>JAFMSR010000011.1:12542168-12574606 GCA_022818135.1 Saxidomus purpurata | reverse complement strand
ATTTTAAAATACACCAATGCATGAAAGTTACAGTCCAGACACGAATGTGTACATATATAAAGGATTCCATTAACTTTAAACTCTTAGTGTGGCCTTGACCTTTGAGGTAGGGTCATGGGTTTTGCACGCGACACATCATCTTGATGTGCTGAACATTTGTGCCAAGTTATTTCAAAATCCTTCAATGCATGACAAAGTTACAGCCCGGACACAAAAAAATTAATTTAAGGACGGATACATGGACGGACGTACTAAAAATTGGCAGTTGTGTGGCTATTCTAGGTCTATTTTACCTTTTAGCCACATAAGCCTAAAAATAGCCACATAAGACATACGGAATGAATGACATCAAAGAAAACTTACTGTTACCTATTGTTGCCATAGCCACTTAACCTCCACATTTTGGGCTCGGACAGACTAACAGACGGACGGTGCCATTTTAATATGCCCACCTTTGGGGGCATACAAAGTAGGGTGTTGGTTAAAATAGGTTCATTTATTGTGAAAATAGCCATTGGAACCAAGCAACAGTGCGGATTGTCATTGTCATCAGGTGTCTGATAAAATAGGTCTCACTGTATTCGCAAGATTTGTTGATATAAATTTGTACATCGTTTTTTAGATTGATAAGAAAAAATTTAAGTCAGCTTTGTTAAAGCATACGAAATTATAACTGTGGGTTTCACAAAACACATCACTTAACTTTAAAGTTAAGTATCACAAAAATTCAATTTTTTTTTTATATTTCATACCTTCAGATCTTTTTCCATTTGATCCTTCAGAAATGTTAACTCCTTCCTTTTCTTAGCAGCAGCTGCTTTCTTCTTCTCCTTTATTTTATCTATAAACACAAATATCTAATTATATCATTCTGAGACTATGATTGCGATCTCAACATGGAAATTTCCCAATCCCTGGAATCTCAATCTCAGATACAAATTATTGCCATACAAAATAAGAACTTGTCCATGAAACATCTGAGCTATCTGGATGTGGCTAGATGAAAAAAAGACAGTTCTGGAACACTAGTCAATTAACAAGGACATGTGTGTTACATGATGTGGAGATAATAATAAGAACTAGAGATGTGTTCTAACTACGATTTAATGTATAACTCTATTCTGACAGTGTGGGTACCTAATTGACTCTGTAATAAACTATGTACAGCCTCTTATATGTTAAAAGGTAGACAACTCTGGATAACAAGATACTATTACAATGTGTACTTAAATAAAAAGGTGAAATATACAAAATCAACAGTGACAGAAAACACTCAATATTATTCAGTATGTTTGTATCTCTCATGAGCATCCGGCCAAACAACCAGAGATTAGCTATTTTCTACTGTCCTGAAATGCCATCCTGGCCAGGAAATGAATCAAATGAACAGATATTTTACTTTTTCTCATTTGGCAAAATAGGAATTACTAGAATTGTGTCCAAAGGACACGGATGCCCCCACTGTGCAGATGTGCTCATAAACAAGAGCAAGCATATCTGTATGTAAGATTTTTATGTGGAACTTTTTCATTCCACTGTTTCATTTCTGTACATATACCTAAAATGATCTACAGGTAACCTTATGTACATGTTAAATTAAATTACAAATGTAAAATTTATATGTTCAATTATTTATATGGTATATAGTGAAAAAATCAACAAAGGGCCATAATTCTGTTAAATTTGGTCGCAACAAATTTATATGGTATATAGTGAAAAAATCAACAAAGGGCCATAATTCTGTTAAATTTGGTCGCAACAAAAATTTCTTCCTTTACTACCATCTACACATTAAAGCTGTTCATCCCTGGAAGTTTAAGCAAAATCTGCCATCCGGTTTAAGAGGAGTTGCGTTCACAATATTTCTATATGGTATATAGTGAAAAACTTAACAAAGGGCCATAATTCTGTTAAATTTGGTCGCAACAAAAATTCCTTCCTTTACTACCATCTACACATTAAGGTTGTTCATCCCTGGAAGTTTAAGCAAAATCTGCCAACCAGTTTAAGAGGAGTTGCATTCACAAAATTTCTATATGGTATATAGTGAAACTAGAATTGTGTCCAAAGGACACGGATGCCCCCACTGTGCAGATGTGCTCATAAACAAGAGCAAGCATATCTGTATGTAAGATTTTTATGTGGAACTTTTTCATTCCACTGTTTCATTTCTGTACATATACCTAAAATGATCTACAGGTAACCTTATGTACATGTTAAATTAAATTACAAATGTAAAATTTATATGTTCAATTATTTATATGGTATATAGTGAAAAAATCAACAAAGGGCCATAATTCTGTTAAATTTGGTCAGCAACAACAAATTTATATGGTATATAGTGAAAAAATCAACAAAGGGCCATAATTCTGTTAAATTTGGTCGCAACAAAAATTTCTTCCTTTACTACCATCTACACATTAAAGCTGTTCATCCCTGGAAGTTTAAGCAAAATCTGCCATCCGGTTTAAGAGGAGTTGCGTTCACAATATTTCTATATGGTATATAGTGAAAAACTTAACAAAGGGCCATAATTCTGTTAAATTTGGTCGCAACAAAAATTCCTTCCTTTACTACCATCTACACATTAAGGTTGTTCATCCCTGGAAGTTTAAGCAAAATCTGCCAACCAGTTTAAGAGGAGTTGCGTTCACAAAATTTCTATATGGTATATAGTGAAAAAATCAACAAAGGGCCATAATTCTGTTAAATTTGGCCGAGCAAAAATTCCTTCCTTTACTGCCATCTACACATTAAGGTTGTTCATCCCTGGAAGTTTAAGCAAAATCTGCCATCCGGTTTAAGAGGAGTTGCGTTCACAAAATTTCTACATAGTATATAGTGAAAAAATCAACAAAGGGCCATAATTCTGTTAAATTTGGTCGCAGCAAAAATTCCTTTCTTTACTACCATCTACACATTAAGGTTGTTCATCCCTGGAAGTTTAAGCAAAATCTGCCATCCGGTTTAAGAGGAGTTGCGTTCACAAGATATATAGTGAAAAAATCAACAAAGGGCCATAATTCTGTTAAATTTGGTCGCCGGAAAATTCCTTCCTTTACTACCATCTACACATTAAGGTTGTTCATCCCTGGAAGTTTAAGCAAAATCTGCCATCCGGTTTAAGAGGAGTTGCGTTCACAAGATTTCGGGACGTACGGACGGACGGACGGACGGACGGCACGGACTGGACGGACTGACGGACGGACGGACAAGTGCAACGCTATATGCACCCCACTTTGTGGGGGGCATAAAAATCAACAAAGGGCCATAATTCTGTTAAATTTGGCCGCAGCAAAAATTCCTTCCTTTACTGCCATCTACACATTAAGGTTGTTCATCCCTGGAAGTTTAAGCAAAATCTGCCATCCGGTTTAAGAGGAGTTGCGTTCACAAAATTTCTACATAGTATATAGTGAAAAAATCAACAAAGGGCCATAATTCTGTTAAATTTGGTCGCAGCAAAAATTCCTTTCTTTACTACCATCTACACATTAAGGTTGTTCATCCCTGGAAGTTTAAGCAAAATCTGCCATCCGGTTTAAGAGGAGTTGCGTTCACAAGATTTCGGGACGTACGGACGGACTGACTGACGGACGGACGGACGGACGGACGGACAAGTGCAACGCTATATGCACCCCACTTTGTGGGGTCATAATAAAAGTCCCCTATTTGAAAATAATCCAAAGATGAAACCTAAAGTTTGACTCCCTGTACAGTTAAACCTGTATGTTGATATGTCAAGCATATAATTGTGTGTTTCAATTTTCTTACCCTCAAGCCGTTTGAGTTCAGCTGCTGCAGTCTGTCTTGCATGGACCATTAGATCAAGCTTGGCTCTCTCGGCTCTTTCTTTCAACTCTTGCCTGCAAAACATATACATTGTACTATAACCCATTTATACCTAGATTTTTTTATAATGGGATCTTCTGACTTACAATTTGGGAAAGTCCATTTCTTTAAATAGGTGTGTTTTGCAGAATTGTGATCCAAAAGGGTTACAACTTTAATCCTGATCAGACCACATTGTATTTGACGTCTGCTTCCAGGCACAGCTGTTTGAAAAGGTATATTTTAGTAGACAACTGGCACAAATTGGTTAATGCTTTTTTTATCATACCAAAGTGTGGAGCTAGACTTGTATACTTTAGATTGATAAACTACATAGAATGGATTGTAACTCAGACGCCTTTCACTGGTACTGACTTGTCTATGGCAGCCTGCAATACACTTTCAGAAACTTCTTTACTTGAATTTTGTTTCTACGATGGAAAGTGCTGACATTCTAACAGATAGATGAGCTAAGCAAACCTGTAGTTCCGCAGTACAGTGGTGCTTGCGCATCCTGTTTGCATTCATCATTTGTCAATAATGTTAATTAACAAATTTTCGTCTAGTTCATCAGAAACTGGTCATCATTCATACTTTAGTTATTGTGTGTGCATTTTGCATTCAGCTTACGTGTATTATTCCCATTTCATTTGTTCAAAGTGCAAAGTTATATGTGATCCCCACTGTAGGTGACAAAAACATTTTCTATCTGATCTAAGAGCATAGGTACAACAGGCTGAAGATGAAGAATGGCTACTGTAGTTGTTGTAAGAGTAAACGTCATTTTAACAGGCGGGCAGTTTACCTAACTATCGTTCCTGGGAGGAACCAGTATTAGACTGCTATCCTCTTGAAGGAAGTGCCAAGCTGCCAACATTCTCAAATAAAGAGACATGGTTGGTAGCAGGGGTTGGACCCATGACCCTCAATCTATGAGAGGTTACAGTGATTTCAACTTGGCGACTCATAACCACTCAACCACGGAGGTTGACTGGCTACTTTAGTCACAAAATAAAAACTAAGTCAACCTGGATAATGTCTGTTGTCTGGCAATCTGCTGCATCTTGTTCGCATACATACTGCACTGACTGGTCAAGGTACGTAACTCTGTCTTTGAGAATGTCAATGATACTTTTGGGATGTGACTGTCATCTACATCACAGAGAAAATGCTACAATAGAAACATAGAAAGCCATAATTATGGAGCGGACATGAAAAACAAATGATCCCACCAGATTGATGCATGCATTAAAACAGTACCGTAATCATCTGTGTATTAGACGCACTTTTTTTCATCCAAAATCGTGTTCAAAAGCTTGATGCGTCATATACATTAATATAGAACTCAATCCCATTTTTTCCAGGACTCAGAACGTACAAATTCTGCTCAAATTAGCTTTATTGTTTACCGAAGAGTATTGCAACAAAGGGAAGTAAATCTTTTGTAATGTTTGTCTAAGTCCTGTACAGTTCAGTACTTTTCCGGATTTCATTGAGAAAAGACACCTACGGGAGTTTTGAAATCATTCAAAGATGAAAAATATTATTTAATCAACGATGAAAATAAATAAAATATCATGCATAATTTATGAATGAATATCACGAAAACAATTTTTATTGAAAGGCAATTCATGACTGTTTCACAATAAACACCTTCCGAAAGTTTTGCAAACAACCAATTATCGAGTTTGATTTTTGCCGCACGTATCGGTAATTTAATTGTATTGTATCACGATTTCGTGATGAAAACGAGTCACGGAAGTAAACAAAATGTCCGATTTTTTTTCTTCTGTTCCAGAAGTTTTGATCGATTTCAGGTGCGTTTTATACATTGAAATAACTTTTTTCTCTGGAATTTCTCTGATTTTTCGTGTGCGTCTTATACATTGGTGCGACTAATACATCGACGATTACGGTAAGTTGTTTTTGCATATTCTATAAGAATATTTATTGTTTAGCTCACATTTTGTATAGTGTTTGAGTTGGTGTTAACACATGTTATATTGACTATTTTACAAATTCTAGAAATTTCTTAATAAGTGCAGGAACTCTTTCAAAGCAATTGATAAATTCTTTGCTACAATGTACAGAAGGAAAAAAATACATACTCAGAACTGAACTGTTTTCCACATAGGCTAGTAATGTATATGAAAATAAAATAAATTGTACTTACATCTCTTTGGCAAGCTTTAAGGAGGTTGATAGATTTGCCACACAGGAATATATCCTTCGCAAGATCCTTCAGAAATAGTGGTACACTTTCTTCTACTCTATCTGTGCTCAGTGTATAACCCTGGGTCCAGTAATGTTTGTCTAAACACAAACAACATAATTAGTAAAGGGAGATATTTGAATACTACATCTATACAACATGGTTAGTGTTGTGTGTTTATTCCACAGGAACTATTCAGAAGTGTACTATGAATGGAAGAAAAGAAGCTGATGGGACTTTGGTGCTAATTTTAACAAACCCTTAAGGAAGAGATGTCAGCCAAGGCAATACAGAAATAAAACTAGAATTGTGTCCAAAGGACACCGATGCCCCCACTGTGCAGATGTGCTCATAAACAAGAGCAAGCATATCTGTATGTAAGATTTTTATGTGGAACTTTTTCATTCCACTGTTTCATTTCTGTACATATACCTAAAATGATCTACAGGTAACCTTATGTACATGTTAAATTAAATTACAAATGTAAAATTTATATGTTCAATTATTTATATGGTATATAGTGAAAAAATCAACAAAGGGCCATAATTCTGTTAAATTTGGTCGTAACAAATTTATATGGTATATAGTGAAAAAATCAACAAAGGGCCATAATTCTGTTAAATTTGGTCGCAACAAAAATTTCTTCCTTTACTACCATCTACACATTAAAGCTGTTCATCCCTGGAAGTTTAAGCAAAATCTGCCATCCGGTTTAAGAGGAGTTGGCGTTCACAATATTTCTATATGGTATATAGTGAAAAACTTAACAAAGGGCCATAATTCTGTTAAATTTGGTCGCAATACAAAAAATTCCTTCCTTTACTACCATCTACACATTAAGGTTGTTCATCCCTGGAAGTTTAAGCAAAATTGGCCAACCAGGTTTAAGAGGAGTTGTCATTTGAATAAAATTTCTATATGGTATATAGTGAAAAATCAACAAAGGGCCATAATTCGTTAAATTTGGCCGCAGCAAAAATTCCTTCCTTTACTGCCATCTACACATTAAGGTTGTTCATCCCTGGAAGTTTAAGCAAAATCTGCCATCCGGTTTAAGAGGAGTTGCGTTCACAAAATTTCTACATAGTATATAGTGAAAAAAAATCAACAAAGGGCCATAATTCTGTTAAATTTGGTCAGCAAAAATGCGTTTTTATACCATCTACACATTAAGGTTGTTCATCCCTGGAAGTTTAAGCAAAATCTGCCATCCGGTTTAAGAGGAGTTGCGTTCACAAAATTTCTACATAGTATATAGTGAAAAATCAACAAAGGGCCATAATTCTGTTAAATTTGGTCGCAGTAAAAATTCCTTTCTTTAACTACCATCTACACATTAAGGTTGTTCATGCCTGGAAGTTTAAGCAAAATCTACCATCCGGTTTAAGAGTTGTGAGTTTATTCACAAGATATATAGTGAAAAAATCAACAAAGGGCCATAATTCTGTTAAATTTGGAAGAGCAAAAATGTCTTCCTTTACTGGGATCTACACATTAAGGTTGTTCATCCCTGGAAGTTTAAGCAAAATCTGCCATCCGGTTTAAGAGAAGAGATGCGTTCAGTCAAGGCAATACAGAAGGGGGGGGCTTTTTGGGGGCATAAAATTAGCAAGATGGAGAAGCTTTGGTATAAAGTCTTGACCATAATGCTGTTTTTAATGTTACATTGCATAAACGTTACAAATGCTACCTTTAAACAGCTACAGCTATTAGCTTTAAATGGTTACAACTATTACTTTTAAACTATTATAACTATTACCTTTAAACTGTAGATAGTCATCATTAACTTGGATCATAAACTCTCCGTAGGCATCTCTGTAGAATCCATGATACACCCACTCCTGGACGTACCTGACAGAAAATAGTATCGATAGAATATACCAGACTGGAAAATGTCACAGCATGATAATAGCATATAAATGTTTGTGATTAAGACATACAAACTGCACAAGATTTCACATGTCAAACTGCACTATCGGAACATTCCTTTCACAGAATACAACTAGATAATATGCACAAATACATTTCTTACTGATATTTTGGATCATATTTGATTAAAATCCAACAAGGGGTTCTGTAGATAAAGAGCGGACAAGATTTTCTAAATAAAGGCCCCTGTAACTTTGATCCTTCACCATATGACCCCAAATTGTAATATGCACTGTAAGACTTCATACTAATGCTTCCCACTAAGTTTAATGAAAATCCAAAATGGGGTTTCAGCGATGAAGCGCTGACAAGATTTTTACCTTCCTGCCCTGTGACCTTGACCTTTGATTGTATGACCCCAAATTATATTATGCCCAACTATACACTCTGTACTGATGCTTTCCACCAAATTTGATTAAAATCCAACATATGGTTTTGGAGATAAACAGTAGACGCAGTAAAGTGGACAGAAGAGGGCATGGATAACTATAGGATGTAAGTGACTGGATTTTTGTAGTTACTATGTTTTAGTATTTAGTGGGAATAAAGGGTTAAAGACACTCAAGTTTCAGGATTAGGTGAAATAAGTAATTTCGTTTTCCATTTCCATCCTATCCCATTACTAGAACAGTCCCATGAACAAATGACTTCCTACAATGGGTGAAATGTCTACTTACATTTCCAACTATGTAAAACTATACTTTTTGTCAATAACTTTCTTGAGCAGGAATAAAACTCGGATCAACTGGCATATACTTTAGCTTGTGGTTATCCAGTAGTGTGTGATCATCCAGCAGTGTGTGATCATCCAGCAGTGTGTGATCATCCAGCAGTGTGTGATCATACAGTAGTGTGTGATCATACAGTAGTTTGTGATCATCCAGCAGTGTGTGATCATACAGTAGTGTGTGATCATCCAGCAGTGTGTGATCATCCAGTAGTGTGTGATCATCCTGCAGTGTGTGATCATACAGTAGTGTGTGATCATCCAGCAGTGTGTGATCATTTAGTAGTGTGTGATCATCCAGCAGTGTGTTTGATACTCTCACGATTTTAACATATTTAAAATAAATACACTCACAGCAGATATGGTGTACAAGTATGTTTTAACACAGACAGCAGGAGTGGATAGTGGTCATTATAAGATGCCTCTACGGTCTCACTGTATAGGTAATTCAGTAATGGTATTCCCTGAAAATAGTATGCACATGTATGTTATGATTCTGTATGTTTATCAAATGGTTACAGAATAGCACATTCAACAAATTTGTATCATTTATCAAAGGGGATTTAGAATAAAAGAGCAGACACAAATACAGTAAGAAGATTGAAACTTGGATTTCTTACGTCGTAACTCCGCTCTGCACATTGTTTTGATGAGGTTAATATATTTTTTTTATTAAAGTATTGATCTGTAAATTGATGCTGACTTTTGACCTACACTGACCTCTTGTGTATGTGAATGTCCTATCCTTTTGCACACTGTAATCTGGTTTTATGAAAATTGCTTCAATGCTGAGCCACCAGTATATTCTCAACTGGACTTCTCTAATCATGTTCTCAGGTTCAGTTACCCCTGATGTTTATTTACTCCTGATGTTCAGTTACTCAAGTTACTTGGATTTACTTTTCATCATAGACAGCATCACCCTATTTTCCCATGTCAATGAAACATTTCCTTATAGGGGAACTAGAATACAACCTACGATAGGTTTAAGGTGGTACTGATCCAGTTCAAACTTAAAAGCCCTAGACTGAGAGACGAGCAGGTTTATCAATGTACCAGAGAGCTCGACTCAATGAACTGTTGTAAATGGCTTATTTTTCACCAACACTCTTTCCTTATTTGATACTTGTCAAGACTTACTGCCAATGTCATAGAGAGACTGTTACAACTTATAAAGTCATGATCTTTATGGAGGAACACATTGAATTTCATGATTTCTTATTCATACTTTACATTAGTAACTTATCATAACTACTAACATGAGATCCACTTGACTATTTCCCAATTTTCCACTAGTGCACTTGAAGGTCAGATATACAAAGTCCTGTAATGAACTCATTTTAAAGCAGTGCAAGCGTTCCACTTAAGTGAACAACTTAATCAAGTCAAGAAAAAAGAGATAAGGCCAGGTACATACAGTTGGGAAGTTGTTTCTCATCTCCTCCGTCACAGGATTCTCACAATGACACAGACATGCCAAAAACCTTAAAGCAAAAGAAGGCATTACAATTCACAACAAGGTATACACTGCACTTATAACTGAATGGTGTATAAATAAAACCACTAAAAAACATTTGATAAAAAGTGTCACATGACAGCACGCGTATTTCAGCTTGTTGGTAAAATGGGGTTTTGTCTAAGAACAGGTGGTAGTTGTGTTATTGTTTATAAGAATTAAGGTCAAAGATATGAAACTTGTTCAAAGACCTTTGTAAATGTACATTGCATTCTCAGACTGGGTTCTGCAAGCCAACTGGAGGGGATGGGGGAGATAATTTCAAAGAAATACATGACCTTGTATATTTGATCATGAGCAATTTTGTAACTTTTCAAAATTGATAAATCTAGAATTGAAAAGATGACCGCGCTGCTCATATTATTCTATGACATTTCAAAAGAAAGCCATTTTGAGTGTTTCCATATTAGTCGGGTAAAAACTGTGACAAAATTCTAAGCTAAAAAGGGCATAAATATGTCAAAATCAAAAACATTGGTGAAGATGTTGACAGTAAACATACATTTTAAGTTTCAAGTCAATACATTCGATAGTATTCTATCTTTAACAAAAAATTCAAAGTTAAAAAGGGACACAAATCTATCAAAAATCAAAACAGAGTTATAGGGATTGTTTCGGGGTTGGTGTTTTTGGGTTTAAATTTTTTTTGGTTTTAAGTTAATTTTTTATATCGTGTTTTTTTTTTTTTTTTTTTTATATTTTTTTATTTTTAATTTAATATTTTTATATATTCAAGATATTTGACTTTATAAAATCTTTTACCAAACATTCTAAGTTAAAAAGGGATATAAATCTGTCAAAAATCAAAACAGAGTTATGGGGATTGTTTCCTCAGGTGTAGATGTTGATGGTAGACACAAACTTTGAGTTTCAACTCAATACCTTATATAGCATTCAAGATATTTGAATTTACAAAAAACTTTTACCAAAAATTCTAAGTTAAAAAGGGGTATGAATCTGTCAAAAATCAAAACAGAGTTATGGGAATTGTTTCCTCAGGTGTAGATCTTGATGGTAGACACAAACTTTGAGTTTTAAGTCAATACCTTTGATAGTATTCAAGATATTTGAATTTATAAAAAATTTTAACCAAAAATTCTAAGTTAAAAAGGGGCATAAATCTGTCAAAAATCAAAACAGAGTTATGGTGATTTTTTCCTCAGGTGTAGATGTTGATGGTAAACATATAGTTTGAGTTTCAAGTTAATACCTTTGATAGTATTCCAGATATGTGACTTTATAAAAAACTTTAACCAATCGCGGGCGGCCCCTGGGGGGGGGGGGCAATAGCCTCCTTATTCTTTGAATAGTTGAGCTAAAAATGTTAAAACAAAACCTGACATGTAAATCTGATTGAAGTGCTATATTGTAGTTTAAAGGAGCAAGCTTATAACGAAATCCTAGGGACCTCATGATTTATTTAACTACATCCAAACTTTATAGTACTGATATAGCCAATTACAGAAGTATGCATGTCTGTGTACCACAAAATTCCTTATTTCCTTCATCATACATCATAACATTTTCGAAAATAGATAAAAACCAAGAACACAGCACAACAAAAGGGGCTGGCAATACATCACAATGTTTTGTTGAATGCCCATGGATAAAACTGTTTGTGAACAAGCAAATTTAGTGAATTTATATAAATGAGGCAAATAGCTATTAGTTTCACAAAATAAAAATTTCTAAGTTTCTAAATAGCATAATGTAAAAAAAGCGCCACAACCCCTTGAGGGACTTCATTTTCAAAAAAAAATCAGAAAGTGTAGAGGGTGAAAATTGGAATAACTGGTTTCAGAGAATTAGAAATTTAATGTTTTAATTTCGAATAAGGAAAGAAAATAACAATTAAAGGGCAATAGCTCTGGAGATACAAATCCAATCTTGACGAAAGTTGTGTGGCGCCATGGCATAATGCTATTGTACAATCATCTAAAGTTTCATGAAATTCTATCAATCGGTTCTTAAGTTATGACTCCAGACAGAAGACAGAGCCAAAACAATATCCCTCCACCTTTGGTGTGAAAACAGTGAACAACCTGAGATACATCATGCAATTATATTACATCTGTATCTAAATAAATGATATAACTGGTAACTGTGTATTGAAAGTATATGATATAACAAAATATCCTTCTATCCGAACATGTATAACATAATTTCACTGTATCCACTAAACAAATTTTGGATATATCAAAATAAATCACAAGGTCCCTAAGATTTCATTACAAGCGTGCACCACTGTAAAATTTAACTTTAGTGTCATAATTTTGGTTGAAAACCGTTGGAAAGCAGTCTTAAAGACTTGTTATAACCAAGCTTATTAACATTGAAAATTGTTTCTTGGGACCTGAGAATTATTACGTTGTAGTCAATTTTTCCCTATTTCCATGTTTATTTTAAGCATGTGAGACTATAAAGGGAATAGGTTTTACTACGTTATAACAGACTTTTTCATTATATCCAAGTTTGCTATAAGTGAGCACCACTGTATTTGTTTTTCGCTACATCCAAAAAGTATAGGTGTCTTATGCACCTGCTTTAAGCAGAAAACTACATTATGAAACGCTGTCCTAGATGCTTCTCCACCCAATCACTTCCTGGTCAGGGGTTGGACTAAACCACTTCTAGTAAATCATCTCGTAACAACTGGCTGCCAAATACACACCTGATTTCTTGTAGCAGCTTGTGGCACATAACTCTCAGCTGTAGAAGCGTCTTCCCTTCTCCAACAGACAGAATCACTCCGGCATAGTAGTGTAACACAGACTGTATCGCCCCTGTCAAACAATAACACCGGTCATAACAAGCAAATTCAATGAAATTATATCCCTGTAAATTGAATTTTGACAACCAGTTTCAGACAGATAGAATTTTTTGATATAAATACATTAAGGCATTTTTAATAACAATCCATAAAAGGGGTATATACGTTTAGAGGAAATAAAACTTTTAACCCAATACAGATAACTCTTCCAACTACCAGTATGAAAAAAAACTCAAAAATGATTTCTTATTTGACTGGGAGAGTCAATTTAAGAAAAGAACAACGCATTTAAAGTTGCTTTCATGCAAATTCTAAAATCAAAAGACACATTCCACTATGATTTTATCAGTCACTGTTTATATCATGAGACCAACTTCAAATATTAATGCTGGGTAATCATTAATTTAACACATTTAAATGGCAGTTAAACAAATGCTTTATAAAACTGTCAGCCAAAATACACTAGTCAGTATATGCGCATAATGTCACTTTAAAGTCTACAACAATTAATGCATATTTGAGTTAAGGGTAAGACAACTAAATGTCCCCTTTGCCAATAATCGTTTAAATTTTCATGATCTCTCCATTGGTTGCTGTATACATTGAAATGTTGGTGGTGGATTTATTTTCGCTATATAGGTGGTTAAGACATGTCCACCATTATCTTACACAGCAGATACTTTCCCACGGCCAATTATTGTCAAGGTAGAAAGGTAAATGTTTGCCAATAACGACTGTATCTGTAGGGGTTCTGTGCCGTATTTGTATATTCAATTTCGATGCATTTTCCTAGCTTACCAAAATTTTTCGCTTGTTTGTTAACAACATGTAATATTTTTTCACTTACAGTCAAGTTCAGCAATAAGTCGTAGATCACATGAAGGAGCATTGATGTCAACAAAATTTTTATGGTTGACGGCATGTAGTTATGACGTCACATCATGAAAGTGCCCATTTTAATTGGCACATTATTTTTGTATTTATCTATATAAACATTTAATGGTTCAATAAATAAAACTTAAATAATGTGGTGTGCGGCAATACTACATAATGTGCAAGCTAGAATGTCAGGTGCAGACTCATAACTTGCAAAAACAATGTAAATAAGATTTATATTTACTTAAATGTAATATATGTATTATGATATCAATTTAAATATACCTATCATGAAAGGTGTGACAAAACTTTTGGATAAACCCTATATTAACAAGTGAAAATTAGATAACTTGAGTTGAGCTTACCTGTAAAGGCCTGGAAAGTGAGACCTGCACTATAGAATGAATTCATAACTGGGGTGGCAGCAAACTGTCCTAGCCTGTAGTAATACATGCCACAGGTGAGGAAATCCTCCAGGAAATTTTGAAGTGCTTCAGCAGATAGTCCCGATACATATAGTCCCTCTCTCATTGTAAAACACTGGTCCGTCTGAAACAGGAAAGAAACTAGTTGGTACTGTGGTGCAATTTAACCAGTATTATGTTTTGTGCTTTTGTTACTAAAGTTGGACTTTAACATTTTGTCTCATCTGTGGGTTGTTCATACAAAATTGGAATAAAGGTTTTCTATTGTTTTTATCCCCTTGAACAGAATTACAGAATGTACAGGTGGGCACATTGCCTAGCCATTGTTTCTGGGAAAACAAGGACTAGAATTCCATCCTCTGTTAAGAAACTGCCAACTTTCCCATATGCAGTTCAGTAGTGCGACTTGAAACCATAGTCCCCAATCAGAAAAAATAAATAAATGTACGGTACACTTTACATAACTTCTAACTAATTTTCAGAATTAAAGCTGACTTTGTTGTCGAATGGCAAGATCATCACAGACAGACACAATAACCAATAACCACTAAATTTGTTCACCAAGTCAAACATGAATTTTGTACTGCAACATATTCAAAGTCTAGCATAAAGTTCACTGATGGTACAGCAATATTGATCAAGTCTAGCATGGTAGCATAATGTTCGCAGATGATTCAGCAATACAGTGCAACCTCTCGGGAGTCAACACCTTTCAGAACACAGAAACAAGTTTGCTGTAGAGAGGTGTTGTTCTGGAGAAGTTTATTTCCTACATAATTGACACAATGGGAAAGGAAATGTGTTCCTTTTTAAGACAGGTGTTGCTCTAAGGTGTTGTTTGGAGAGGTTGGACTGTATTTACATAATTCAATCATAAAGTTGAAGATAGTATAGCAATGTTTACCAAGTCTAGCATAAAGTTCACTGATGGTACTGCAATCATCACATTTAAGATCTCCTTGACAAGCTCGTCTTGACTGATCTCCTGTCTTGGGCTCACACGGACAGATGGAAAAGCTGTTGTCAAGTCCTTCAAAATGGCTTTATTCAGGTGATCAAATGCTTCTGGACCAGCTTCGGTTATAAATGGCTTTGTTCTTGGACCTGGACCACTGACAAATAAAAATTTACATGTTGACTGTAAGACTTCAGTATACTTTTGTTAACAACAATTTCTATCTATATTTTTTGTTTGGGATTAATGCCTGTATTTCAACAGTTATTTCAAGTGTGTATCAAAAAGGATGTGCAAGACTCCGAACTGCGGTAAGAATCTCCATATTGAGTGTGAATAAAATAATCTAATAAGGTCACATGTCAAATCATTATAAAATGCATGCTGCTTAGCCAAAGGCTAAAACCCTAATGTGTCAATCCAAACCTGTCTCTGGAGTACTTACAGCCCTATAGTTTCCCATGTATAGTACTGAGATATTTTCTCTGTGAGGCAACTCTCGTAAATGCTTGTATCGTAATCTGACTGGAACACAGAATCAAAAGAGGCATCATCGCCAACATCTTCTCCAGTACTAGAGCTCGTTAAACTCTCCTCTTGTGACTTGAATCCTTCATCTATCAAATCCTGTATGAGACAGTATATACAAGTATTAGTTTATACTTGTTCTGATTGGTTACTGCTCGACCATACAGCTGTATACTTTGCTTCAGGTTAAATGTCTGTGGTATTTTGGTTATTCTTATATACAGTTTCTATGAAGGCACAGTACTAGACTCCCATCCTCCGAAAGAAACTGCCAACTTTCTCACGTAAAAAGTCATGTAGGTACCAGGGTTTGAACCTAAATTATGAGAGGCTGAGTATTGCAACATGGCAGCCTTTAATATTTGATCATATAGGCAAGTCGTTGCTGTATCCATTGTTCTAAACTGGCTCCAATATAACAGAATAAGTTTACAACTGTCAAATTTGTATTAATTACAGTACAATTAACTAAATTTAGCCTGAATGTTTATTCTGACATTATAATTTACTTAAACTGAGTTCTTTACAACAAACCATTTTGTTTTCACAGAGCTCCTTTGATACAATTTGTCATAAGAAAGTTATTTTCACATAAATTTAGCCTTGGACAGAAACAACAATGTATACTGAAACAATTATTTCTTCACATTGTATGTAACTTTAAAAGCATACATGCCACAAAGGGCTGGATTAATGCCAGGAAGTTTTTGAACAAACTATCGGGAGAAAAAACTTAAGCAGGAAATTCATTTTTTAATACACTCGCTGTTGGCTGTAAGCACGCATTTTAATACCCACATGGTGCCTCACTGCCACCAAATGATGTTGGAAAACATCAGACAATGAACAAAAAACAATAGTCAAGGAGCATTTTTTTTGTTATATTTCAAGTATGTAACGATATAACAAAGATTGAAGAGTTGTAGAGTTATTGTAGAGTTACTAAATCAGCACTTTTATTTGAAGTGATGCAATGCTGACACAACCCTCTATCATTGTGATTTCCTTATCAAGCCTCAAAGCCAGGGTTTCACTTACTTAAGAATTTTACTTGTACTTACATTACTATATGAAGAAAATGACTTTGGTATTCTGGTTTCCAACAAACTGCAAAGATATTCAAGATTAGTGTTCATTGTGTTACAATAAATGCTGTGAGTGAATATTTGTAGCTAGAGTTTGGAATGTTTATTCAATACAGTAAACTCTGTATACCAGTATAACTCTTGGTGACAATTTAAACTTGTTCCTTATATCTGAAATATGTAATATCCATGTAGAATTGTCATATTATATATACAAAGAGTAAACTTGAGCCCAAACAAGAGCTGTCCCTCCCAAGTGACGAATGCCCCCGAAAGAGGTGCCTCATAGTCTGTGTCCTCTCCATGGAATAAATGTGCTATGTAATCTTAGAATCCTTCATATGACAGAGTTACATGCATACATTATTCATCTTGACTTTAAACACTAAGAATGCCTTCAGAGCTATGAGAGTAGCGAAAACATGGGCTTGCTACACAAAAGTCAAATACATTTTTCAACTACCATGTTGTTGTTAATACAGCTAGTTTAAAACCCTTAAGAGCATAATATTTGTATTTTAACAATATTGTCTATTACAGGTAATTCCATTAGCTATAAATCTAAGTGGAAATTTTCATTTGGTAGGGTATGTGGGCATTCAACACCTTCTACTCCAGCTCATAAGAACCCCTACATAAAACTAGGGCTGAAATTAACAAATTGGTGACTTTCTGAGAGAGGCAAAACAGACATGATTGTGTGTTATAAATTTCCTAACTGAATATATACTCACTTGTTATCAAGGCTCTCTGGTAGTTCTGGAAGATCTAGTTTTACTTCAAGGGAGTTAACTCTTCCTTGCACTAGGCCTCCAAATAATGTCTGCGTGGTTATCAGTTCATGGTGATCACCAAGGCAACCTCCAACACTGAAAAATCCATTTCCAGACAGTCCATTGCCTGGGAGCTGCTCACAAAGCTGAAAGATGAACCAAATCTAATGTTGTATACTCTTTCATTTATTCTAAATTGTGAATATCAGGAGTTCTTACAGACTTTACTGTAATTACTCGCTCTTGAGAAGACTAATTCTCAGATGGAATCAAATTCAATGAAAAAGGCCAAGGTGGAATTATCTTTTTCTATGCCAAGTGTTGTTAATAAGCACTGGCAGGGATAGAAACCGGCCTTCAAAACATTGCATTTAACAAGGTGCAACAAATGTAATATTGTCAAGTCTAAAGTCATAAAACAGAAATCTTGTGTAGAGACTATTCAAAATCAGTTGCACATAAAGAGATCTTCAGCGGGGGCACATGGTTTATATATTTTTCTACAGAAGTAAATTCTTCTAAACAAAAGGAAAAACTTCAAATAAAATAATTTAATGTATTATCAAAACAACCTTCAATGGTGATTGCATTGTTAGCATACACAATAATTTTCACTAAGCCAAGGGCATTAACTCTGATAGATCTGTATACTGACCAGCAAGCTATTAATCTTACCAACAGTTTATTGACTGGACTTATTACAATTCCAAATCAATGTCCTTAAACACATACCTACAAAAACGTGAAACAAGATATTACAACTTAAAAACTCAAAACCATTCAATGAATTTGCCAAATAATGGTGAAAGAATACCTAAAATTGCTCAGACACTCACTAAAGAACTAAAGGACATTATGCAGATATATTACTGCACAAAGCGTATCTAATTTGTGACAGTTTTATAAAAGCAATCTTGGTTGCGAGCCTATAAAATGAGTTAAATTAATGATTATCCGGGGAATTGGTTATTTAAGTTGGTCTTTAGATACAAAAATTCGGACTAAACAAAAGGATAATTCAAATAAAAGAATTTGATGTTGGTAAAACAATTCGGCGGTATGGCAGTTAGCCACTAATGATGTTCAGTTAGTTAAGGGCTTAACTCTGACTCTCCCGTCAAATACCAGAAACTATCAATTACATTTATGACAGGACTTATTCTTAAACCTGGCCTTGAAACACAGACCTAAAAAAAAAACAAGATATTATGTCTGAAAAACTCAACACCATACCATTTGTCAAAAGGTGGAATTATACCTGAAATTCAAAATGCATAAAGACACTTTAAACATAGAACTGTCTTAAAATAATAATATTATTTTAAAGTCTTAAAAATTCTGAAGCTTGAAAACACTTTGTGTCAATGCTTCAGCTGTATCAGTAAAAATCTACAACACAATATATTATTTAAAAAAGTAAAGGCTACCCTTCTTGGTTTGAAAAATGTGCATATGGGCTAGCCACATAGAAATTGTTCTGTTTATTCAGACCTCTTTTAAAACCAAGAAATTCAACTTTACATTGTAATTTCACGTCTCTTAAGGTATTCTGATGATGTTTAAAGATCGTTTGTATTTTAAGCTCTGGCAACCATCTCGTGCAACGGAGCCAAATAATTTGAGCAATTTTGGTAGAAATCATCCGAGGAACACTTGGTGAAATTATTTCAAAATTAGACCAGCTGTTTAGGAGATGTTTAAAACTTTTTCTATTTTTAGCCCTGGGAGCCATCTTGTGCAATGGCTTTGGAATTTTGAAAGGATAACATGAAGAACATTTGTGAGAAATCATTTAAAAACATAGTGATGTTTTTAAATATTTTTCAAATTTGGAACAGCCAACCTTCAGAGATGCAGAACAGTTCAAGCATTTCTAATTAAAACTAGAGAGAAATTTTTTGCCAAATTATTTCAAGCCCTGGCAGCCATATACATGTAGCAGTGTCATTTTAAGATGCAAAAATAGTTTCAAGGATATGTAAATTTTATCACTATTTTTTCATGCCCTGTTACAGAGACTTATTAAGAATAAAGCTACATAAGTAACTGGGTTCAAAAGCACTCTACTTACTGATGTACCCATTACAGTGCTTATAAGGCATCTACCACCTTAATGAGCTCCCTTCTTGAAATACTGATCTGATTGTCCTTAAACTAGAAAGATGCACATTCTAAAAACCTGTTAGGAAAGTTTTCAAGAGATCATCCATTACTGAATCTTTTTCAATGTCACAAAAAAGCTTTTCCATTGGTTGGATATAAACACCTAAGAAAACTGACCTTGGATAATGCATGTAATGAAACCTGTTTGGTTGTATCATCTGGGTGTCTCCGTAACACAGTGGACCGTCTGGCAACAATGGCTCGTAACCCTGTAAAGAGATTTTAGAAGATTTTTTTTTACATAGATTTACATACAAATGTACATTCGTTGGTTTATTATGGATTATCTAACATATCACATTTTTACCATGTCATGGCCACTTCTGTTCGATAAAGTTGTCAATTACTGCAAATCAATCTTTACATAAGTACAGCAGTGGTAACAGGCTCCTATTAAACCCTTACTGTTCTGTTGGCAAATGAATTTGCAGTATAGTTTTGGATGCGATCAAGCACTATATATTTAGTGCTAGAAATCCATGCAAAGTGGTATATTCATGAGTGAACCTACCAAATTTCTACACAAGGGGTTCAATGCAGGGAATTATATTTAACCAACATTAAGTTTTTGATTTACGGCTCAACATAGTATTAAGTGGTTTTCTCGTAGAAACTACAATGAAATCAAATAAGGTATGCAAGAAAAAGCAGGGGGAAGTCCTCCTAAGTAAGTAACTGTTCTATGGACATTCCTTCAAATGATTAATGGTATTGCCCAAATTGGAAGTTAGGCAAGTCCATTTTAGACATTTTGCAGAGTGAAGAAGAATGAAACTACTGTAAAGTAAGGGAAGATAAAGTACCCAAACATACCCTTTTAGGTTGGACAAGTAGTTTAAGCTCATCATGACCTATGACCCGTGCCTTCACTGGACAACCTGTGTCCTTTAATTTCAGCAAAACTTGTAGAACCGAGAATACATTGTCTCTATTTTCAGCATCTGCAAGTTTAACATACAAAACATGAGATATAAACTTCCAATGTAAAATTGCCTGCAGTTATCTTTATTCTTATATGTATTGCTATTACAAACAAACATGTACATTGTACACATGTATCTGCATATTTCAATAATTTACAAAAAAATATATAATTAGTAAGAAAACTACCCAGCTCAAGTTATCCCTGGTGATTTGTAGTTAAATGTATAGGTACCGTAATATGGCCAGGATCGACCAGAGATCTTGAGTTATCCCGGGTCCTCGAGTTATTGATGCTTAAGTTAATAAAGTTTAACTGTGCATGTAAACAAATAAACATCTGTTCAACAAAATTCCTATACGCACACTTATATATAAAAATATCATTTTAAACCATTTTATTTTTGCAAAGTTTTGCTATTTCATATATCTCTTATAATAATAGTACTAAAGTACAGCTTCACTTTGATACAGCAGATTGTAACATAATATAATCAACTACCAGAGATGGTACTGAGAAGAGATTCAAGTCTGTTAGCATCATCAAATCTTCGTCTCTTTCTAAGCGACAGTATCAGCCAGCTATATTCTGTCCTCACCTCCTCAATTACATCTGACTCACACAATCTCACATCCCTGAAACATATACCCAAACCCTTCACATGATTTACAGCATGCTTCATTAAAAACAATATCTCAGTTTGATGTTTTATTTCACTGATTATTAGTCAGCCTTCCACTGTAATTTAACATTTACCAGTAGTCAGAAAAAAAAGAATTATCGGAGTATATCATATGACCACTTAGTTAGACTAACAACTACCTTATACCCTGGTGCATCTATATTTTACACATGGTCACAAAAGCAGAAAAATCTGTCTCAAGCAGAAACCATTACAATAGTCAATATGAACCAGCCTATGTACATACCTGTCTTTGTTCTTTAAGTATGTGAAAAGTGAACTATACAGCTTCTTTTTCAGATGTGATCTGATCTGTTTTCTACTCTGAGTTGGCTGGTCCAATGTCGCTCTTTTCTGCACAGGTGTAAAGTAATCACAAAGCTGTCCAAATGCTTCTGTTATGCTTCCAGTGGAGGCCATTTTCTTTGCTGCAATACGATTACATAAAAATGTACAGTACCCTTTATATATAACATGTGTGAAACAAAACGATATATAAGTATCACAAAACAAAACGGTACGATACGATCCAACATGTATCCGTTATGATGCAATACAATACGCCACTTACCCTCATCTTCAAATTGAGCCGATAAAGTAGATGGGACTGAAATGGCTTCCAAACCCTGAACTTCAATAAATAGAATATCACAGAATAACTTTTTTTTTTACAGCAGCCAATGTCCATTCTTTTCTGTTATTTAATAATTACAAAACAAGAAGACGCGGCAATGCCGCCAAAGCAGGTTGAAAAAGCGCCTTAAAAAATTTAAAAAAAAAAAAAACAGAAAAAAAGTCATCTTGACTCCTCCCTATCTTAGTAACAGTGCCCTTGACCCTTGGGCCAAATTTTTTTTTCCTACATTATTTATTTAAAACTAAATTTTTTTACATTTTTAGTAACAGTGACCTTGACCCTAGTGACCTTGACCCCCATTTGTTTTGGCTTATTTTTTTTGTAAACAATCCAAAAACTAAAAACTAAAAATAAAAAAATCTATTTTAAGTAACAGTGACCTTGACCTTGACCCTAGTGACCTTGACCCCGAAAAAAAAAGAAATCTTGAAAGACTAAAAACTAGAAATAAATAAAAATCTATTTTTAGTTACACACACCTTGACCTTGACCCTAGTGACCTTGACCCCCCCAATTTTTTTTTGCTTAAAACAATCAAAAAATTAAAATTAAATAAAAATCTATTTTTAGTAACAGTGACCTTGACCTTGACCATAGTGACCCAAAGCTTCCTCTCCACGCAAGCTACCTACACACCAAGTTTCATTACAATTGGTCACTCCTAACTATTGAGTGGAAACCATTTTTCTATTTTTAGTAACAGTGCCCTTGACCTTGAACCAAGTGACCCCTAATGCAATCCCAAGCTTCCTCTCTACACAAGCTACCTACACACTGAGTTTGATTGCAATTAGTCACTCCGGTTTAACTTTTTTTTTTTTGGGGGGAATTTTTTTTTTTTTTTTAGTTACAGTGACCTTGACCTTGACCCTAGTGACCCCAAATGCAATCCCAAGCGGCGTCTCCACGCAACCCCGCAAGTTTCATTGTAATTGGTGCTCTAACTTCCCCGATTTATTGGGGGGAAACCATTTTTCTATTTTTAGGACCACGCAACCTACAGACCAAGTTTCATTGTAATTGGTCACGGGGGGGGGGGGGGCTCCCACCCAAGGTTATGGGGGGGAAAACCTTTTTCATTTTTAGTAACAGTGACCTTGACCTTGACCCTAGTGACCCCAAATGCAATCCCAAGCTGGGGGGTTCCCCGCAAGCTACCTACACACCAAGTTTCATTGCAATTGGTCACTCCTAACTAAAGTTATCCAATGGAAACCAATGTTTTACGCCTGCCCGACCACCCGCCCTCCCCCCCGCCCAACATACGACATCACCATTCTAATAAGTAGGTTTTTTTCAAAAAACCTGCTTAATAAGTACGGTACTTGAGGAGAAATTTAAATGTTTCCAATTCTTCATGTGTTAAATGTCATGACCACAACAGAATCATGCCAAATGAATTACAATTGTAATCTTGGCTTGTTTTTGAAAAAGACCACATGTGAATAGCCATAGGGAAAAATGCAATGTACAAGTCACTGTGACCGTGACCTTTGACCTACTGCCCTGCAAAACAATCAGGATAATTTATTTTATAAGACCAATCATCAGATGAAGTTTGAAGACTGTAGGTCTTCTAGATCTCAAGTTGTTGAGCGAAAACAATTTTCAAAGTTTGACCTTGGTCTTGACCTTTCACTTGCTGACCCAAAAACGATAGGGATCATCTACTCAGTAAGACCAATCAACCTAAGAAGTATGAAGACTATTGGCCATATGGATCTCCAATTATTGAGTCGACACAAATAGTGACAGACAGATGGACATACTCACGAGAAGGTCTCTGTGAGGTTATCCGCCTTATGATCTTTTTTAACCCCACAATACTATATTTAACCCCGAATGATGGAATTAACTAGCTTGCTAAATAATGGACAAGGCAAAACAAGTAGTGGGGGAAGAAAGATTTCAAAATTTTAAGAGAGACTACATGAATACAGAATAGTGTGAATAGAGCAGTATTACAATAATACACACTGATACATGTCGTGTTGCATCTTTCAAAATACTGAGGAAGGTTATGAAGATTTAAATGCTCTAGTATAGGAAGACAAGAAGGCCATGATGACCTTGTATCACTCACCTGAATCCAGTGAACTTGGCTGGCCGGTGTGGTCAATTTTGACCCGAGGGGTATGAATTGAACAAAGTTAGTAGAGGACCACTAGACAATGTTACATACAATATATCTAAGGTCTAGTTGTTTGTGTGGTTTTAGAATTCTTTTTGAAGTTTTTCTTTATAAGCAGTTAGAAAAGAAATCAAGGGACCCCTGGGTATGGTCAATTTTGACCCAAGGGTCATGATTTGACCAGTCTTGATAGAGGTTCACTAGGCAAGGCTAACATGTCCATTACCTAAGCTGTAGGTCATGTGGTTTCAGAGAAGAAGATTTTTAAGTGCTTCCCTACATATATGTCTATGTACAAAAAGTGACCCCCCCACCCAGAAGGGTCAATTTTGACCATGGAGGTCATGATTTGAACCATCTTGATAGAGGTCACCTAGGCAATGCTACCATCACGAACAGGTACTACTTTGTGTACAAATGTTCCTGCTACAAATCTACTGTAAGGCGTCCCTAGCGATCGGAATCCCGCAAAATTTTCTTGTTTGTATAAAAATTCTGTAATATTTTGCCCATAAGCTCCAACAAAACATCGAAAATCACTCAAAATTTTCACCACAAAAAGGGCTCCAGCTGCCTCCTGAATTATTTCCTTTAATGTCAGGCATCAGACAGGTAGGCAATCAGTAACCAGACGGGCAGCTCACCGACTGGTCACATCGGAACGGCTCCAACTGGGATTTGATCCTTCCACCTCCCATACTCGAAGCTAGGCCAGTGTACGTTATGCAATGGTCATTTGTGTCAAATATTGAAAATCATGTTCAATTGTTTGTTATATCAAGTAAGGGCATGTTGGCAACACACTGTTTTGTAGTTTTACAGCCATTGGACTTAGTGACAGACATTGCCAACAAAACCTTGAAAGTCTCTTTTTATCTCTGTCAGTAACATTACACTTGTAATTTTAAGTCTAGTTAACCAATATAATTTTGAAATGCAATATAAACATGTTCTGTGTTCTTGTTTATCTAACTGGCAAATCAAGCACAATTCCCTCTTTATTTCTGTATGCCCGATACCTTTGTTTGCTTTCACCATACAATGTTAACATGTTATGTATTCAACATTAAGGTTTCAGTACTGTTCACCAAAGCCAAAAAAATAAAAAATTCCCTACCTACAGACCCATATTTTTTCCAGGCCGTCACGGCTGTAACCAGAAACAAACCTTTATTTTTAGGCCTAAGGACATGTTTATTCTGCGGGCCTATTTAAAATGTGTTTGAGCATTTTCAGCAGAGATAAGTGTAAAGATATGTAAATTCAATGTTTAAACATTTTTTTCCACTATTTTTTGTATTCAGCAGAATGTTGATTGTTTGAAATATTAGACAATCTGACATATATTCAACTGCGGGCCTCGTTAAATAGGCCCGCAGCTGAAAAGGCTTCAAATACAAGGGACTTTTGTGCAGTAAATGCTAAAATCACTGTTATTACTGACTGAAATTTCTTTTAAACATTTTAATGTATTGGTGTAAACTCCTTCTGTTATTTATTTAAGCATATTAACCTAGCATTTTTTACTAGACCCGCAAAATAAACTTAAAAATAAACTTGTCAGCTACATAACAGGGATTTATACAGGAAGTGTTGGGGTTGGAACATTTAAGGTTTGTCTACCTAAAATGTGTAAATCTCACACCATGTCATTCTTTATGTTTATGTACAATATGCAAATTATGTTGCAACATCATCATGATCATTCATGAGTTACATTTTGATCATTTTCGGAATTACTTGTATTATACCACCAATGGTAAATACCCTGATACAGTGCTACACCTGTTTTCAGGGGAACAGGGATAGTGTATAAATTTCTTGCAAAAGAAACATTATTGAGCAAATAGGAACATTAAATAAGCCTAACATCTACAGAAATAGGTCAAATTTTCTCTACAGCTTACATGCCTGCTTGTTTATGTCACTTCAGTTTTTTCAGCCATTGCTGCGCATGTGGATCTCTTGGTCATGTTGGTAATATAGTTTGTTTCAAAGTACAGTACATGCCTGGAGGATTATGCAAAAAACGCCCAGTGTGGAGTTTTTCACGCCACACTTGACATGAGTAACTCGGGGAAAAATAATGTGACTTTGAGTGAGTTTGGAGTGCCTGAAGTGACTTGCGTCTGGAGAAATATCGCGTCACTTCGCGGGAGTAAAATCGCGGCACTTTGCGTGGTTTTACAGGTAAATGAACGGGTTTATGGGACATAAAAATAAAATTTATTATATTTGTATATGCGGCAGAAATGTGTCTAGATGTAAAATGTTTTTGAGTTGTATGCATATTACATTCAAAAATATTTGCCGACCAATGCACATTTATATAGTGTGTTCAATAATTTTTATCATCAAAAATAAAACTTACTCATAACATCAACTATTCCCAACTATTATTTCTATAATCCAAAATTATCAGACTATTGTCTAGAATATTACTTTTTCATGTCTCAAACTGTCAAATATCTCGGTCTGTTTGATGCCACGTGCTTCACTAAGATCAAACAAAACTCACATGTACAATGTGCGTCGGCGTTTGTTCTTTGATCTCGTAACACCTGCAAGCCTTATCTCTAGGTATAACTAGGTCACTGGAAAAACATTGGCTTTGATAGCTGATGGAACAATTAATGACAAAAAAAAACGGACACGCTGGAACGCCGTGATTTTCTTTAAAACAGAACACTTTGATTTAAATACAGAACAATATGGAATGTTAATTGATAAATACTTTGTGCATTCACAACTCAGAGGTATCACACAGTTTGGATAAATTTGCAAACAAATTCAAAATTGACTGATTTAGTACGACAGGCCATATTTTTCACACCAATCACGAGTGACAATGCTAAGCGACCAATTACATCGGAATTTTTAAATGGAAATAACTATTCTAAATCATCATAAAGGTGATACATATTTTAGGTTCTGACAAAAAAATAACTTGATGCTTTTTGAAACAACAAACAAAAACAACATAACACTGCAAACACTAGCGGCAATTATCAACGAAACACGCCGGCGGCGATGTCTGATTCGACCTTTGTGATTCAATAGATCTAAATTCAACAGCTTGCTTTTACAGGTGTGCTTTACCAATATTTTAATTAATAAATATTTTCACGTGAAGTCACTCCAAAATACTCGGAGAAACGCGAAGTCCCGTGATCGAAATTTTCACTCCAAACGGCCGCGAAGTAACTCCATTCAATGGAGTCATTTTCGATTTTTTCTCCGAGTCGGGCAAAGTCACGTTTTTTTCTACTCACTCCACACTTCGCGTTTTTTGCATAATTCTCCAGGCATGTACTGTACTAGTTTTCTTCTGAACTGGAAGTATTTTCACCATCAGAAGCTTACAAGAATTGAGTCAAAGGGATCATACTTTGATTAAATGTACATTTTAACAATATTGAGACAATCACTGTTTTGCTTTGTTAAACTAAAATTTTATAAACATCTCATTCTTCTTCTTAATATTTTACAATAACCTTTAATTATTAATAATACATTAGCGTAGAATAGAAGACACAGACTTAAGATTTGCGAAAATACAAACGCATGGCCATTGTACGACAACAAGTTATAAGCAAATCAAGGTGCGCAAGAATGGCCGACGTGCAGAAAAGGCTGAAATGACTGTACCCAACCGGACTATATAAAAACAAAAATAATATCAAACAGGGAATGCCACGTACCAAAAACGCAGCCTCCCCAAAACGAGCCCCACAGCACCCAGAAGTGCACACCACCAACACACACACACACACACACACATACACTACCAACACACACTAGGATACAAAGCAAACACACGAGGACAAAACGAACAATTAAAGGAACACAGTGGGGCACCGCCTTGGAACGGTCAGTGGCAAAAACACCACTGGGGAGCTTAAACCGGTTTATGGTGCGCACCCAACCTCACTCTTACCCCCACCATGTTCCAAAGTCACAGGACAGTGTAAATAAAAGTAATCCCTGCTGGGTGAATCTCTAACACACGCAATGGAAACAAAAGATATGGTATGTAAAACACAAAAATGCTCGTGTAAAAATATATAAAAAGCAAACCTTGAGAACCAAAAAACGTATGTACTCAATGCCTTTGCAGAAGGCAGAGCACCAAGAGAAACACCCTTAAGGGCCCGACGAAACAGGCCAGAGGACAGAAATCAAAACAGTTTCGTCCCAGTGGGATTTAAAAACTGCCCATCACAGAGTCCTCCCCCTCTTCCGTCAGACACAATCAAAGAGGGAAGCATAGCGTCCAACTGTAAACGGGTTGAACACCAAACCTTATTTCTTTAAAGCAGTTTTTCTCAATTTATTTCAATATGGAGAACGTTGGAAGCAGGGTTTTCCCAGGAGCTGCTGAATCTGCTCTACTAGTAACACTGTTTTAAAAAGAAGGTCTTATATTAGTTAAAAATTTATAAAAGTGTCCGAAAATAAATGTATCCGAAAACATACAACCGATACTTCAGTCAAAGCAGCTATTTGCTTTTTTTCTAGAGTTATGTCCTTTTATTCCTTGAAAATTCAATAAAGTAGAAAGAGTTCTGATCACATGCTCAAACAAATATCGATCTGTGTATGAGGCAAATTACCAAAATCAAGGTCTATTCCTGTCAAAACAAACCGCCATTTTTACAGATAAATACGACAAAGAAAATGAATACCTCTAACAGAGAAAACACAGGAAAGATTCCAAAGTGGGAGAAATAATTTTGTTTTAAGTAGGCTGTTGTATGACGTGTCATATGGTAGGTTGTCGTCGGGTCCAGGAAATTTCACTTGGTTTTAAACATTATTTTCTAGCTAAAAATAACAACTGGAATGTGTGTTGGTATGTCTGTTTCAGAAGAATTTTATTTTTAATTTCACCACCCCACTTGGACTTCATCTCCGAGAAATGTCAAACAAAAATAAATTCTAACCAGAATTTAAGAAAAAGGCATTTTTGAAAATTTCACTCACCCATTGTGCCCACATTTCCGAGGGGTAATTCTTTTTCCTGCATTTTACAGTGATACAGAACACAGTTGTTCTAAGTTAAATTAAATCAGTACCACAAAAAAAGTTTCTAAATAAGAAAATTTAAGAAAAACGTTACAACCCGTTAAAGTGATATTATGCGCATCTTACTGTACATAGTGTATTTTTGGTGATAATTTTATAAAAGCAATTTTCGGGTGCTGTACAGTACATTTAAATGTGTTAAACTAATGATAATGCCGCATTAGTATTTGAAGTTGGTGTTTTAGAAATAAAAAAATGAACTAATAAAATAATAGTTCCTTTCTTGGCAGTGATCTCCCTTTGTGTTATTGTCGTTGGTAGATATTTCGGCAGTGGAAGGGAAGCAACTCCTGCATGCAGTTTTTTAATTGACTCTCCCAGTCAAAATAGGAAAAGTAATATTTGGAAAGTTATTATTTCGTACTGGTAGCAGGAAGAGTTTGGTGTATTGGGTTAAAAGCTATTATTTCCTCTACCCTTTTTACACACACACCTATTTCAGCTAGATTATTACTTGAACAAAATGTGCATAATTCCACTTAAAGGGGCCCCATTTCTAAAACAAACCTGGAAGTGTACCGGATGAGTATTAGAATGAGTGTTCATCTAATTATTTGAGCCAATTTTTATAATGGGTTTCAGATAAATATAATTTTTGTGTTTTATATTGAATACAGAAGAAAATAACAAGCGAAGGGCTATTTCTCTGGAGATACTTATCAAATATTGACGAAAGTTGTGTGTGCGCCGCGGGATTATGCTATTGTAAACTTGTTTCAAGTTTCATGATATATTATCCAATGGTTCTTCAGTTATGACTCCGGGCGGACGGACGGACAGACAGACGGACAGACAGACGAATTACGCTTAAACAATATATCTCCCCTTTGGCGGGGGATATATTCTTTTTATTGAGAGGTGTACTTCCAAAAGCCAAAACGTTGGGCTGCATTGAAATAGCAGCACTTTTGTTGGTTGGTGGCCTTTAAATGTCACCAGATTGTTTTGTGTTTACCACAATCATATGGAACTTTCAATTTTTCCAATAATCGATGTATCGGTACATTTTTCACATTAACCAAGAAGGATAAAATCGGTTTAACCGTCATAACTTTTAAACGGATTTATATTACGCTTATGCGTTGATGACAAAAGTTGGCAAATTCTTTTATCTAAATGGTGATATAAATTTCAAAAATATTAATTAAGTATTTCACCTACCCATTTTGGTTTAAAATTTATCACCCCGTTTTCCCTATGTAATGCCTATGGGGGTCTTAAATTGCTTCATTTTTTCAGTGATTTGTTGAAACATTTCGTCTTATATAGAGAAAACCATTTAAATGATCGCTTATGCGTTTGTAGCATCGGCAAGTGAAATATATAAGGAATCAAATGGTGCAAAAATTTTATTACATAGTTTCCGATTTCACCTACCCATTGAATGATTTATAAACTGTTAACATGTAAAGTCTGACGGATCGGGTGTCCCCGTGGTTTTCACGGAAATTATCGACTGGCATACGGAAAGGCTGTTAAATATTGATTAACTTAGGGACCGTCAATATAGATTTTTAAATTGTTTGTTTCAATTTAATAAAATAAATATGGTAGAAGTGCCACCTTTTTTCTGCTTATTGTGTACTTTGTGTACTTTGGTGGGTTCTTTTTTCAATTGTCACAGTTAAATGTATATATTAAACTGGCTTCTTTAGAGGTGTATTTGCATTTTGACATCTTAAAGGCCCAAAGATGGGACATGTCACCTGTACGTGTTTTTATAAGTTATGGCTTCTATCAATTGTATCCTCCACTTGTCAAAAAAGTGTGAATATTGTTGTTAATTGCAAAAAGTGTGACACAATGGTCCCATACCTTTTCTGGTTATTAAAGTCGTGAGAGAGAGATTTTTGTACTTATGTGTTTAATTTTGAGATAAATTCAGTGTAAAATTATCTTTTAAGTGTCGATAATATTTCTTATAAAATTTTATTTTCCATAATATTTAATTCAAGATTGCATTTTCAATTTGACAAAATAACCTTTTGCTTTGTTATGTTAAAATATATATGGAATCTATAAATTTTCATCATCAATGTTAACACACTGTTTTTATTGCGCCATAAATTGGTTTAATCCGGCAAGTCAATATCAGATCTAAACAAATGTATTTATATCACGTTTGGGTGAACATGCATGATGTATTGCATTTGAAGCAATGAGATAACAGAATAATTCACACGTATGTAAATACACATATTGACAACATAAAACTATTCATTTGAGTATCTTTTATCGAACACAAGGATGTACATAATGTTACTTTTACCGGTATTTATTGCACACGTCATTACCACCAAAGTAGACGTAATAAGTAGAAATAATAAATAAGCATAGACAGGACTTCACAATTTATCTCAATTATGAATTGTTTGCCATCTGTTCTGTTTTGTTAAATAAAAGCTGCGTTAATTATGTGTTTCCATTTTCAATGACCGCTCTATCTGTGTCTGCGATTGCTTCATCATAAGAAGGCGGAGGAACATAATTGGAATACTTCGGACAATCTACACTTTCAGAAATGCTGGCTATTGCTGACCCAACTGACATATACATCTGGTTCTCGCGGCCTGCAAATTAGAAATCGTTTTATTTAAAGACCTGTTATACTGAAATGACGCTTTAAATTGTTTTCCTATGCTCGTAGGCAAGTGTACGATACTATAGAAGGTAGTGGGATTTTTTTAAGTGTGTTTTCGCGTCACGTGTGCGACTATAGGAACTATACGTATAAAACATGTAATACCAAATTCTGGACCAAAGTTTAGTTCCGTGTCTGAATATTGCATTTGTGACTGATTTCCTTGACGCCCAAGACGACATCGGCATATTGATATCAACAAACAGATAGTTCCCAATACACCAAAGCCACATCCAATGAACACACCAAAAGGAAAGCAACAGTGATGATGGTCGAAATCACCACAGCAACCGAAATTGCAATATATGGTACTGTTCGAACAAAATCCACCACCTTCATGCTCTGAAAGAAAAGATTGCTTAAAAATCAGAACACAAGAAACGTTATGATATCATAAGTTAACAAATGCGATACAATGTAGTTCGATACGATTTAGAATTTGGACCGGGCACAGAATGGCAACTAAATCACTACACAAAAATGTCGTGGAAATTAGTAAATGTCCGATCGGTTTTATATCTATTAATAGTTAATACGTATTACGTTATTG
>JAFMSR010000011.1:12528671-12541668 GCA_022818135.1 Saxidomus purpurata | reverse complement strand
GTAGTGCCCCTTAAATAATAATTGCTATAATACGTCATGGCATAAAAATACCGAAATCGCACGGGAAGTGTGATGAGATTCTCATGATATATTTTAACTTACATTATTTTGCAGGAAGACCTCAAGACATCTAGCAAAATATAAACTGTCAATTTGAAGAAGTAGATTTGTAGCACAAAGAACTTTTACTCAGTCATCAAATTGTCAGCTGTTAAATAGACTGTAGAAACCCCTTAATCTCTGCATTCATGTCAAACATCATACGTTAAATAGCATCAATATCAAAATGAAAGCAGTACTTACGTATGTAACAAAATTAAATGCACTAAGGTGTTTTATCCTTATACTGTAGCTTCGTATTTTTACTCAAGCGGCGCAATGTTCAGTTTCGTTGCATTTCTTCTGTTTACTCCGTTGTCAAGGTAACGGATACTATCAAGCTTGTGCCCAATTTACAGCCTAGCTCATTTCATTTTCGCCTTTCGAAAATCAATGAATTTGTTATGATATACGTATTTATATTATCACATTTGACACACCTCTTCAGCAAAGTAGATCTACAGTTGATATTCGAAGGTATATACTAAATCAAATGTCCAACGAAGGAATAAACGATTAAATTTCTAATAATTTTAAAAATAAAATCATACTCAGTGAACTGCCTGAAACTAGCAGTTGTAAACGCAAAACACCGACTGTGGTACAATTTGTAATTCACGAAGACGACAGCGATTGGCGATGTTAGCAAGCACTAATTGCGATAATGTCTGTTGTTTCAAATAGATCGGGGGGGGGGGGGGGGGGGGGGGGGGGGGGGGGGGGGGGGGGGGGGGGGGGGGGGGGGGGGGGGGGGGGGGGGGGGGGGGGGGGGGGGGGGGGGGGGGGGGGGGGGGGGGGGGGGGGGGGGGGGGGGGGGGGGGGGGGGGGGGGGGGGGGGGGGGGGGGGGGGGGGGGGGGGGGGGGGGGGGGGGGGGGGGGGGGGGGGGGGGGGGGGGGGGGGGGGGGGGGGGGGGGGGGGGGGGGGGGGGGGGGGGGGGGGGGGGGGGGGGGGGGGGGGGGGGGGGGGGGGGGGGGGGGGGGGGGGGGGGGGGGGGGGGGGGGGGGGGGGGGGGGGGGGGGGGGGGGGGGGGGGGGGGGGGGGGGGGGGGGGATAGAAGCTAACAATTTGAGAGAGATTACAGAATTTACTAAGTCGCAAAATGTTATAACATGTAGCGAACAAGCTTTAGGAAAATATCACATATGGCATTTGCAGATATGTTTATATGCAATTAAGCTCCGTTAGGGTGTAAGCTGGCTACTGAGTTTGCTTCGTGGGAGAACCAGTACTTGTTTGTGTTGTCATGAAAACGGGGCACGGAAGCGTAAACACTGAAATACGTACCCAGTTTATTAAACCTAACAATATAAAAAGTAACAAAACAAACAAGTAATATCTTTAAAAAAAAATGGTCGACGTAGGTGACATAATAAACACATTTTGTGTTTCAGAAGGCTCCCGGGCAGTACACTGCTTATTCGGTACCGAAACGCTAGTCAATAATCAATGACGCTGATGTCCGGCCCCGGACAACACCTCGTTGAATACAAAAAGTTGATCTTCGTACGTCCAGAAACCTTTACATAACGTGTTCTTTTTTCTTTTTTGCAACATGATTTATTATAAATAACTATAATATAAAAAAATATACACATTTTGTGTTTCAGAAGGCTCCCGGGCAGTACACTGCTTATTCCGGTACCGAAACGCTAGCCAATAATTTGCAGATTCTGATTGGTCACATTATAACGAAGTTGGTTAGCAACGCGTCCATACCAACGGAAGTTCAAATCAAAAGTATACGACTACGTCGAAAAAAAAGATTCTTAGATCGACTAGGAACTAAGTTTTCCAGTATCTGCAGCTGAATCGAACCATGTAAAACGTTTCGTCACTATAAATGGTGCAGTTTGTCGCAGGTCTGTTAAAAATCACCACTTGCAAGCGTTGGAACCCCAAATGAGAATCGCTTTTGTCATTTTGGGGACAAATGTGAAAAAAAACGCATATTTATTAAAAGTTGAAAGTTGTTGTTGTAATTTCAGTGACATAATGATGAATTTCCTTTCATTCTATTGGACTTGTTGTTTAATTGTATAGTCCATTGGGTCACTTGATAGTTTTAAAAATAACTATACATTGAAGGAGTGTAACCATTTTGCCGTGAAAGAGCTTTGAAACGACGATAACACAAGGTATATTTTAGGCAATCCCATCTCATTTGAGAGTTGTTGTTGGTAGAGATAGTCATCTGTATTTCTGTTAATGTGGTTCACATTCTCTGTAAGAAAAGAAAATTAACTTGCAAACACGGTGTTTTTGCCCGAGTATAACTTAAAACTGTTTTAAGATATATTTTTGTGTGTGTCTCAAATGGGAAACTTTCATTGAACATAAATCTTTCTAGTAAATAAGTTTTCGTGACGAAACTTTGAAGAATACAATATTTTCTGTGTAGCACGGAAAGGTATGTTGAAGAATGTGGCATGCACGTGCACAGTCATTGTGCGTGTGTATTGATTGATAGTGATAGGTAGCAGAAGACAAGTGTCTAATTGTTCATTTTATATGACATCAATACATCAAGTAGCGGCTATTGTCAACTCATTATTAAATCATTTACACATTCACTTTAGTTGCAGTGTTTATACTGTCACATAAACTACGTAAACAAAATATGTAAGAGTTGTTGATTTATATGTTCATAACGTATTATCAACTCATTTCGTCGCCTTTTTTCCAGAAACCCGTAAGTCAATTTTTTAAGGTTTGAGAAAATCGATTTTGAAGTTTGAAACTCCAATGAAAGTCAATGACTTACGGGTTTATGGAATTAGCTTTTAACCGAGTTATAATAGTTCCATAAGAAAACAGACTACGCCATCATAAAGAGCTTGTCAAAACCTCAAAAAACCGACTTACGGGGTTCTGGAAATAAGGCGACGAATTTTGTAATCACATACTAGTACTGGACTTGCTTAAAGATACAATATCAACGAAAAAGAAACGTTCAACTTTTCAAAAGTCAATCATTGTTTTCTCAAATTTCTAGCGACCGTTGTAAATAAATTAGCAAATGTATGCAGAAACTTTAAAAGACCGTGGTGGTCTTTTGCTGAAAATAGTCGAGAGTTTAATGATTTATCTCTTCAGTTATGCAAAATTGGCACTTCATTCTTGCCAAAGTCGTGATTATATATAGAATGTAACATGTTTTAGCCAATTATAATACAACATAAATTTACGATATGAAAAATTATACATGTCAGTAGCTTAGTATTAGACCTTTAAAACATTATTGGTAGTAAAATTTAATGTTCGTGGCTTTTACTTACCCCTACTAACATATTCTTTTACTTCACGGGCTGAAACGGGGAATATCCTAACTGGCTATGACCACATTTTGAACAAAACACCTTTAGTGAGAAATTTTTTACAGATCTATATAATATTAAAATTGTTGTCTTCTGTTTAGTTTTGATGGACTAATTTACTAGTTCAATTATATAACGAAAAACTCGCCAATTTCATTTGTGAAAAATGTTTAAAATGGGTGGTAAAATCTATACAAAATAAAATAACAAGAATGTAAAAGTAGTATGGGCTTTTTTGATGGCTATATGTCCTTTCGTTGTGAGTCGTCCTCCATAATTTCTTCAAATGTTACCTTCTCTAATACCACTTGGAACCTCTACATTGCCTTTAAACAAACTACTAGCATGAGCTTGATCCCTGTATAACCTTCAAATAGTTCAAACTATCACCACTCGCACGTGCCCTCCTCAAACTATGATGATGATGATGATGATGATGATGATGATGATGATGATAATAATAATAATAATAATAATAATGATAATTAATAATTTTTATTATTTGACGGTAACATACAAAAATTTGATATTGTTAACAACCAAGATGTATATGATCTTTTCTTGTAACACTAAAGTAATACCGATAAATATAAAGGAATGAATCTTCTTTCCTTTTAAGTGTCTTTTGATATTCAATTTTTCTTTGGACATGTAATAGAAAATGGCTTGAATCGGTGTCATGTTTGTCTGTGCCTATAGAACATGATTGTTGAATAACATACATAAAATTTAATATATATTTTGATGTGTTTATAAAATCTTTTTATACGGAATTTCCATCCATATTTAGATATTCATTTATTTAAGCGAAGTGAAGTTTTTCGTTCTTTTGTACATATGCAATGACCTTACAGTTTCGATTACTTATTTTCTATTGCACGAGGCATGTTGCTGTCATGAAATGTATGATCTGGTGTTATCTCCTTCACATCATACTTTTTTTTACCTGCAGGCGACTTAATGCTCAAAACTTATTTGTAATTTATAATGATTATCGATTTCAAGCGATGAAATTGATCGATTTGTCAATCAGTCAATATGTCAGTCAAGACTTTTTTGTTTAAAACAAAGTGATATTGTCGCTGTTGGTCAAATCTTAAACAATGCTTAATTTGTATAGATCGGACAAGATATTCTGTACTCAGGGGCGCAAGTGATATTTTATCTGTCTTTCTTTAAAAAACTACAAAGGGAAGAAGCAAAGAAAAGTTATTCCGTGTTCGTGGATTTTAGTATCAAGACTTTCGGTTATTTAGGGTGAAAAAAATGTTTTTCTTCTTTGCTTTGAAAGATATTTTAGTTAGAACAACAACGCGATGATTGTTTTTATGTTTATAGCTTGGCTGTCAGCCTCCATGAAATATGTTTTAACTGTTATACACTACTTGATTGATTCGATCTCGAACACCTTGGAATCAAACGAGTCGCAATAAAGTTTTAGTACTTTCTAACCTTCACGAAAAAGACATTCAGCTCAAATAGCAAAAGTCGGCTTTTGTTTAACTTTATTCTGTGATATCTTTTTGAACATTGAAGACAATTCTAAGGCAAGATGGCGAGTATCAACCGAGATTTGAGGGAAGCTCTCTTATCCAAAACACAGAAACGAAAGTTTCGTGTACAAATGTTAGATGCGTCGCAGAAACAAATAAGAGAAGGAATCGAGAAAAAACTTCACATTAAGGAACACGCAAAGACTATTTACAAGGAGTCAAGAAAATGTTGTCCCAAAATGGAATGTTCGAGGACTTGTGCCAGCAAAACAATGCACGAGATTTTCCCCTTTATTCGTATTATGCGTCGATACAGTATCAAAAGGAACTTGCTTCAAGACGTCGTCGCCGGACTTACCGTCGGAATTATGCATATACCTCAAGGTAAAGATTATTACTATTATTAGCCAATTTTATGCAGACTCACTCACGCCAAAGAAATTTTAATTTTTTGGTAAAATCAATATATATTCAATTTGTCAGCATCAAGATTATTTTCTTTGTGTAAGAGCTAAAAATAAAGGCAGAAAAAATATTTACCCGAGCCAGGTTTTGAACTCGGATCTTTGCGTTTTTACAAAAATTTTAGCGGCTTAACCTACTACACTACGGGTGATTTGATGCGAGTTAAAAAATTGATAAGGGGGTTACAGCAACAAAGGGCCCCCCCCGTTAGTCTCTACATAAAAAGTAAGCAAAACAAAACATCTTAATTGTTTCTTTTGTTAAAAAGCTTGTCTCGTTATCATATACAATGCCCTAACAAATTAATGACATTTTCGGGAGGGAAAAATTTTTTTTTTTGGGTAATTGTCCCTTTGGAGTGCAGTCGCTTTAAGACTATATTATCTATACGATAGTTTCGAAGTTACATACACAAAGGGACGTAACTACTGAGAGAGTATGTTGAGCTCCAGACAGTGCTCAGCGTTACTTCCACATACTACACTCGGAAAAAAAATTGCAGTTTAAAGATATAAGTTTCAAATTGACGACCATTAATATTTCAAAAAGACAGATATTTCAGATACATTGTTACCTAAATTGATGATTTAATTGAACATTTAACGACCAATCCAAGTTGCTGTTACGGTCAGCTATAAAGTGACCTTAGCCTTAAAAATGTGAAAACAGACGACCACTGAACGGCCGAAAAGTAGTAAACAAATAGGTCAGAACTCTGTTTTCCAATTTCCCAAAGTGGTTTTCCATGAGTATATGTGTATAAAGGTTTCATTTAAATATACTAAGGTAGTTCTAATGTTATATTTTACTCTTTACTTTTTGTACAGGAATGGCTTACGGTTTCTTGTCCCAGCTTCCACCTATCTACGGCCTGTACACATCGTTCTTTCCAGTCCTCCTTTATTTCTTCTTCGGCTCTTCCAAACATGTCTCAATAGGTAAGTACAGATTTTATTCAAATCCCGCATGATGTAAAATTGTACATAAACCGGGAGATGCTTTGTGAACGCTATTTCGCCAGTGATTCTAAAAAGTCAAGTAACATTTAATAAAATGTTATACACATTCAAATGTCTGCATTTTAGACCCTCTTTGAATAGCTTTTTTTCAAATAAATAAAATAATAGTGTATATATAATATGTATATGTAAGTATACGAGCCTTTGTAACGTGTGTCTAAGACTTTCTTTTCATAATGCGTCAAGCAACTGATTGTTGGCTATTCACTCAATTAATTCTCACTTGTACACTAAAATCACATGTGTCTATAAGAAATGCCACTGCTCAGGTACAAGTTCATTTTAGAAATTAACCCGCATTTTGTCTTGCCAGATAAGGTTTATGCATCACAGCTAAAAAAATTGGAAATATTTCAGGAACATTTGCCGTCGTCAGTTTGATGGTGGGCCAGGTCGTCAATAAAGGGTACCAGACCCATGTGGGTGAGAAAGTCCTCACAGCCAGCAACGCTTCAGTGGTGGAGTTGTTAAGTACTAACACAACAGCGTCACCTAATCCACAAATAGAACCGCTTGTCCAAACAGAGGGTTACGCTAATCCTATAAAACTTGGTCATGCCCTGTCTGTGACGTTCGTCGTTGGATGCGTGCAGGTAAGCTTTTTGTTGGTTACTGGCACTGTTCGCTCCGTCACTAGGTGAGCGATAATGGTCCGAAGGGCTCTAGAAATAGGCGAGCGACAAAAGCCTGATGGATTCGGAGACCAGTCAAGGGCGTGATCATTGTCGAAGTTTTTTGGGGGGCTTTACGAACATGCACGCATGACTGCCGAGTGTATATCAAAATATGCGAGGTGTCCAACGGATATTGTGATTACTTAGGTCATAACTGTCAAACCGGAACAGAACTGAAACACGTTCCCTTAAAAATTCATTTACACCAAATTTACATTTAAATGTTATACAGTATCATTGTAATAGCCTATTAGTATTGTCTTGTTTGTTTTTATACAATACTTACTTTTCCAACTGAAAAATTTAATGCAAGACGCCAGATTTTTAACTTGCGAAGACCCTTACGAGCGTACACATAATTCTTTATTACATAATTTGTATATTTTTCAGTTATTTATGGGCGTTACAAGACTTGGATTCATGGCCTCGTTCATGTCGGATCCGTTCATCAGTGGGTTTACCACAGGTGCTGCCGTCCACGTGTTTTCCAGCCAGATAAAACATATATTTGGTGTACATGTCGGTAATCACTACGGTCCCTTGGCTCTTGTACATGTAAGCGCATTTTCCAGTTGATCTTTGTAAACAAAACTCAAAGAACTGTCACGTTAAAGTTTTATTGATGGTTCTGCCAGGCATATCTTTTCTTCTTCAATAATTTAAAATGAAAGATTCTCCAAGATGCAGACCTATTTATATCTTTTAGGTACAAACATTAAAAAACGAGCAATACAATTATAGAAATAAAAACTAGTCTTTCATCTGTTGCATTAGTGTAAACTCCCCTGGTTAGTTTTAGCATCGCAGAGGCTTTTCAAAGGTGTTTCAAGTAACGGGAAACGGACCTTTATAAAACCACGAAACGAAATGAAATGGGTTTACTTCAATATGTCACCGCTTGTTATAAAACATCAAAGTTAGTCTTGCTCATGCTTCTCCATTCATTTGTTTCAGTTTTACTCGGAGTTTTTCGTTAACATCAGGCATACAAATATGGTGACATTCACAGCGTCTATGACCTGTATGCTGGTGCTCATACTGATAAAGGAGGGAATCAACAATAACAAATCCTGTAAATCAGAACTTCTCATGCCGATTCCCATAGAACTTGTTGTGGTAAGTTGTGTATTTTCTGCTATGCTTTGATTCCAAAGATACGAATGAAATAACAGTGTTTCTAAATAATCTTAGACCTCCTGGCGCAGTGGTTGTGCGTTCGCCTCCCGATTAAAGGGTCTCAGGTTGGCTCCCCAAGTGCCGTCCTTATACAAGACACATAATTCCACATTACCTCTCTGTCTTCGAGGTGGATCAGGAGTGAGTATCGAGATCGATAAATATTAAGTTGTAAGAACTTGTTTCGGAATCGTGATTAAACAAATTTATATAAAGTATTTGTTCTTATGATACTTTTACACTATTGAGGACTGTTGTGTCTAAGGAAATTGCTGAAAGTATAAGCGGTAACGATAATGTAGTCGCTCAACTATGGTGACACCATTCGACTGTTACTCTTCCTTTACTAGATGTGCTTACCTTTTTACACATTTTTGCCGCGTGTGGGGGCGGGGAGATGCACTCACTAAACTGTTTGATCATATTTTACTTTAAGTTCACCATATAAAAGATTCTTTCTTCTAATCAAACACGTCATTCTGGTCATTTTCCGTTTGTATGACATCACACTCGTTTGTATGACATCGTACACTCGTTTCTATGACTTCGCACACTCGTTTCTATGACATCGTACACTCGTTTCTATGACATCGTACACTCGTTTCTATTACAGATTACTGTGAGCACAATCGTTTCATACTACACGAATCTTGGTACAGACTTTAATGTGACAGTTGTCGGCGAGATTCCGTCTGGGTACGTATTTAGATTTATTCGCTCTCATTAAACGAACAGACATGTTTACACAAATTAACAAAAATGACAAAAATACATTGTAAATGGTATTGTAATTTTGTCAGAATTATATTGCTCAAAATAAAAGTGCACTCCTGATATTAACTTTCCTTGTAAATGTAGACATATCTAACATATATAGGTATTACCCTCTATATTTATTGTACTTGTACCTAAATGTTCTTGTACACTTGTACCATCGCCATGTCGGCAGTGTCCTTAGACAAGACACAGATATTTCCACATTGCCTCTCTCTCTTCGAGGTTGATTCCATCTGGTATGAGTCTCGAGAGCAATTAATATAAGTTGTAAGACCTTGTTTCGCGATCCAGAATAAATATATTAGTATAAACTTGTTCCTACATTAAACAATATCCGCATTACTTACTTAAAGAAAGAGACACTTTATCAACATTTCAAAATTCGTCGGGTTTGGTTTCGGTCGCTTGGCCGACGCTAAGTCGCTACACTATCGTGCCTTCATAATTTTGAACATTGACATAACTCTTAAACTATAGATGTAATTTTTACACAATTTAGCCCTTTTGGTACATGTTTTTGTTTGTTTTATTTTAGGCTTCCGAGACCGTCGTTGACAAACTTTCAGTACATTCCGGAAGTTCTGGGTGACGGACTGACCATAGGGTTTATAGCATATGCTATAAGTTATTCAATGGCAAAGATTTTAGCTGATAGGCATGGTTATCGGGTGAATGCAAATCAGGTAAATTGTGTTTTCATTGGCCCTTATATTATTGATAACTAAAATTCAATATAACGATGCATGGCAATAGAAAACCATTTGAGGCTAAATTGAGGTGTTAAAAATTGGAAATGAAAACACTGATGACGTTTCTATTTCCATTTCAACTTATTGTAATGGTGATGATAATGGTGATGATAATGATGAATTTGATAATTATTGATTTGGCATAACGATTCTAAAAAACGATATAATCCCCAGAATTTTATATGATTTTGACGTGTGTCCAGACAGTTGCTTTATTCAGGTGTAGTCGCGTTTTAGTAGGTGTCGATAGATGTTAACTTACTTTTTATGCAAAGGAAGGCATGTGATATGAGTTAACTGAGGTCACAAAAATGACAAAAAGTGACAAAATTACAGCGACGAAGATTTTATTGATGATGTTGTTGTTGATGATGTTGTTGATGATGATAATGATAATGATGATGATGATGATGATGATGATGATGATGATGATGATGATGATGATGATGATGATAGGTGACGATGATGATGATAAAAATACTAGATATGATATAAAACTTATATTTCCTAATTAACATTTTATAGGAATTGGTTGCTTTAGGAGTGTGTAATTTCGTCAGTTCATTTTTCTCGTGCTACTGTTGTGCGGCGTCACTGTCCCGCAGTTTGGTCCAGGATTCCGCAGGGGGAAAAACACAGGTATGCTCGCCCCGCACTCTTTATCTTCTATCTACATTTATCCAACCTCTCTATCTCTCTATTTATAGGAACTGATAGCTTATGGGATATGTAACTGTATTGGGTCAATTTTGAACAGTATGGTTTGCGTAGGGTCCCTGATGGATAGCCTGTTACAAGACTCCGTCGGAGGCAAAACCCAGGTCGGTATTGGTTTCTGGAGATTCAACAGGGACCCTGTACTACATGCAAAGTTTCACATATCTCTCCAAAATGAATTTTTAACAATTAGATCAAAGAGTTATGGTGTCATAATTTTGTCTTTACTTACTGTTGACTATAAATAATTGCTAAATTGCTAAACGTAATGAAAATTTTAAAAACGAATGGACACTGAAACAGCATTTTGTTTAACCCTATTTTTTCATTATTATAGGTTGTCGGTTTGGTCTCCTCTGTGGTTGTTCTGGTCGTTTTACTCTACATTGGTCCAATGTTCGAAAGTCTACCAGAGGTACGCTTTATTTATAGTAACAAGTTTTACATATGTCATTGCTGGCTTTAGATACACGTGTTTGGAAACAAGCATGGAAACTCTTGATTCTTTTCTATGTGTAAATGAAATTTATATAGCATACAGAGAAGCTTGAAAATACAAAGTTATTTCAACAAACGGATGGAAATAAATCGATATAAATGTAGACGTTTTGAAAAGCAAAAAAGTACTAGTTTTTTATGTCTTGTTGAGTCTACTCTGATGGTACTTCGGATAGATCATCAACTTGCCAACAAAAGGTACTAAACGGTCAATCTTATATTAAACAAAAGCGCGTGAGTTAAAATGTTATTACACAGTATCCATTGAACCGTCATGGAACAGTGGTAGCGCATGCGCCTCAGGATCGAAGGGGCCCGGGTTCGATCCCAACCATAGCGATATCGGCACATACAATTCCACGTTGCCTCTCTCTTCGAGGTTAATTCCATCAGGGCGATTAGCAATCGAGAATAAATGCATTTGTACAAAAAACATGTTTTACAGTTAAATAAATAATATGTTTTCATGTGGCTGTTTGATACGTGATTGACCATATATTAACACGTGACTATTTTACACATAGTTTACTGTTTATACGTTGTACTATAGTCACTGTTTGTATACTGTTGACTTTGATATTTCAGTGTATATTGGCCAGCATTGTTATAGTGACATTGAAAGGGATGTTCCTACAGTTCCGAGAACTTCAAAGACTGTGGAAACTGTCGAAGAAAGACTTTGTAAGTTTTCACATTTCTGTCTAAAATTTGATTTTTTCATAACCAAACTATTCTATTTTTTACAAACAAAAAAACTGTTTTTTTTCAATGTGAAAAGTTTTTTACTTACACAACAGTACAGTAGTCTATCAAACTTGGAATAAGAATGCGCAAGTTATAGAAATTCTAAGCGGTTTCTAGATTTTGAAAAGTGACAACTGAAAAAGTTTTAATAATAGTTAAAGCGTTTCAAGTGTATGGCAGGTGTTTTATTTTGAACACTTTCTCTCAGGAAATCTTCCGTGTATATACATTTTTAGAACTCATTCTCTGCGTTGTTATGAGAACGTCACTTGAAGTCGGAGAAGTTAAAACCCTCGTATAATTCCTGTCTAAATAATTAAATGAATTGTTTCCGATTAGTTATGGTAGTGACCATACGTTATCTACTATCTATTGTATATGATAGCTCCGTGCTGCAGTCTGCATGACTTGACCAGTAAATTTTATTGCTTGCATAATTAATACGTAATACCAGTCACTGAAACTATGCCCTTCGACAACGTTATTTAAAAGAGAATAAATGCAAAATAATATGCACTTTATCTATGAAAAGATCATTCTAAAATTCATTCGCACTATTAAAAACTTACATTTTTGTTCGCTGATCTTGTTCTTGCTCGTGTTCAGACACTACTGTGGCCACATAACATAGGTTTTACCATGAACAAAGACCATAGACATGTACTACTGATAACACAAAGCATAGACATGTATTACTGTGAACACAGAACATAGACCTGGGGCCATATAGCATAGGTACTACTGTGAACAAAGCATATATGTACTACTGGGGCCATATAGCATATAGGTATAAAGAATATAGGTAATATTGTGGACACAGAACATATGTACTACTGTGAACAAAGAACGTATAGACAAGTACCACTCTGAACACTTGACATAGACCTGTACTACTCTGAACACACGACATAGACATGTACTACTCTGAACAAAGAACGTATAGACAAGTACTACTCTGAACACACGACAGAGACATGTACTACTCTGAACACACGACATAGACCCGTTCTACTCTGAACACACGACATAGACCTGTACTACTCTGAACACACGACATAGGCCTGTACTACCCTGAACACAGGACATAGACCTGTACTTCTCTGAACACACGACATGGACCTGTACTAGTCTGAACACACGACATGGACCTGTACTACTCTGAAAACACGACATAGGCCTGTACTACCCTGAACACATGACATAGACCTGTACTACTCTGAACACACGACACAGACCTGTACTACCCTGAACACACGACATAGACCTGTACT
>JAFMSR010000011.1:12506557-12528171 GCA_022818135.1 Saxidomus purpurata | reverse complement strand
CAAATTTAATTGTCTCCGTTTTCCGTTTTATCGATTCTCTACAAAACGCTAGTAAAATAGATGGAAACCTTATATACGCTAGAATTTTCTATATTTCTATAAGTCAGTGTTAAGTGTACATATATATTTAAATATCAGAATTTTGTATCTTCAGAGGCTAAAAGAATTTTGCAAAGAGTTCATATGTAATTAAATGTGGCTTGTCTGAAAATCAAAATTTGCACCATGGTTAGGCTTTTATACCTTTGTAGCTGAATTGTATTACTGCAGGAATTGAATGTTTTTAAGCAATTTGAGTCACATTTCCTCGTGCGTTTGCTAGGGTATATGGCGGTCATTCTTGTTTCGTTTTTGAGAGATATTAGCCGGGGGGCGTAAGGAATGTATTACTATGAGTCCTGTCAATGTCTATTTCAGTCTGTTTGGTTCGTATTTGTATATTCTGTCGATATGTGTATATCAGTCTGTTTGGTTCGTATTTGTATATTCTGTCGATATGTGTATTTCAGGCTGTTTGGTTCGTATTTGTATATTCTGTCGATATGTCTATTTCAGGCTGTTTGGTTCGTATTTGGTATATTCTGTCGATATATCTATTTCAGGCTGTTTGGTTCGTATTTGTATATTCTGTCGATATGTCTATTTCAGGCGGTTTGGTTCGTATTTGTATATTCTGTCGATATATCTATTTCAGGCTGTTTGGTTGGTAACGTTTATAGCTGTGGTGATACTGGATGTGGCACTCGGTCTTCTTATTGGAATTGTATTTTCACTGTACTTTGTCCTCAGACACTCGCAAAAGTAAGACACTTAATTATATAAAGTCTCTAATGTGCCAAAAATACTGAATAGTAACATATTTTGTGATTTGGTAACATTCAAAACTGTCTCAAAAAGTGTCCTATTTAAGTCTGTCGAGCACATGCCTAGCACATAGGTACATTTATTTGAGTGTGAGACAATAATTATTAATGATCTACCAGGCGGAGTTTCAGCGTTCGGTTATGACTGTATCATTGTTTATGTATTACGAACTAAGTAACGTTATTTCCGAGGTCGTTTATCGGTCTCTTGGACTAAATTCATTAAATTAAAAAACCATTAGATATAATATACATGTAGTATAATGTACAGCACATTCACATACGGAGGCTCCTATCCTTGCCGATAGGCATATCAAGGGTCAACTTTTATGTTTTCTTCGTTTCCCTGTGTAAAGTGACCCATATAGACCAATTGTCAGTTTCTATAAAGCATACATGCACTATTTGAGGTTACTATACTGTACATGTGCAACATTAGGATAGAAAGAAAATATACTCGACTAAATGAACACAGTGACACAGCAAGGGTTATTAAAAGCACAAAGATGACTTGAAAGTATCCGTGTTAATGTTTCACTAAAGTTTATTTCTTAAGTCACTTTCATGGAGTATTTATTACCACACGAGCATAGACAAGATTATTTAAAGATGCATATTTTAAAGTTGTAACTTGCTGTTATTTAGACCTCAGATGAGTCAGCTCGGCCAGTTACCCGGAACCGGTGCATACAAAGACGTAAAGTCTAACAAAAAGGTAGGTTATATAAAAGTCTCATTGCATGACTACCATTCATGCACGCGTGTTTGGTAACGTTTTTGTAAGTTTTGGCATTCTAAATTATTCTTTAATAAGAGTAGGTATGCTGTAGACTTTGATATAATGCTATTTTTGTGACAGTTGGTAACTCACATTACTTATGTATTTGCGTGCCTGAGATCCACTGCACTGGCATACTAGGATATGTCTCACGAATACAGGATTTTAAAAGAACAAAACGATAATACACCATTGAAAAATATGCATGTATTAACTACAATGTTCTAGTATCACGTAAATGTCTACAGTTCTTGTTGCCTTACAATCACCGCCGTGGCATAGCACTATTGCGTTCGTCTGAGGGTCGTAGGACCCAGAGTTCGATCCCTACTAGTGCCATGGTGGTATTGCCTTTAGGCAAGACACATTTATTTCACGTTGTCTCTTTCTTTTTAGGATGATTCTGCCTGACTGATTAATGTGATTTGTAAGAACTTCTTTCACAATCGAGATTAGATAAATAACAAAACAACACCTACTATGTTTTAGTAGCAAACAACTGCTTATCACTGCTGTTTTTCTTAAACCCTTTCACTACAGCGACAGTGTGTGAGAACTAACGCATGTTATATTTCATTCACCCGATCTGCATTCTTGGATTTTCAGGTTGCGGATGTCCCAGGTATGAAAATCTTTAGGTTTGAGACTTCTATATATTTTGCCAACGCGGAACACTTCCGAGATAAACTATATCAGAAAACAGGAATAGTTCCTCGTAAACTATTGAAACGAAAGAGAAAAGCCATGTATGTCACTCTGCATAGACGCAAAGAGGAATTGAAACAACTGGAGATCGAAAAGAAAGCAAGGGAGGTTAGTATATTTTCGGAATATCATGTGAAGGCTATGTTTTTTTAATTTATCTGAGATATAAAACTGTAAAACTGCATTGAATTGACTAGCTACATTAATTGAGGCCCATACTTTTACAGCAGTAATTCATTCAAAGGGTACTTATTTTATATTTTAATGCACTTTTTAATTGAATGAATTCAGTGAACATTTTGGTCACCCATTGCATGACATATTTTGTGTGTATAGCCAGTATTTTACCAGTTTATTTATAGAATTTAAGTCTCATGGTTTATGCTTCTTGAGATTAAGTGACATGTATATTTTAGGCACGGAAGATACGTCCTACGATAGAAATCGTGACACCACGACCCGTGGACGAGTACGAGGAACAAATCAAGAAAGCTACAGAGAACAAGTTGATACTCGACCGCTTTTCCAAAGCATGGCAGCCACCTATTAAGATCATTATTATTGACTTATCTGTGGTCAACTATGTGGATACAGTTGCTGTACGACAGCTCTCTAAAGTAAGCATTGCCAGCATTTTTTAAAGATCTGATACGATTACCGCCCATGATTTTACTTAGTATGCCTAATTGGATTGTCTCCCTTAAAGACAACGACCTTAGGAAACGCAATCAATAGTGGATCAGTAACGAGTTGGCAAGCCAGTAGATGAAGAAATCGTTACTACTGCTACCACTATGGCGTTTATTGTATATGTTCTTACAACTATGACACACATAAATGGACATACGCGGGTTGTAAGTTCCTACCCAAACCGATCTTTGACACAGCGACCTTTCCCTTAATTTTGAATTTGTATGAATAGGAACCCACCTTTGGCAACACTAATAATCCACTTGTTATTCTGGGGTCAGTGGTTCGAGGCCTGCCACCGATCTGAAAATTTTCAATTATTAAATTAATAATTGAGGATGGAACCATGGTCGGATAAACTGTCCGCTTTTTGTTTATAACTCAAATTCTGTTGAAACGGATGTTAACCCCCAACAATGAATATGCAATGAATTCAGCAAATTTTATTCACTGTAAATCTGTCTCTTCATAATGGCAGTTGAACATTTTCATACGTCACTTTTACAGATTGTTACAGACTACAAAGAAGTCGGGATCAAGGTTCTTCTCGCAGGCTGTAAACGTAAGTTCATACTGAGATACAATTTGTAATTTCGACAGTGGATGAAATTATCATCCTTTGTCATGTTATAAAGTGCATGCCATGTCTGCGCGTTTTCCTTTTCTGGTGTAAAATGCAGTTGGTTTATGTTCCGTAGTAGACGAGATAATATACAGTAAACTTTGTGTATAACAAACTCATAGGGACCATTTAAATGTGTTCTTAATATCCGGAGTTTGTTATATCCGTATAAAATTTTCGTATAAAATAAAGCATATATTTGTTACGGTTTATAGTAGGATTTGTTATGTTCAAATGCCTATCACGACCGAAACCTCGAATTTCCTCGTTTCCCTATTGAATTCGATATTTCTTTTGAATCTTATTTCTACATTGTACATGTTTTACCTTCAGCCGATGTGAGGAAGATGCTGCGTAACGCTCAGTTCTATAAAACAGTTGATTATACATGCTTGTTCTTCACTGTACATGAGGCTGTAGTGATTGGTCAAGAAATCCTTGATGGAGAAATTAGGGTAAGTATTTTCTTAAAATGTATAAGTTCAATATATATGTATAACAAAATTTCAAGTTCAAAAACAAGAGCAATATCAATAGAGTTCACGACTTGTTATCCTGTTTTTTTTTCTCTCCAAACTACAGTTCAGAAGAATGGGGCTCCTTTTAGCATTCTTGTCCATCTTTAACAATTGTGTGGTGTTTCATTACAACATTTGCATTAGATTCGAAGATAGCAATTAGCATGTAATTTATGAAACAGCAGCAGTAATAAGTGTAAAGTAGGGTCATAATTTTACCAAATACATGTCAAAGTTATGGCATTTGCTCCATTCCATGTTCAGTCATGTCAAAGTATTGTTAAAGTTTCAATCCCATATTTACTGCAGTTTGTGAGATAGTGATGTACATACAACTTGCAGGCAAATAATTGCATATTTTTAGTCAAGAAAGAGTGATAATTTTACAAGATTCATCCAGGATTACCTGGTGTCTATGATCTTGTTCATTCATAGTGAATGCCTGTAGAGTTCAGTCAAAATCTACATTCAGGTTGAGATAAGAACATGCAAGCAAACATTCAGACAGGACTTTCTTAATCCAAATAAGGGTCTGCTTTATAAAAAAAAATCATGCAAGATAATTACAACATTTTATTGATCCCGAAGACCTATGTAAAGGTCCAGACCCTATTTATGCACGAGTTCATGCGGTAGAAAATTGCATGCAAAATCTTCACCAGGATTTTCAAAATCCAAAATGGGACATATTTCGGCACAATTCATGTAAAAGTCGATGCTTAAGTCATCTGTTTATTGATCCAAAGGACCTGTGTAAATATTTTACATAATATCTGCACAAGTGTTTTGACCTAGAGCCTTTCATACAAAAATTTAAGTTTTTTTACATATAGGACCCTCAATTCAATTTATTCAAATTTTCGTTCGGCATGTAGGAATGACATGATTTCATGCCCTGTATTCCATGATTGAAGGTAACCGTTTTTTGTTTCGTTTCTTTTTCCAGAAAAATATTCCAAAGAAGGAAGATGTAAAACTAATGGTCGATATGACAGTTTTTGATGAGAACAAAAAGAAGGAAAGTGACCAAGAAGAAGATGAAGATGATGACGACGATGATGATGATTCGGGTGAAAAATCAAAACCAGATGTTCATTCGGATGAGGATGAACAGTGGTATGACACATCACCAGACAACATTGAAATGCGTGCAATAACTCACGAATCAGTTGGAATAGTGCATAGAGACTTTGGTAGTGACTCTAACGAGAAATCGGAATATGGAATTTTAAGGCGTCCAGGATCAATTATTAAGGATGAAAACTTTGAAATGATTCCACTGAAAGATAGTATAAAGTGAAAGTTAAATATTGCAAACGATGTGCCTTTTCATTACATTTCATCCTTAACGAGCGATAAAACATTGATGCAGTCTGTAGTTTGGACATTATAAGACTACAAGTTGCTTCTGATAGCTCTGAATATGTTTGGAATATGTATGATGTACACATGACAATTTCCGAATTGTTTAGCTGTCGGCGATATCAATCTGATGCACCCATTTACTGCATATTATCTTACAGCACTTCATTGTATCGAAATTCATTAAACTTGCTCTTGAGTTAACTGCTTAGATAGAGTCAACAATGTCTACGTATACATTAGTCTAATTGGTCTGCAACATATCAAGAATGATTGTGAACTTATAATGTAATACACCATGTGTTGTTGTGTAACCGTGTATAGATGTAAATGACACCGCGTGTAACGTTTCATTTCATTTTGAAGAATTTAAATATTTTTTGTTTTGCTTTACTAGTATTAAAATGTTATAATGTAGCTTTTGCTTGTGATATACTATACAATAGCCAAAGTGTTACTGGAACATTTCAGTTTTAACGAAGATGAATATATACATTATTTCCCTATCATGGTCGATAAGGAATAATAGAATCTTTAAATACAATTTACGTTTATTTCCATATTTGTCTAGAACAAACGTTTAAATTGACAAGTAAAGATATTTCTACTTCTGCACAAAACACGCCTTCACTGAATGTGAATCTCTTATGACTCAGAATTACATCTCAATTACTATGTTAATAGACACACATAAAATACTCGATATACATGTTTTTGTTTTTTTAAATGTCATCTTTTAATAGGTCAATAATGGAAGAAAATGCAAACGCACTTATGTTGGTGAAATGTTAGATCTACCCACATGTCCTTAACCGTCTTTGTGCGTTTTAGAAACATTTTCAAATCACAATATGAAATACAAAAATTATGTATGTAAAACAGTGCGAAATAGAATGTAGTTATTCGAATTAAAACAACACATTTTAAAGATAAGTATTTTCAAAATGCCCTGCTCTAATGTTTATCAAAGGTCACCGAGAATCCCGAAGCCTGCTGTGCCTTTCCAGTGTGGTGGCCAGGTGGCTTGAACCGATGGTCTGCTAGTCACTCTGTCATAATAGTTCTTCAGTGCTGTAAAGCTGGACAGTGTGGCTCCAGATCGCACAATAAATGCCAATGAAGGATAGAAGAGGACGTCGGCCATTGTAAAATTCTTTCCACATAGGTAATCCTTGTCCCCCAAAATCATGTTCCAGCGGCCCAGTTCCTCTTTCGACTTTTCCGTATATTCTGTTGGTGAAAACATTAGTTTTAGTATGTTTTCAGGCCCACTATAATGTGTTTGTTCCCATACCATGCCTATATTGTAACGTGACCTTCATATCTGATGGTTTGCCAGAAATTGCAAATAATTGATGTGCAAAATTGATATTTTGTAGAAAAGAAGACATTAATAGTGTATGTATGGAAGCCTTGGAGGGCCACTTTTGAGTTTCGACTTGCGGGTGTTTTTTTACTTTTGACTTATGACTTTTGTACGCCGTACTTTTGACTTATGACTAGAACTACTGTATTGCCTCTTTGGCGTTTTTATTAAAACAATATAAACACGTCAACCTCAATAAATACAATTTCTTTTTAAAAGATTTTAATAAAATCAATTATATATATATAAAAGTTACATCATTTGTGTCAATAGTAACAAAATAAAACGTGTTTTAACACGCTTTTTGTTTTGACTTTTGACTTTTGACTTATTACTTATGATTTATGACTTATTACTTTTGACTTTTGACTTTTGACTTTTGACTTATTACTTTTGACTTTTGACTTATTACTTATCACTTTTGACTTATTACTTATCACTTATGAAAAAAGAAACCCTAATCCTAACCCTAACCCTAACCCTATCACGGTCCTCACTGAGGACCTCCAGCGGCAGGTTCAGGTAATCTAGGAACCTGCTACTGAGGACCCAACAATATAACAATATACTTATACATATTACGCACTTTAATTTCCTTCGGTATACCTTGTGATATTAACATATAGATACATAAAAACATAAAAGTAATTTTTTAAAAATGTTACCATAGCAACAAAAAAATCAATTTTTTTCAGTTCCTTCATAGTTGGCTTGACGCCTGGGGGCAAGTCCCCAACCCCCCTTAAAGAAAATTCTCAATTGTTATTATCTTGTTAAAGAAGGTCTCATGGTGATAGAAATATGTTGCTTTATGTACTTATGCTTAATGAGCTAGCTTCTTTAAATAAAGAGTTATTATTATTATTATTATTATTATTATTATTATTATTATTAAGAAGAGGACACCCACAAGGCCTCCCGAGCCGAGAGTTGCGTCGCCGCTCACTGCGGAGGCTCCCAAGGTCGCCTCCTGACCGCCGTCACGGCTCATTGATACTAAAATAAATGCAAAGACAAAAGTACTTAGTTCATTTTTTGCAAACAGTTTACAGTGCTAGCACAAACATCTTTTAAAACCTTAATACAGGTTCGATCCCAGTTTATATTGTCACGCAGATCTTATGCTTTTTATGCAGTATCTTCCTCTTAAAGTGTCTGAAAGTGCAGTCATGTCAAAAGTCAGTTGAAAGTCTACTTAAAGTAAAAACCCCGTAAGTCGAACTCAAGGGCCCTCCAAGGCCCTTGTCATGAGCTTGCGGTTCAGATCGAAATATCCGTCACCGAGGATAAATGTTTTGGCGGGAATGAGACTCTGTCGAGTTCCCGCAAGTATAGTTACCCGAAGTGACGGATATTTCCATCTGAACCAAATTTCTCATGATATAAATTTTTTCTTGCATACCGTCTTGCACTTTAAAACAGATAGCTTACTTCAAACTTATCGAAATAATGCATTATGATGTAGATCTAAAAGCTTTTACGATATTCAGATGCTTTGTTTGGGGAAGTGACGTCCTAAGTTTTATAACGTAACGTCACAAGTTATCCACGAGAGTTAAATCACATGTGGGCGGGTGGCGGGGGGGCGGGGGTGGAATTAATATGAGATTTTCGAGTACTGGCGAAAACTGCAGATACACCGATCCGGTATGCATACAATGAGATATTCGGTTCAGATGGAAATATCCCTCACCTCAGGTAACCGATATTTGATCTGAACCGCATGCTCATGGAAGAAACTAATGGTTAACTATGTATAGATTCTACCAGACAAGTTGTAAGTCCCACCCTTTTCATTGCAGTTTTTATTCCTCACCTCTCGGGAGTCTTATGTTATGAAAATCAGACCATGACAAAACTTAAGTAAAAATGATACACAACCTTTCACATATTCTGTATTAAAGTCTTCTTTCTTTGTTTCTACAAGATAATATGCCAGCTTTTCCAGGATGATATTGTGTGCATTAAACGACTCGAACATTCTCTGGTACACCTGAGCTCTCTCCTCCACACCAGAGGGCAGCAGGTTGTTAGTATCATTACTGTACTTGTCCTCCAGGTACATACAAATCGCTGCAGATTCGTTCACATTAATGTCGCCATCTCTGAACGTTGGAACCTGAAATGTACAAAATAGTAAAGCAAGTTTTTGCATTATAAGTATATCATAATTGTGTACTGTCAGCAGAATATGCCGGAAGGAAAACCGGTCCGAACTCCAGTTCTTATCGATCTATTTCAAAAATTAAAAAACAAATAATCATTTGAGTGGCCTTTTAGAGATAAAACGAGACTGCTAAACTGTTTAAGTGGACTAGATTAGTGTGCAAACATGTATTTATAAAAGATGAAAATAAAATACAAGGACAAGTAATGTCATTTAGCCGAGGGTTAAAAATAAGAACATAAACTAAAACACTGTATATCCTTGACTGCAACAGTAAATCAGGTTAATCGTTCACTATATTAGGGTAGTTTTTATATTTACGTCAAAATGTGTCAAAATCTAGTGTAAGACAGAATCAAAATTGTGTTAATAATAATACCATTGACTATCTGACAAATATCTAATTTCAGAAATGCATTATTATGTAGCACTAACCTCTCCACGTGGATTCATCTTTTTCACCTCAACTCCCTTTTGTTCTTGTTTCGAAAATTCGATTATCTTATTCGGACATCCTTTCCATAATCCTTTCTCTGCCAAAACAAGCATAGCTTTCCAACATGGGGCAGATCCCGATCCCCACCAAAGAAACATGTTCTTATTAGCCATTATTGATTCGGAAGTGATGCAAAATAGTTTGACGAGGAAAAGAAGTAGTGACGGATAAATACAGACATTCAAAGCACTGAAAGTACTGGTTGGACGCGTAAAATACTTTAAAGCTTGAGCTACTAGACATTTAGTCGAATACACTTGCTAGTTCTGTACTTGGCGAATCGCGTGGGCGGTTTGTCATGTGACATTGGCATTTAGTCGAATACACTTGTTTGTTCTGTACTGTGCGAACCGCTTGAGCGGTATGTCACGTGACCTTAGCACTTGATAGTTCTGTACTTTGCGAACCGCTTGACCAGTATGTCATGTGACCTAACCATTTAGTGGCATACACTTGCTAGTTCTGTACTTGGCGAGCGGGTGGTTTGTCATGTGACATTGGCATTAAGTCGAATACACTTGTTAGTTCTGTACTGTGCGAACCGATTGAACGGTATGTCACGTGACCTTTGCACTCACTCATTCTACTTATGTCATGTTATTCACATTTAGCTTTGATAGGTTAATTGCAATACTTAGTAATCAGCAGACTATTATATGTTGAATATACGCAAAGAATCTTTCTAATAGTAATCTAGTTACGCGAAAATATGCATATCCGTTTATTTAGTGTTGTCAATGACCGAATTAAAGATGTTAATTAGTTATATTTATGTATCAGTTGTTACTCAAAATCATATTCGGTTCAGGACATGCGACGTTATTATTTTGTCATCATTTCTTGATGTGTCGTGAGATCAGATGTTTTTCTATGCGGTTTTGTTAAAGTGACATTATGCGCATATTACTGCACAAAGTGTATTTAAATGTGTTGAATTAATGATTATGCCGCATTAGTATTTGAAGTTGGTGCTTTAGATATAAAAAAAAATCGGATTGATAAAATGATAGTTGAATGTGTCGTTGTTGATATCGGTAGAGATTTCGGCAGTGGAAAGGAAGCAACTTCTGCTTGCAGTTTTTCTTAAATGACTCTCCCAGTCAAATAAGAAAATCAATATTTTGAAAGTTATTTTTTCATACTGGTAGCGGGAAGAGTTTGGTGTATTGGGTTAAAAGTTATTATTTCCTCTACACTTTTGTACACACACCATTTTCAGCTGGATTTTTACTTGAAAAAAATGTGCATAATGTCACTTTAATCGTTTCGGAGATAAACACATACGTTTGTATGGCACATTGTGTAAATTATACTTACAGCTATATAATTTTTAAATAATCAATGTACTTATGATAACTTGATTAAGTAGCACTTTCGTTCCAAGAAACAATGCTTTATCCGTCCTCCATAAGTTTCTTCAGATTGTGCAAACGTAACGCAATAGTACAGAACAGAGCAAATAATGAGTCATGTCACAAAGGGCAGCGCTGGTTGTTCCTTTGATAAAAGGGGGGCTACTCATGTACGGTTAGCTTGTTGCAACTAAAATCCAGCTTCTACAATTAGCAAATTAAATCAAGATTTGTGTATAGAGTTTTCCTAATTTTCACAATTTACAAAGTTTTGGCGATAGATACTCTAGTCTATGATGACGTCAGTGTATATATCTATTAAAGACATATGACAGATTTAGTACATTTGTCTAATATTTATAATTAGCTTTTTGGAGTCGTATGAAGGAGATTTGTTGAAATCAAACGATTTTTTCCTGTATGTGAGTAAGCAAAAAAACAACACAAAGGAGTAGCTGACATGATAAAGGAGTAAAATCCTCATAATTTTAGTTTTTACATTTGTAAATAACAAATCACACAACAGCCAGTCTTGCCAGCTGTTAACCAGTATTGGTATTTTGTGAGTAGTTCAGACCATACTTTCTAAGCAACTACAAATAACAAATAAGCAATATACAAGACATGCATGTATATATTTACTCACGTAAACACACTCACTGACCAGTCACGGTTTTCGGTCCGTGGTGCTAAACTATATCACTCACTAACACTCCCAAACAGGATCAGTCCTTCTGTCGTCTTGTAGTATATTCAGTGTTATTACTGTACATTTTGTATTTAGTAATTATACAAAACATTTACAGCAAGTTGTTCGAATACTGACAATTACAGTTCCTTGAGCATGTCTGATCCTTTTGCTTCCTTCCAGTGTGGGGGCCAGGTAGCCTGTACAGATGGTCTCTGCTTTACCTCTTCACTGTACCTCTCCAGTTTACGATAGTTGGAAACTTTTAACCCTAGTCTTTCTAAAAAAGCCAGGAAAGGATAGAAAAACACGTCAGCCATTGTGAAGTTCTCTCCGCACAGGTATCTGTTGTTCGTTAACATCGTGTTCCAACCCTCCAGTTCCTCTTTCCCTTTCTTAATGTTCTCTGAAGATATACAATAGTGTTGTTAACCAAATGTTAACAGATAATTCCAAAATCCTCAAAATGTTACGAACTTGTGCTCAAGACACAAAATATTGATACATACTCTACATTTGTATATAATATGTTCGAGTACTGTTGAACCGTAATTTTACAGATATTTATATTAACCGTATGCATAAGTTTAGGGCCCTAATATCACCTAAATCTTGGAAGAAGTCACCAAGGTTCGTGAAAAAACCTACCTTGTCATATGCAACTGTTTTGTGGAGCTATTTAAGATGTTTTCATACATGCAGAAGTTAAAGAACGAACACACAATGTTGCTAAATAATCCAATATGATATTCTTTGATGTCCTAAGTGTCATACTGGCCATAATGTATTTATGCTATTTAAAATTTAAAACATATGTAAACTTATTTTTTTTAAAACATGTATTCTTGTAAAAGTGATAGTCTGAGAGTTGATATGAAAGTGTAGGTATACATGTAGAAAGACCGGTCGGGTTGAGCATAAATATGTGCGTGAAACCTTCCCAGTAGTCCTTGTCCTGCTCCTCCTCCTTTGTCCTCCACCGATAATACACCAATTTCTCCCTGATGATACTTTGGATATTCGCAGTTTCAAACATTTTCTGGTACACCTGGGCTCTTTCATCCACACCAGCGGGCAATAACTTATTATTACTATATTTTTCTTCCAGGTACATACAAATAGCTCCTGACTCGTTCACTACAACTTCACCGTCTCTGAATGTCGGGACCTGTAATGGGTAGGGTAGACTATTTTGTGAGATACAAAGGAATCAAAATACTCTCAATCGAAAGCATAATCCCCAAAAAAGGGAAAACTGTATTTCTCTTTTTTTTCAAGCCTTCTGTATTTGTTGTGTCCAACTTTCATCGGAGTGCTGACTAATACAGCGGAGGTCCCAAATTTCGGTTTTGACTGTTTGTTTGATTATACACAATCACGCGACTGACTACCTTGTATCAAAAGGGAACTTACATTCAAATCTGAAAATTCAGTGTTTGTAAGAGAAGAACAGGTCTAAACATTTATAGCAATAACTATATGTCAAGCTTCTCATTAATTTCGAGAAGAGGCCAGGTACCCCGCACAACCTTCGCCGCTGGTAAAGTGCAAGCCTTCCGGTGAAGACAATTTTGTCATTATACAGAGAGGTAAGCTGATTGTTACTCTCTTTTTTACAAAATCCAAAACATTAACCGGTATCATTATCTATCTTATTTCTAAACAAAATGTTGTTTCTATTTAAGATCACGTAAGTCTCCATTTCTTAGCTCGAAGCAGATATAATGTAAGAATTCATTGATTTTTTTTTTTGATGTCATACGGTCGCTACTTCTACCTCAAAGAGAAAATTTTACCTACATCGCCTACCATTCAATGATTTTGGATTTAAGATGCTATATTTTAATACCAAATTAGTAATTGCTGATAAATGTGTATTATGCATGCTCACACTGATATATAGTTCTCCTTACTTTATATCGCCTATAAAATATGAGGGAATTATGCGAACCTAGATTAAAACTGTAAAGGCATTAATTGTTTTAGTGTAAATTTAACACCTTTTCTGAAAGAGTATAATCAATTTGATTTGATTGGTTGGTTTCATTTAATGAAATAAACTAGATGGGTGTTCAGTAGAACACTTGTGTCGCCCTCTTACGCTTTGTCAGAATAACCAATAATTTTGTGACAAAATCTAAGTACAAAAAGGGCATAACTCTGTCAAATATGACCTTGACCATAAACATTGGGCGGCATCATGACGCGTATGTCATAAGCAATACAATTTGAAAGTTTGATGAAGAAATCTTAAGAAATGGCAAAGTTATAGCCAACATTAAGTTTTCGTGACAAAACCTAAGTACAAAAGGGCATAATGTCAATTTGACTTGACCTACAAAATTTGGCGGCATCACAACCCTTTTGACATAAGCTTCAATTTGAAACTTTGAAGAAATCTTAAGAAATGGCAAAGTTATAGCAAAAATCTAAGTATAAAAAGGTGCAAGTAAATATGCCTTGACCTATAATTTGGCAGCTCACGACCCTTATTCATAAGCAATGCATTTGAGTTGTGAAGAAATTTAAGAAATGGCAAAGTATAGTCAACGTTATGTTTTAGTGCCATAATCTAAGTACAAAAAGGGCCAAACCCTGTAAATACCTACTACAATTTGGCGGCAAACGACCTATTTTCAATACAAATGTCAATTTTGATCAAGAACTTAAGAAATGGCAAAGTTATAGCCAACGTTAAGTGCATGTGTGACGGAAGACAAGGACGGAAACTCATACGAAGGTTTTAATAGGTGGTATTTCATTGTTCTCGAACAATAGAGTCACTTAAGTAACAAAAAATGCCCTTAAGGACAAAAGACGGAATGAGTAATAGATTTCTATTGTCTTAGGCCCTCTACCACCCAAGGTACCCATCGTGCGTGCGGACCGAAAGACAAAACAAACAAAAAAAAAAAAAATTTGATATTTTTGCTCTTTTCTCCGAAAGGGCGACACAAAACCTTTTTCTCTTCAATTTCACAAAGCATTATAGCCAATGTGCATGATTAAGTAACCTCATGTTTATATTTATACAATGTTTGGTAGATTTAATATCTTTGTCATTCTATAGCCAATAGTTAAAGCTCATCAGGACGTATGTTATATGTTAATTCTAAATGTCTTACTGATAAATATTTTCTCTGAACAAAAGCTTGCCATTTGGAAAATTTACGTAAAACTGTAGTTCTATTTATTTCAGCTAATGTTCTAATTTTTAGTGTTCTCATTTCTAACCTTAAACAATAATCTTAAAATCAAACTTACCTGTCCACGTTTATTCAACTTTGTCACTTCATCCTGCTTGTGCTCTTTCTGCGAGAATTGTACCATCTTGTTTTCACATTTATCCCACAAGCCTTTCTCTGCAAGAACAAGCATAGCCTTCCAAGATGGGATCGATCCTGATCCCCAGTAAAGATACATATTCGCATTTTCCGCCATTATTATTTAGATATCAATCCATTCAGTCCAGTACTTCAGCGAATAGCACTATTATAGTAAGATTTTACGCATTGAGCCGTGACTGCACTTTTATATTTTTATATGCTATAATTGGTCATAGCTTACGAGTCAAAATACTTTAATAAATAGTTAAATAATTATTCCTATACTCTATCGTTGAGTAAAATATAGTCTTGAGTTCAAAATCACGAGAGCTTAACACAAGTGATTTACTTTTTCGCATTCAAACAGCTGACTGTATTTTATTGTGTGTGTATTGAACCAGGGTCTTTTTATGATGTCGAAAGACACCATCTCAAACAAAAGAAACTGTATGCTGTATGAATTAGGCTTTAAACCGGTGGTTAAAATATCAATAGGATATCAGAAAGACTCTTGATCATACCTGAATTATCTTATTAATTATCTATGACTAATGCCAGATTGGATTGTTTCCCTTAGACAAAAAAGCAATGATATGACAATTCAGTGGCTGCTATACCAAATGTCATGGGTCCTACAAAAAGTTTTTATCACTAATGTGATTACGTATCATCCCAGGTTTATTTTAAAACGTTTCACTGTGCCTTAATTTTGTTTTCAATAGTTACCGATACCCGTAAGATATTTAGTAAGTTGTATTGTTTAATGGTTAATGACCAAGATATTTAAATAATGCCTTAGGGGTACGACAATTTTCCCGTTTAGTGGGTGGGGTGCTGGTTTTTCATTTTTCATTTTAAGTTATAGGAAATACCTATGCAGTCCAATAAGTTCGCTACAGCACCAATTAACCCTGCACCTGGTAACATGAAGGGCACTTGTTATTCTTACATAGTACTTCCAAATCTTGTCCAAATCCACAAGGTCTAGAGCTAAGACAACTTAGTATGCTAGCATTTAAATAGTGGACCTCCCCATACCAAGTGACTTTCTTAGGAACCATTGACTCACGTTGGCAAATTTAGACCGTGGTTCCCGGGGCTCCGTATGAACTCGGTCCTATACCAAAAACTTAAAAAAATCCAACTATCTTCTGAGCAACTACCAAAGGCAACTGAGTGTTTGTTTTGTATCTATACTAAGTTGACTTCTACATATTTCCCATAACTTTTGGGCTCAAATTTTGACCCTGTCAAAGAGAGTTCAACAATTTAAACCTAGATTGTTATATTTGGAATATTAACCTTGCCTAACAAATATTCTTTTTCAAAACCATGTCGCTTAAATGTAAACTAAGATATTTAGTAAGTTGTAATTTTTTATGGTTAACGTACCATGTTATTGTTGCAATTAATGTCCCAGGCATTGAAATTGACACGCCAATATCAGGTTTGTTCACTTATAATTTACTGTCTATAAAGATATTTCAGGAAAAACCTTTGGTCCAAATTTTTAAGTTCCTGTCATAGCAAAGCAAGTTCAACAATTTAAACAATTTTTGCTAACTTCATATCTGGCTTTCTTAAGGAACCAGTTTAAAAATTATTCGTATCAATCCACCAATGTATAATTAGTAATCATTGTTTGATACTTCTTTATCAACGGTTCTTACGTTCTAGCATGTAATTCGTCTTTCCCTATTCAATTAGTTCACTGGCCCTTGAAAAAAGGTGTATTTTTTTACATGAAACCCTTGTATTCTGATATGTAACCTTATGAAACAACATTTTATATACATTGTGATTATTCTTTTAGCAACCAGTGGCTTCCAAAGCAACAAGTGACTTCCCTTAGGAACAAGTGACTTCCTTAGCAATCATTGACTTACTTAGCAATATCTATGTCCCCTAGTAACCAGTGACTTCCCCTAGCAACCATTGACTTACTTCACAACCTTAAGCATCATCTTGCCGCCAGTGACTTCCTTAGCAACCACTGATGTCCTGAGCAACTAGCAACAGTTGTCTTTGGCAACTGCTGACACTTCCCGCAGTGACCAGTGATTTCCTTAGCAATCACTGACTGCCCCTGGCAGCTGGTGCAGATACTGACTCCCTTTAGCAACAAGTGACTTGCTTAAATGGTAGTCAGGTGAGCGATATATAGGGACACTATTGCCCTCTTGTTATTTATCTGATACAATGTCCAAAGCAAAAATATAAGTCACAAAATAGGTCATAAAACAAATGCACACGTGTTAAAATATATGTTATGCGACATTTACTGAGATTTTCATGAACTTTGAAACTTTGTAAGATATACAGATGAGAATCCCCTCATTAAAAACTTAAACTTAATCAAATAATCAAAGGTCAGTAACTTCGGTGATTAATATATTTTGGAACGTTTTGATTTTCTAGAGCATGCGACAGTGCAAATAATTTATGTTCATATTATATACAATGTATATATAACAAATGGCGTGCACAAATGATACAGGTACGCATGTTTTTTAGAGTTTTATCGTTGGTACGACCAACGACTCCAGAAGAGTTTAGTTGCTTTAGGTTTCGGGGGAAGGTGCAAGATACAGAACGCGTCCCTTTCCAGAGACACCGTCTTGTTCTTTAACATGCCTGGTGTATAGCACCGGGACATCGAACCTCGGTTTTATGCCATTAGTTATGTAAGTGGAGGAGCGGGGGACCGAACTAGCCATCCCTGGACTACAAGTCCAGCGCGTCATCTACTAGACCACTGATCCGCTGCTTAAAATGATAAATGGGAGTGTCGTACACCTTAAAAATGCGTTTGACACCTCAACTTCAGGTTACAACACATCAAATTGACAATTATGCATTGTAGACCAACTTAATAACAATAAGTGGCTAGGGAAGTGTGCTCAGCAGAAACAATTCTTTATTCTGCTCTGTTCTGTATTTCTGATTAAAAACAGAATACAAACAAGAAAAACAAACTACGTGAATATCAAACATATATTTTTCTGATAAAGAAGTCTGTTTTAAAAACTTTTAATTCAACAAGAATTTCATGTTTACAAAAGTGTGTAGAATAGACTAAACACATTAAGGAAAAGATTTGACAAAATATTTCTTTGAGGTTCGGGACAGCTATATATTGTGAAGACGAAAACGTTAACCGTCCACTCCTCAAATATCGCCGAGAACTCCATCTTACAACCCAATTTCCACAGCGGATGCTCACATTGTCTTTAGAATATTACTGCATGTCTACGTCACTTCTGATTGGATCGTTACATGGAAGTCGCACACTACGACTTTATCGCACTAATTAGAGAGTAATCTGTCACTTAATGTCATTTAGAACCGGTCCATAGATATAATGTAATTACCAAAAGGTAAATTATAAAATGGTCTTTATCATAGAAATTTGATCCAGAATGCTAGGTTGGCTCTCGTGGTAGTGCACACGTTCACAAGTTCGGCATGCAATAGCAAACCCAGTATTGAATCACATTACCATTTAATAACCTATTTTATTTTACACATTTTAGTCTACTATATATATAATTATAATATATGCTCTAAATAATAATAATTGTTGACTATTACAGCTCTGCAAGATGCTTTGGACCGTCAGCGTCCTTCCAGTGTGGGGGCCACGTAGCGTGTACCGATGGTCTGATGGAGACCATGTCGTAATACTTCTTTAGGGCACTATGGCCGGACAGTGTCGCCCCTGTTCTTACAAGAAGTGCCAAAAAAGGGAAAAAGAACACGTCAGCCATTGTAAAATTGTTTCCACAAAGGTAGTTGTTACCCTCTATAATTGAGTTCCACCGGTCCAGTTCTTCTTTAGCTTTGGTCATCTTTTCTGCAAAAATAGAATGGTACCGAACAATGTAAAGAAACTCTTACTAGTATTTGAAAACTTTTGTTCTGAGCGATCACGATTTTAGAAATATCCAATGAGAACTCCATACCGCGTAAATATTTAACGTTAAACAGATATGGGCTCCAATCTTGTTTTTGAATCGTTTGCACTGTTTTAAAGACCGTAGTGATAAACTAAATTTTGGAAGAAATAGTTAGAGCGGACAGTGAAAAGAGAAATAAACAGAAACTTTTTAACTCCATGTATGTATCATTAATCAATTTCTTCTGACTGTACAATTAATGTACTTGAGACAAAACAATAACTGAAATGAGAGTGAGGGACCTTTCAAAAGTGCCTTATCCACGTCTTCTGGCTTCGTTCTGTAAATATACATAAGAACAGGTTGTGTGATGTTCGACTGCATATTGGCTGCTTCATACATTCTCTGGAACACCTGGGAGCGGTCGTTCACGTCCTGGGGCAGCAGTTTGTTGCCATCTGTACTGTACTTCTCCTCTAGGTACATACAAATCGCACCGGATTCATTCACAACAACGTCCCCATCTTTAAACGTGGGAAGCTAAAATCAAAACAAGACATTCTAAAAGACAGCTTAATCCCCCGCCGCAAATAAGAACAATGAAGGAATTCATGTGACTGAGTGTAGTTTTCTCTGTTGATCTGTTCAAGTGGTCAAAGAAAAGGCCTCTGTGAAGTAGGGATGTGTAGGTTTTGTGAGTTGACAGACTCAAATTATTTACATGTGTATTAAAGTTGTGACCTTGGGCGTGGATCAGCATGACCGGATCATGGGTTCTGCACATCCTCTTGATGAGGTGAACATCTGACTTGAGTTTCATTAAAATTCTTTGAGGGGTTTATGGAGCGGACAAGAAATGTCGGACTCAAACCTTTGACTTTAAGTTGTGACCTTGACATTGAGCCAGCGTGACCGGCGCATGGGTTCTCCTCGTCGTTTTGATGAGTGAACATCTGATCCGAGTTTCATCAAAATCCTTCAAGGGGTAAAGGTTATAAGGAGCGGACAGGAAATGTTACGGACGAACGGAAGGACGGACGGACGTACAGACGAACGGACGGACGGACGGAGACCATTCCTACGCGGCAGAGGAAAAGAAGCATATTAATGATGTTGTTCGTTAAAAGTTATTCAGATCCTGAAGTTGGACGATAACGATGATGTTTCGAAACTGCGTGATAGCAGGTATGATTAACATACAGTTTTTGTTCCATTTTCGCACAGATAAAATATTTTTCGAAACTAATACATAAAAACTTACCTGCCCACGCGGATTTAACGCGAGAACTTCGGTCTGTTTATGCTCCTGCTTGGAGAATTCGAGCTTCTTGTTTTTACATTCCCATAGATCTTTTTCTGCCAAAACTATCATAGCTCTCCAACAAGGGGGTGAGCCTGAGCCCCAAAGCAGAAACATATCCTTGTTTGCCATGTTCACCGTGACTTCTCACTATGCAGTTTTGTTGAATAGTTTAAACTCGAACATAATCTAGAACATACATTGCCTACACTGATCAACATTTATAAAACAGCTTGACATTTAAGCGCACCGAGCGTCATATCGGAAAATATTTCAAGTATATTATTTAGTACTTTGGTTTGATTTGATTTACGTTTTATAAAGGTCCAACCTGAGGATAGATTTTATGAACTTATACCGTTAAGTTTACAGTACGAAACACAAACATACATTTATAGTAAAAGTCGAAACTGTCTGAAAGTAGAAGTTACCTTAAAAGAAAACATATTTTCATCAAAGATAACCACTTTAAATAAAAAAAGATTAATAAAAAATATTTTACGTGATATGCCACAGTTAATGTGCTTTCTGTCTTCATGAACAATATATTCCGTAGATTTGTCAGGTACATAATTATAGTTGTTCATGTACAGAGTTCTGCCTACAGATTTTAATAAGCATTCACGAAATCCCAAGACACCAAAAATGCACAACATACACAAGGCTACTGCCTTGAAAATTATACACTTCCGAAGAAAGCCGAAAACTTAATCCAAAGTACAGGTAGCGGAGAAGTGCCACTCTGAGCTGTGACATTGAACTTTATAACAATATTATACCCAACATATCGAATCAAGTTCCGCAAAAATCACCGACAAATCCGTAATCAGGGATCAAGTACATGTAAAATATTAATCTGTATTTCCATAAAACCACAGAGCTACTTAGAATTTTCGCTTCTTAAACGTCATTAAAAGGGCCATTATCACAGAAAAGTGATCCAGATGCTGGATTGGCTCTCGCCCTGGTCAGATATACACGATCTGGAACAGGACTCGGTGAAATCCAGCATTCTGAATCACATTAGTATAAATTACTCTACATTAACATACCGGGATTGTACCGAATATGAAAGAATCTGGTAAAATGATGATATTGGTGATGCTGTAGACCCACTTTCAGAATCCCTAACGCAAATGCAAGTATTGACGCGTAACCGAAGAGAAGTTCTGCCAACATGTAAATCAATGTAATGTGTTGATATAAATGATGGGCAGAAAATGTTTGTGGGTTTGTCGTCACTGTTTCTTTGGAACGGTGAAATCTTATGACGCGTTTACAGATTTCCTTACTGATTTAATGTTGACATCTCACGGTGGTTTTAAAATATTTACAATACAAGAGTCAAGGCATGCCCTTTTCTGTGAAGACATTACTCAAGTTAATTAAGTCCTAATTTTTTAGAAGGAGTATACTTAAAATAAAAAGGCTGTCGCTCAGTTTACCTCCCCATGCAGATTAATATCAAAGTACTAAATGTAATTT
>JAFMSR010000011.1:12093149-12506057 GCA_022818135.1 Saxidomus purpurata | reverse complement strand
AGAAACTCTGACATGTTGTCAAACAAATGAAAGTAAAGTAAGTTATTTTTTGTATTTAAGCGACGAGAAAGGATGTCTTGGTGGCTTAAAAAGAAAGGGACTATTCATCCCTCGAAACTTGGCCTGGAGGCGTCAATGTCTGGCTCGGTGGCGTCATTGTCACCGTCACAACTGAACGCTGCCATCATGGACATGCTAAATGTAAACAACACCGGAAATAGATGCCAAAATGCTTGCAGAGGTATTTGCCGTAAAACAGAATTCAACTTGATTAATATTTGAATACAGAGGTTTTGTAGTAAGCTACTAATCGTAGGCAGCAAAAGAGTTTGCAATTTTACGCGGTTATAAAGACTTTGAAACCACCATAATGATCGAGTGTTGCTCAAGTGTAAAACCCTAATACAGGATATAACGCATGCAGAATTGCATTAACTGTAAAAACAATGTTGATAATATATCATTCTTTGTTTCAGTACAAATACCGTCATAAATTTTATCAAGGTGGTCTCGTTCCGAAAACAAATTGATAACCATAAAATATTCTTTTAATGTTGATATAAAATATTCTCAATAATTTGCAACGCGGTGGTTGAAAAAAAAAGTTGCCACATCACATAGTGTTAACATTTATGTCGATATTTGCAGGGGATCCTATAACTAAAGCAGGACAGAGAAATCAAATGATTAAAATGCTTGCTATCATTCTCATCCCTGTGTTGATACTGGTCGGCCTGACAGGGAACTCGTTCGGCACAACACTTAACAACTACCTGTACTCAAACACGATCAGATCAACACTATTGTTCAGGTGAGTCTGGCAGTGCAGTCAACACTATCTATTTTAAAAATCTCAACCAACATAATATAAATGTATGCATTCTATCTTTTTAGCTCACCTTGCTTTGCCAAATGGATGATTGTCCGTCGTCTGTCGTCCGTCGTCCGTCAACATTTTGATTCAAATGGCATCTCCTCTGGAACCATCGGGCCAATGTTGATTAAACTATGCAGGGATGTTTCTTGCATGAAGCTCTACCAAAATTGTTCAAAGGATTCCATTCCATGCAGAACTCTGGTTGCTATGTCAAAAACTAGGAAAAACTTTGAAAATTTTCTTTTCTGAAACCACAAGGCCTAGAGCTTTGATATTTAGTATGTAGTATTGCCTAGAAGACCTCTTCGAAGTCTGTTCAAATAATTCCCCTAAGGTCAACATTGGCCCCACCCCAGGGGTCACCTGTTTTACAAAATCGTATATATGTAAAACCTATTTGATATATAACAGTGTCTAGTGGTCATCGATCTACTTTGATCAAATCATGCCTCTTGGGTCAAAATTGACCACACCCGCAAGGCAAGTGGGCTTGTACTAAGGTGAGCGATATAGGGCCATCTTGGCCCTCTTGTTATATATTCCCTAAGGTTCTTCCCTTGTATGATGAGCTATAACATGTCCTGTGTGATTTAGATTGTTTACAGTCCCGGCAGACTCTAGGAATTTCTCTTCATGTGAAACTGCCATTACCCCTGTACAAACGTTTACGTGCCCGCTGTATAGCACCGATACTCGCGAGGCTACCTCTGGGTTTCTAACAAGTTCATCACTAGATGGGTGGGAAACGCTGAAAAGCGTTTTTGAAATTTCCAGTGCCCCGGCTTGGATTCGCCGACCACCGGATGGTAGTCTAGAGCGTTAACAACTCGACCATCGCGCAACCCTATAACCTGACCTCTAACGCGTTTCATCATCACAGCATGCGTGCTAAATAAATTTCTTTTTAACTTTCCTAGTTTCATGGTTCATTATCGGAACTGCTATATTCAGAGTTTCTTTTATCGCAGCTTCATCCTTTCATTACCGTACATAGCATGGATGAACTGTGACCTTTCATTGATCAGTTCTGAGACTGAATCGGAGGCTTTTTTACAATCATTAAGTCGTCTGAGACAGTAATTTTTTTTATCTTAAAGTACTATGAGCGAAAATAAATATTTTCTTGAATCTTTACAGTCTGGACATGGCTTATATGATTCGTGCACTACAGCGTGAGCGAGACGGCAGCGCCCTCTATCTCAGCTCCATCAGACCGGAAACGAAGGGATTCCTTTTAAAGCGTTACCAGGATACAGACGAAGCCGTTCAGACTCTTCCTTACTGGCCCTCGTCACTTAGCAGCACGCGGTCCGAGTTCGACTCAAGTGAAACGTTCCTGAAGACACTGAACAGACACAGGTAAATATACAGTATAGAGATCAACACAATGTTTTGATACAGGTAATTTATACAGCATGGAGATCAACACAATGTTTTGATACAGGTAATTATACAGCATGGAGATCAACACAATGTTTTGATACAGGTAATTATACAGCATGGAGATCAACATAACTGAACTTTTGAAAAGCTTTATATCGGCTTTTTAAGTTTAAAATTAAAAATTGTGTAGACTTATACGGTACTTGTCCGACTTGGTGACCACATGACTATCCCACATACCGACACCGGGTATCAAACCAGAACCGCAACACTCTAACCACTGAGCTCGCCGGACAACCTAAGCGGCAAACGCTCAAAAGACTGTGAAGTCACTCTTCGCTATATTCGTTTTCAAGCTTAGTTGACTACAATGCTAGATCTGCAAGCTATATTGAATTTCTAAGACACTTTTCTTCCATTTTATTCTGCCAAATTGAAATCAGTAACAATCAGTATAAAAAAATTACAGTTTCAAATTAGTGCTACCATAAAAGTTACGTTTGGTCGTTAAGAGGAGTCTTAACTTCAAAGCAATTAAATTTTGTGCAAACATTCAATGAATGCGAGCACAGCAACTGTTACGGTGATTTATTTAGAATGCTACCGCAGCAACGGTGATATATGTATACATAATAATATGACAGATGGTTTAATGTAAGATCTGTATCGCTGCAATGACTTAAAATATTTTATTCATGCTCGTAATAATAATAATAATAATAATAATAATAATATTTCTTTATTTTACGAAGGTATTACACATTTAGTTATGTAACAAATTACATATTCTTATTTACAATGTGGCCATCGATAAAACTAAAAAGAAAATAAAGCAAATACAAAACTATCAAGTGGAATAAACACATAATTAAAAACACACATGTCAGAAACAGACATAAGAATTATGTACACCCGACAAACACTCCTTAATTTTAGATTTTAAATTCAATGGCAAGTACACAATAGTATCACAAATGTAACAGTAAGAAAAACATTTAAGTAACTGACATAAATGCTATAATACGAAGCACGATAAAACGTCGATGAATACAATAAACAGTTTAAGCTTTGGTCTGTTCGTCTAATAGCATGTTTTTTGTAGTTGTGTTTAAATGAATTAAGTGAAGGAAGATTTCTGATACTTGGTGGTATGGTTCTCCATATATTTGCGCTGCTGTATGTGAATGAATCTTTTTAAATAAACTGATCTTGGTTTCGGTGGAACAATATCAAGACGTTCAGTTGAACGTAGATTATATCTGCTATTGGTTGAAAAAGTTATAAGATTTGAAATATAATTTGGAACTTGGCTATTTTTACACTTGTAAATAAGTAGCCCCATGTGATAAACACATCTATTTTCAAACGAAAGCCATTTGAATTCTCTGAACATATCACATGAGTTAGTTCGTAATGGTTTATTTAATATAATTCTAGCCGCTCTCTTTTTGAATTTTCGTTATTTTATTAATATCCGATTTGCAATTTATTCCCTTTCCCCATACAGTAAACAATAGTCAAATAATGGCATAATATATGCGTTATAATACATTCGCTTCATGTCCTCAGACAAGAAGTATATAATATGTTTTAATAATGCTACTTTTTGAGTTAAGTTTACTACATACTTTTTGATATTTGATATTTCCATGAAAGTGTGTTATTAATACATATTCCTAGGAGTTTTTGAGTGATAACTTTTCTATCAGAGTTCGTCCTATTTTCAATTTTAACTCTCTTACTGTTTTGATTTTATGTTTTGAAGATAACACCATACTTTTGATTTTGTAGGGTGCAAAGACATATTATTCAGTATACACCATTCATTTATACTGTTTAGACTTTTTTTGAAGATTTTTTCTATGTCAGATACATCATAACTTGATTTATAAAGTGTTGAGTCGTCTGCATAAAGATCATATTAGCAGACTTGGCTGTCAGTGCAATATCATTGATATAAATAAGAAATAGAAGGGGGCCAGTATGGATCCTTCGGAACACCTGATTTTACAAATCTGGTTTTAGAGAATATTTGCTTACTTTAATTGTCTGTGTCCGGTTACTTAGATATGATTCAAATAGTTTTAATGACTTGTCTGAAAAGTGATATAATTTAAGCTTATATAATAATATTTCGTGGTCAACAAGATCAAATGCTTTTTCTGAGGTCAAGAAAGACTGCACCAACATGTTTACCAGAATCAATATCACTCAACCAATTATCTATTAAATGTGTAAGTGCCGTTTGACAGGAATGCTGTTTTCTAAACCCAGACTGTGTTATATGTAAGACGTCTGTGTCTTTGAAATAATTGTGAATTTGATTAGCAATATGGCGCTCAAATACTTTAGAAATTGTGTTTAAAATTGATATAGGCCTGTAATTATGTGGATCAGATTTTTCACCTTGTTTGAAAATTGGAATAACGAAGGCTTGTTTAAGAGTATCTGGAAATATACCATGTTTGATGCTACAATTTACTATATGTGCAATCGCTGGTGTAATGAAATCACCGCTCTGCTTTTAAGATCTTTGGCCCAATTCCATCTAGACCGGTTGATTTAGTAGTATCTAATTTATCTATAATCATCTTAACTTGGTATGGTGATATATATTCAATATCGAACTGTTTATAGAGTAGTTTTTCATGTAAATACATCTGTAATTGCGAAAAGTTACCTTTAATAAACTTCGTCTTTTTCTATTATATTAGATATGCTTATAAAATGTCTTTAATGCATCCAGTATGTTAGCTTGTCCCTCAATGATCTGATTTTTACAGTTTAGACTTGGTGGCAATGTTATTGTTTCTGAACAACTATTATCTGAATTATTAATAGTTTTCAGCGTTTTCCATATATATGATGGGCTTTTGTTGTTTTTAATGGCGGTGTCATAAAATAGCCTTTTACTTTTCCGGATCATAGTGTTAACTTTTATTTCTCATATATTTATACTTGTCAAAGCGTTTTGCTTTATGGAGTTTATCTCTTTCATTTTATTGCATGCTTAATCTCATCCGTGAACCAACCAGGTTGTGTATGATGCTTAATCCTTTTCTCTTTAGTTGGTGCAAGACCTGACAAAACATTATTAAGAATATTGTAAAAATTTGTAGACAGTCATTAGGGTTACGAATTGTTTCAATCAAATCTAGAGACGCATTTGCTAAACTACCTTGAAAGATGGTTTCGTCGAAGTTTTTAAAAGAACGATATTTTATAGTTATGTGCTTGTTTCGTTTTTGCGTCAATGGCTTTGTGAGTTTAATAAAATATACAGGGTAGTGATCACTAACACTATACGCTGGAACTTTAACGTTACAAACTAAATCAGGTCTCGAGGTATAAATATGATCTATTATTGAAGAGGTTAATTTAGTAACTCTGGTTGGTAAATGTATCATTTGAGTCAAATCAAATTTCTGTATTAAAGCTTCCCACCGCTTTATTGCCGTATAGATCTACATTGGTCATATTTTCCTGAGAATAGTTTATATTGACATCACCAAGGATATGATATGCGTAATTAAAACGATCAGTAATATCAAGTTGTTTTTCGTACACATCTATCCAAGAATGGGGTGTGTTAGGTGGTCTATATAAAAAGTTTAATAAAAACGGTTTAGTGTTTGATAAATTGATTTGTAACCAAACAGACTCAATTCCTTTTTGCTCAATATCTAAGCGACGTGTATAAGGTATATCCTTCGAAATATAAATTAATATCCCTCCCCCTTTTTATTTGTATCCCTATCTCTTCTTTCAAATGAGAAATTTTTTATGCTTAACGTTTTATCGCTTGTGTTATTTGAGAGGAAAGTTTCACATAAACCAAGTATTTTTGCTGAACTGCCTTGGGCCAGTTGGTATTTTATTTCATCTAATTTGGGCAGTAAATGCTGAATGTTTAGATTAGCAATCTGCAGTCCTTTGGCGTCCTTGTTAAAAATAAAAGTATCGTTAGAATTTAATATTTGATCAGTGCGTGGTTTGCCCTTTTAATGCTATGGGTTTTGCAGCTTGAATATACCTATGAGAATGTTTGTTTGTTTGACACTTTTCGCTTGAAGTATGGTCAACACTAATGTTGAAACTGCTGTCTGATATGTTTTGTTCTTGAATCTACTGTAGATTTACGTAGTCTTTTGACTGGACGCCATTTTGACATAATTCTGCGTCATATTGCAAGTGTACGTTTGATTCTGATACATTTTTCTCTGAATTTGTTATATGAGTGTATCATTATTTTTCGATACAGCACCTTCATTATTAGAAAGATTTATGTATGCATTGTTCAAATTTAAATTCGCTTCACATGAGCGATCACGGTTAGCATTTTCTAATACGAATTTTGAGTTACATATACAAGTATGGTGATTACAATGTTCACATATATTATTTAAAGTTTCAAACCTATTAACCGTAGAGGAGTGTCTGTCTGCGTTTTCCTAATATAATTTGTAACAGTCACTTGTTCGATGGTTGTATAATCCACAGTTTTTGCAGTAGCTTCTTGAGGCGCCCCCTCGTTGTGTTTGGTTGAAAATTCTGTTTTGACCCCTACTAATAGAGTTTCTGTTTAGTGTTCTGTAACTCCGTTGTTCAAAATCTGATGACGGTTGATTCCTTTTGTTCGTTTTTCACAATGTTAGTATTTTTGTTAATGCTTGTGACTAATTTGCTGCTTCCATATTTGTTAAGGTGTATGCCATCTCTCTTGTAGAAACTTCTTACAATATTTCCGTCCCCGTATACAAACGTACTGTGTGTATTTACACAATTAACCGAATTGTTTTTGCACAGTTCGGTAATAAGGTTGTTGAGTGGACGAACATCTGTATCCGTTCTCGGGCAGATCATACAAAAATGCTTTTGCAACCAACTTCTTTAATCAACGTTGTTAGTTTATTCAACTCCGCGCGAATTGATGCTATATGCTTTCCCGACGCAACGTCATTTCCGCCTATGTATACAATTACGTTCAGAAAGTCATTTAAATCAAAATCATCTAAACTATTTGCAACATCTGCTATTTTACCTCCTGGCAAAGTTTTCACAAAAACGTTCCTGGACAGTCCACGTTTGTTGATACCTCTCATTAAAGAGTCTCCAATGATTAATGTCTTGTTCCTTTCAACGGGTGTATTTGGTGTTGTTTCCTGTTTTTCGTTTTCATTGTTTTCATCTCTATTTTGTATTAGCTCTTCGTGAATATTTTGGTCTAGCACAATAGGATTTATTTCTTTTACTGGTGACTGTTGTACTTGTCTCCCAGTTGATACTTTAAGTTGCAATACTTCTTTGATTTGGGAAATATTGCAGGATTTTATGCTGTCAGACAGAGCTTGAAGGCGTTTCTGAGTTGATACTGCATACTCACTTATCTGTGTTTTCAGTTGTTTTGTCGATTCAGCCAGATCTTCTACGTCTGTGCATGCCGTGGTCATGTGTAGCTTGTTTTGAGATTTTACTGATTTAATTTGATCACACAATTGTTGAAATCTGTTTTCACTTGTGTTAATGTGGGTTTCAAACAGTTGTCTAAGAGCAATATTTCATATTTGATTTCAGACAATGTTACTTCCGGTGTGTTATCATCGTCAGAGTCAACCTTTTTGTCTGCATCAGTATCTTCATCATGACGTAAAAACTGTTTCACTGAGAAACTCTTCCTCAGTATTGCATAATACAACTGGCGTCGGGCTTTCAGCGTTTGAGACTTTTCTAACTGGAGTAAGGATTCCTTGAATCTTCAGTAACTACATCACATTTTGAATTTTGAGTATCTTTTTGCTTTGAGTATTCATTATCCTTGCCGCATATCTGAATTTACATCATCTACAGTAGCATTCTGACTCTTTAACACGTTTTCTATAGAATATATTATAGATTTCAAGTCAGTGTTCATGAAGTGTAGCGTGTTTTTTCCATTGATCAAACAAGTACAAGTTGTATGGTATAGGTTAATGGTATACAAGTGGGTCTCGTCTTCTGAAACTTTATATTTAGTTTCTACGTTCCTACCCTTTTTATCAATAACAGGAATTTTCTTGCTTTCATACTTTATACTTTCTGCTTGGTAGAAATTTTCTGATGCATGTTTAAAAGTTCGTACAGACCTGTATTCATTTCCAGTTTCACACCTCCGCCTGTTTCTGTCACTGTAATTGGTCTTTTTTCTGTTGCCTGTAACTTTTTTGTCAATGACTTCGATGGATTAAGTTCATAACTTCTTCTTTCTTCTTCTTCATTTCCTTCAATTTGTTTAGTTTTGATTTTTCAACGATCTCTCTTTGACGCGAGTTTTATCCATCATTAATTTTGCACTGACGGCCTTTTTCCAATAAAATGTACATGTGTATGTAGGTATTAAGTTTTCCTATATGTTTTAACAAAAACAATTTTTTAACGTCTGATAGGAATTGTTAAAAAATTAAAAACTGACTTTTTTGCTAGAGCGTAATTTTTAACTTGTTATGACGCTGACGTCACTTCCGCTTAGTAGTAGAACGATCTAAATTTAATTCCAAGCACATTCTATCGTAGATGGAAGCGGAGTTCAATCAGAAATATCCTGAATTATGCAAAGTGTAAATTTCATGAGAAAATTCAAGATATAAATTTGAGGCGCATTTCACCTTAATAATATGAATGTAGTCGACGTTAGTTCAAAGTAATGACATTTGTTCATATCATCTGAAAGTGAATAAGTTATGAATTAAGTCGTCGTAATTTCACATTTTTATGTTGAATATTTAAACAGATATGAGTTGGACACATTACAAGTCACATTTCATGACGAACTGATCACTTACTCAGACTGGATAGAAGTGTTCATTAAGTGGTTTTACAAGTCAATTACAGAGGCCAGGGCAGAAAAGGTAAATATCATGGAGTAGAAACCAACCAATGATGATTTATTATGTTAACAAAAATTATCACCTAAAAAGGTGTCGCATTCCCAAGTTATGTTAGCTCAATTGGCACAAAGTGCCAGGGTGAACTACTAGTATTCGAATCTCTCCGTCGTCCGTCCTTCCACCATTTCTCCAGTGAAACCACTTGGTCATTTTTTTAATGAAACTTGACAGATATTTCGTTTAGGAAGCTCTACCCAAGTGGTTCAGCAATTGCACTCGTGTGATGTATACTCTCTATTGCAACAAATAGGAAAAACTTTAATACTCTTCTTCTGCAAAACCACAATACCAAGAGTATGTGCTCAAATCATGCCCCTGGGGTCAAAATTGACCCTGCTCGGAGGATCATATGTTTTACATACTAATTCATATTAGTTAAACTTCTTGTGAGAAAATGTAGGGCTTAGATATTTGATGCGAAGCATTTTATAGCAGTCCTCAATCAAGTGTTTTCAAAACATGCCCCTGAGGTTATAACTGGATGTATATAAGGAAATGCTGTAAGAATCTTATTGTTTAATACCATTAGGCCTGGAACTTTGATATTTGGTATGTACCATCACAAAATGGTCCTTTACCAAGGCTGTAAAATTTATACTCTTTGGGTTTAATTGGCCCCTTCCCAGTGTTCACTTGTTTCAAATAGACTTATAAAAGGGAATATTGAAAAACATCTTGTCCAAAACAATGACGTCCAGGCTTTAGCTAATTGGCGTGTAGCATTGCCTATTGGGTCTATTCCAAGATTTTTTCAAATTATGCCCCTTTTGTCAAAATTGACCCTACCCCAGGGATCACTTACCGGTATTTTATATAGTCTTAGATAAGCAGCTTAAAAAAGTATTGCCAAAACAAACTGTGCGGCGTAGTGTTAGATATTCAATATGTGGCATTTTCTAGTTGTCTTCAACCAAGATTTTTCAATTTATGCCCATGCAAATTCGATGAGACCCCGGGTGATTATTTTACCTAGACTTGTAAAGGAATTCTTTTGAAAATCTTCTACTCCATAACTTCCAGGTCTAGAGCGTAGATATTATGTATGTAGCACTTGTTCATGGCAGTGTTAGGGCTATGTTCCTGTTAACATCAGAACGATTTTTAAAAAATGCATTACCGGTATATCATAGATAAATAGCCTTAATGTAGGAAATGGGTTCAAAAACTTATTTTTTACAGGTATGGAAAGCATTTGTCGCTTACCAAGAGCTGCTTGTCGCATCTGAATACCTTGGTAGAGAGCGTGCTATGGGTGTTATCTTCTATACTCTGGGAGAATTCCCGACCAGGGAGGAGTACCTGTACTTCGTAGAGAGCCAGGATACATCTAACGCATCTTTTGCCGCCGCGAGACAATACTCCCAAATCGCCAAGGAAATATATGACGCTAAAATCAAAGAGAATCCCGATATTATGAAGACAATAAAAAATAAGCGTGCCGAAATCCGGTCCAGAAATACCGGTGCTGACGACAACACGGACGGCTCCTTGGACGAGGCGAAATACTGGTTTGAAAACATGACCTACTTTCAGGTATGTCATGTGAATGTGATGTCGGCGAATTACTTTTCAACTTAAGTGTTTCAATGATAGATCCGCTTTAGATATCAGTATAATGAACTGATAACAAGCCCAAAAGCTTACCTACTGTCGCTAAGCATCAATTCTAAGAAGAGATGTTACCAGTATTCCCCTTATCTATAAATTGTTGTCCATTCAAAGCCACATTTTGTTTTACTAAGGGCTAGTAAATCGGTATAGGAGCAAATATGGGATACATTACACGTGTCGTTCGAAATGATATTCTTGGTTTATTGTATTGAACTTACATTTAGTACTTTTTTGTGACTTACAAGATTTTTTCTGTTTACACTGCTCCTTACCTTCTGTGTTTATCCTTTTCCAGGATATAATCAAGGAGGCCCAGGTGTCGTTAGCTCTTACCATTGACGGTCTACTGGAGGCCCGACAGAAAACCGACCTAACAAATATTGTCATAATTTGTATCATATTTAGTGCTGTCCTCATTCTTTGTCCGATTATTATCTATGCTGTGTACAGTCTTACCGTCGAGATCCAAAGATGTTCTATACATATCGCAGACAGGTATAGTAATTAAACATTCATGCATTGCAAAAATTATTGCTGTCTAAATGCACGTGCTAAAAGATTATTATTTTTTAAATATGACAAATCATTTGCAAATGTCCATGAGTAAACTGTATAAAGAACATTTGTAAAACATCTTCCATGCTTTGTACAGTAGCTGTACTAGTGGTTTGAGAGCAAATGTGATATAAATTATATACATGTATACGGAATAACACTTCAAAAGAGCTAGGCAAGTATCAGACTATACATGTTTTGTCATTATCGACACTTTTGTAAGTAAATATATTTATGATTGGTGAATTATGTCGACATGGTTACAACAATTTGAACAAATGTAGAACAAAGGCACTGAGCAAAGAGAAGAAGCGGACCGACACTCTGCTGTATCAGATGTTACCTAAGCAAATCGCTGAACAACTAAAACAGAACCAGGAAGTTACCACAGAGGAGTTCGTTCACGCCACTATCATGTTCAGCGACATTGTTGGTTTCACCCAGATCTCGTCTAGGAGTTCACCTCTTCAGGTGATCGATTTCTTTTTCATTCTGTATGGAAATAGGAAATGCATTTTAATTAAGCAAGCGTCCTTGTTATCAGGTCATTCAGTTTGGAAATGGTTTGATGTATCATATTAAAATGCCAAGCGTTCTATTTCCCGCTCCACTACTAACATAACTAATGATGTTTGAGGGTGCGACCGTATTTCAATGTCTGTTTTTTTGCACTTTTCTATCAAATCTATCAAATCTAAAATGACTTACATCATCCAGGGCGTTGGTCATATGGATGAATCTCCAAAATACTCATTCTGTAAGAAATAAAGATTATTCCATTTTGCGTAGTAATATTTTTGGGATACTGAATCATTAAAAGCAAATAACAAACAAATTATCGACTGATACGATTTTATTTGATTTCATATTCTTGTTTATCATGTCAAAAGGTTTTCAAGTATGTTGTCGGTTAATTATTTGATGTTAATAGATGATTTACTTACAGATAGTTGAGATGCTAAACACAATTTACTCGTGCCTTGACGACCGGATAGAATTTTATGATGTCTACAAAGTGGAAACGATCGGCGACGCATACCTTGTTGTTTCTGGTATGTTTGCTGCAGTAGTTTATATCTATTCATTTACATCGGTCTTAGTGTTGCTTGGTGCACACCAAGGTTTTTTCCATGGCAACCAGTAGCAAGAACCCCAGTGATTGTAGTCGGTGTGGTTGTAATAATGCACCTACAGTGTGACAATGAGTTTCAAGTGAGGTAGCATCATTCATGCCCTCTCTCGGGGGACTGTAGCATGATGGCAGCGTGATCGAACTGGTCTTTGCTAGGAGAAGTAGGTTTGAATCTTAGATAGGCATAATAGCATGCACTTTTGTACATATTAGAAACAATCTGAATAATTGTATGTCCTTTGAAGTGCATTTATATTTGTATGATCCTTTATGATGTAACGATATGCTAGTTGGTTTGGGAGGCTTTACATGATATGAGGCATTTTTGTAGGTGTTCCAAATCCAAATGGGAAACTGCATGCCTCTGAGATTGCCTCACTGTCCTTGGATATATTGGAACATGTCAACCGGATGGAGATTCCGCATATACCCGGAACTTACGTCAGGCTACGCATTGGCTGTCACAGTGGTAAGAAAAAAGAACACACGTGTACACGGCATTACTTATAACTGATGATAATTCTCCCCGATTTATTGTGTATTGAATGACTTTCTCAAGCAAATATTTATGCTAATTTCTGTCAAAAATAAACGTTAAACATTGAAAAGATCTAAAAAATTTACGTATCGCTCCCATTTTTAATTTATCTAGTGATCTATTTTGTCTGATTTATTCTTATTTACAGACGTAAAAGATGAGATAGAAATTAAATATTTTACACCCTGTTTCTAGGTTCTGTTGTGGCTGGTGTTGTGGGAACAAAAATGCCACACTATTGTGTGTTTGGAGAGGCCGTCAATGTTGCGTCAAAAATGGAAGCTCTTGGAAAACGTGCGTAATTATACGCCCTAATACAGAGTACATGTATATGGGGGTTATATTGGAATCCCACTTATCCGTCCGCCCTGTCATTTCGTCCGTCTGTCCGCGCTATTGAATGGGCATTCGCTTGGTCAGTCAGTTATCCTTAATTCCGTCAAGGTGCCGAACAAAAAAGGTTTTTCTTGTTTGGTAGGTCTAATGCTTGGTGTAAGTGCGCTTTTAGGCGTCTTCTTATAATGGGGAGCAATGGATGCTCATGCATACGAGCGTCTGTTTGTATGTCTATATAGACAACAAGTAAGTTTTCCTCATAGGAGGGTTAATGTGCATAACGCTGAAATGTTGTACTTGGTTTATTTTTCGTTGAGTTATTGATCTCAGAAGTTTTCATACATATGGCGTATAATAGATGCTTGTCCTTGCAATTCCTTGGCAACCAATGGCCGGAATGAGTGAAAAATTAGAGGAGTGATTAGTATCAAGCCTAGTTGTATATGTTGTTGGTATGCCACGCCTATCTCGGCAACCACTAGCTTAAATTTTAATTCTCTGTGTGATAAGTAAAATCCGTAGTTGTGCATATTTTTGGCATTTTACGCCTAGATAGTTTTACTGTGAGTTACGGCCCTTTGAATTTCTATAAATATAGTGTTCCTAGAGATTTTTGATTTGGCAAACAACTGAGTGAAAATCCAATTAAAACAAAGCTTGGCTGTGCATATTTTTATGTTGTGCTTTCATAATTTTAAACTAAAATCGAGTCCAAAAGGAAAATGGTAGAATAACTGCTAAGGCAGCATCTTGGGTATTCATCACCTTTATTGATAGGCTCAAGTTGTTATAAGGGCTTACATAAAAATTATTGAATTGTCAAAAACGCTGTTAAGAATTTTATAATCATATATATAGCCAAATGAAAATTAGATGGTTAGACATTCTATAGTTTTAGATTTTTCTTGTGTGTGAAGTCTGACAAATACTAAAAAATTAAATGTCAAAATATTACAGTTTTATGCAAGGTAAGAATATTTCTTAGTACATAAAAGTAAATTATCTTTAAATGAAACAATATTGTTTCTGCACCAACTTCCTTATGCTATAACTGAGATTTAGTTTTTTGATAATTGATTTTTTTAGTTCAGAAAGAACAATTACATGACTTTACATATTTATTGAATGCATTTCAGCTTGTAAAATACATCTAAGTGAAACAACGGCCGACATTCTTACTGAACTTGGAGGTTTTGTTCTACGTGAAAGGGAAAACTTCCCGGAAAAGGTGAGTATCTTCATGTTACTAAGGTCTTCCTGTAATATTACCCATATACATGTATGCATGCTAATATATTATATTCTCCAAACGGGCTGACAATGAAGAATCACTTGTTGTGTGTATGTGCATAGAAATCTGAATATTTGGTAGCATAGATACACAAACATTCAGAATGATAGATTTGCGTTACGATACTAGTTCAATTCTATTGTACTCTATTTTGTCAGCGCTAAATTATTATGTCTGACTGATATCAGTGGTAAAGTTAAGAGAGAGCACTTTTTATAGCCATGTTTGCTTTAACACTTATATCACAGGTCTTGCAAAATATCTTAAAGTTTTGAACTCTGTTGATTTATTGCAAAATAACTTTTTAAATAAGGGGGGAATAGCATTTATGTATGTACTTGGCAATGTAATTTAGGACGAGACTAAATGTGAACATTTCTTTTATTTTAGAATGATCATGACTTGGTGATGGCTTTTAAAGGCAATGTACGAACCTACTGGCTCGTTAGCAAGGAAGGGTTTTCGCCTTTAGATTCTGATTACTCTGCCCAAGACATAGCAGAACTTGAAACTAGACATGTGTATGTATAGTAGGTATAAATAAAATCAAGACAACACGAAGTTTTCAATTTACATGTTTCGACTTTAGGTCTTCGTCAGAAAATATACAACATACAGTATCTTAGGTATAGTAGGTAAAATATATGGATGATTTAAATGTCATTCTACCGTCTTGTGTAGCATATACATTTGTATTTCACAAGGTTCATTCTACTTTATTTACTCTCGATTATGATATCAGTTCTAGCAACATGTATTAATCGATCCATGCTCCTGATGGAATCAACCCGAAGAGAGAGAGGCAATACGGAATTATTGCATTTTGCCCTTCTTCACTTCTTGGATCAATATACCAACAGGGTCCCCTTTTCAGGCATCATTTGTTTTGTTATAATGGATGGTCTGGCAAGAAAAGATACCTCTGTTGTAGTACTTGTATCAGTAGTTGGTCGTAACCATTCCTTTATACACTATTTCTGGTATTTTATCATTTGCTCCACAGTTGGTGCAAGCTAGCTTCCAATAAATGGCTAGCTTTCTGTAAGTTTTCTTTCAAATGCGCCCACATAAATGTGCACTTAAGTAGGTGGCCCTGTCTACTTCAGGCATACGAATGCATCTAATTTGAATGTGCTTATTTTAACTTACTGTTTAAATGACAATGTGAATGGAGTTGTACAGGACCAGTCTCTTTCACCCTTTGTTGTTTTCGTACCTTTCTCTGGGAATTTCTGCTGACAGGGATGTTACTTTAGTTCAAATGTCACATAGTACAATTTGCATTCAGTTTTGTTGACTGTAGAACACATTGTTGTCTTTCTTCTGTTTACTGACGATGGTATTAATGTTGATTTCTCGTCTAAGAGGTAGCAGTTACACTGACTCCTGTCGTCTTACTGGGGTCATCGACACAAAACTATTTTAGTAAGAAAGACAGTGTTTTCGATGACGTGGAATTTCTCCGTTATTTTACAATTTGCCAACATTTCAGGTTGCTTTTTTTATTTAAGGTTACATTGTTCCACACATTTCACAATCGCTACAAAACACATGCAAGTCATCATACGATTAGATTCACATCTTTAGAATTGTCACCGAATCTGTTTACTCCCTTTAGAATGTTGTTGTCCGCTAGAATTAGAATATATAATCTTAAGTGAATAAGGCTGAGATTCTTACACGTTTAAATGATGTCAAACAAAAATGGTTGAAACTTTCAAAGAACAACAGCCGTACGGTAGTCTTGTGAAACTGGAACTATGTGTTTTTGTGGACCTCATTGCATTCTATTTCTGAATGTACTTTCGTACAACCTTAAGTTTCAGAAGAATTTATAATGCAAAAGATGATGTTAATAATAAATTTGTAAGAAACCCCCTTTGAAAAAAAGCTTTAAACTACAAGTAGTAATGAAAAGTACGTAATAATGAAACAAAAAACTGGAATTTAATATAGCATATGCATTTCTTCTGTGATTATATTATCAGTCATATCTTGGAGACTGCAGTGCAAATTCGTACTGTACGTATTATGTAAATGGAGTCCTAGGATATTTTCGAAGAACGATGGTCCTTTAAAACGATGAAGCTTTTTATAATTTTTTCAACAAACAGAATCACAGAGAGGGTTAAATTTGCCATTTTACTTTTCAGTATGGAAGACCCAGATAGACTGCAAAGCAATGAAGAAATGGAAGCTGTATCTGCTCTGGCATGAGCATTCTGATACAAGACCTCATTATCAAGGACTAAAAAAGATAGCTATCATCGACATTACAAATATATTACTTTTGGTTGTACTATAACATGATCTGAATGGCCGAGTGAACAATATGAATACACTATAATTATAATATTTTAGTAAATTGAAATTTTATCGCTTAGACCAAAAAGAACATTTTATATACTTAATTAGTTAATTGTTCTTTTTTATATATCAAGATTGATATGTTTCGTCAAATCTCAAGTATATAAGTATTATTGTTTTAAAACTTTGTGTGTATTAAGTCATATGCAACAAGGGCAGTTCTGTAATTTCGTAGTAGAATTTGTGTGGTACATCCTTGAACTTTGTTTCAACTAGTATATGTTGTGAAGACGTATCGTATGGCGGTTCTTTTCTTACTATTTGACCTGATTTCCACAAACGTTTTCACGTAAGTCTTATATAGGTGACGGTGACATCAGATTTAAATGCTTGAAAGTACATGTAATATTACTTAATTTTCATAGTGACAACGTAAAATATTTACATTTTACACTACATATATTCTGAGTAATGACACCAATGACCCACTATATTGTAGAACTTCTTTGTCAATTTAAGGACATGCGTAAAATTTAGCGAGTTTTCTTGTTCGTTTGCTTTTTACTTCTCACGAAAATAATCAAAGCGCTGAAGGCACTTTGATTTCTTTGCGTAAACAAAATAATAAAATCTTCGTCCTTTTATGTTCAGATGGCTAGTCTATAGCGTAATTTTCAGTAATTAAGTCAATACCAGTTGGTAAATAAGATATGAACAAGAGGAGTAACTTGATGCAACAGAGTTAGGCATGTACTTTTTTCAAAGTTAAATGTCCGTTTCAATCGTGTTTTAGTTATCTTTTACAGTCTGGCAGTTTTCCCAACCATGCCCATGTACACAGTTGTCTTATGGTCACCCAGTCGTTAGTTATTTTTTACAGTCTGGCAGTTTTCCCAACCATGCCCATGTACACAGTTGTCTTATGATGACCCAGTCGTTATGTTATTGTGGAGTACACTGTGAGGTGAAGAACATAGTTAGTTGTCTTATGATCACCCAGTCGGTATGCTAAGGTGGGGTACACAGTTGTCTTAGATCACCCAGTCGTTATGTTTAGGCGAGGTGCACAGTAGTCTTATGATCACCTAGTCGTTTTGTAAGATGGAGTACACAGTTGAGTTATGATCACACGGTCGTAATGTTAAGGGCATACCGGATTTTTGGTTATGGTGTACTCATTTAAATAGAGTATGTTTGTTTACATTTGTAAATCTGAAGTAAATCTGAGGTGAAGGTGTTGAGTTAAACTGTTACGTATATATTCGTTCATGTCTGTGGTGTTAAGTACTGTATTTGCTTTTGCAAAATAGTTGCCGTTTTGTATCTCAATACTTCAGGTATACTCCCCTGATGTTTAGGATTATTATCTTATCTGATCTTCTTAGGTATGATATCGTGTGGTTTTCCCCTGTGTTCTTGGAAAGTGTCTGAAAAATAGCTTTGATATACACATGTATTTGAAAATATTTAATTTTTTTAAGGATACTAGTTACAGCAGTGTAAAAGGTGTTTTACTACATCAAATGAATTTTTGTGTATATGCTAGTGTGTAGTAGGTTTGTGAAAAATGTTTTACGTGTTTCAGTTTCGGATAAACATCAGAAAAGTCGTTTGTCTTTGGTTTGGTACATCGTATATGAGTATAACTAAATGCAAATATATTATATGTATATATATTACTACAACGGTGAAAAGACAGTATATAAGGCTATATATAAGACAGTATAACACATTTTACAATTCGGAATAGTAACAGTTAGCCTACAATAGAGACTAACAGGGTTCTTATTTGATTTCTTTACCAGTTTTCGGTTCAAGTCATAGTTTGATCTTTGAAAACAAAGTTTTTTCATGCCCACTTTCTATGTAGCAGGTCATTGTATGTTGGTTAGTCAGTAGACCAAACGGTGTTGAACAGAATATGGGCCCTTTTTATCAAGGGCAATATGTCAGGGTGCAGGTAAATGTGACAATCAGTTGAAACGGGCTCCGAACGGTAACTGAAGAACGGCGGAAATATGAGCTTTGTAGCCCGGTGGTGACTTCAGCAACCGTTTGTGGAAAAACTAAGATACTGTCCTTTATCTATGAAGGTTTTTGAATATATTTTTGGCCATTGCGATGACACCATGGTAAATGTGTATTCAAACCGAAGCATGGGAGGCACATATGCCGACAGCTATTCGCAATTTGTTATTGACAGTACTTTGTTATTGTTACCGTTACCAAGGAAACAAAAATCTATTTTTGGTCGGGAAGTGCAAATACATTTATCATTACAGAAAAGTGGCAACATGATACATAATTCTATATAATATGAAATAACTTATATAACTGATATAAATACTAATTGTTTATTCTTGTAAGCGATGTGTAAATGTGAAACTAAATAAATTCATGACCCATACATACTCTTGTCTTCTTTATTACAAATGTATTTCCAAGCATCAGTCCCTTATATTTGCAACGTCTGGCTTTGTTTTGTGGGCGCTTATGTGTTTCATTTTGATTCAGCATATCCAAAATTATCTTTAAACAAATGCTGAGGATGAATACTATTAAGTCTGTCTATGCAATCAATACCCTTGAAGTATCAATAATGCTCCGTATATACACCAGATATATGTAATTTGTGTATTCAAGCGAAGTCGGTTCTTGAACGTTTTTCCGTTCAGGTTTAGACTTCAAAGTGAAACATGAAATTAATCTAACCTGTCCTGAAAACTTAAAACTAAAAGTTAGACAAGGACCATAATTGACAATAAGTTCATTTAAGAGTGTTTGATACCCCTGAAGACATTAATGAAGTTTCAAATTAGATTATTGACAATAAACTTTAACCAAAAGTGTGACGTGCGGGGCGACAACAACGCACAAAGTGTTCCCTATGTGTCCTCTCTGTTACAAGAGGGGCTTTTGTAACTTATATTGATTTGGGAGTATTGCAGTACAGCTATAACAAATTTTTAAAATGGTTTACTGGGACTGGCTGTGAGCCGAACTCCCTTGCCTATCTTTGCTTTTATTTGTTTTTATTAGTAAAGGTGTTTGACGTGAGATGGAAAATGATTTATGCTCGTTTGAGAGAATCGAATGAGAGCCCTTTTTATTGTCTTTTTTGCTCAGACTTTGAAATACATTTTTGGTTAATGCTTTAGCTTTTGTGATCAACACTTATCTGGTGTCTGAAGTTATGGTAAGTCTGTAGCAGTGTGATTGTTTGGCTTCCCCTTTCCTTGAATGTCAGTTTTTTACACATTTGTTCCACATATTTTGACACATGTTGTATACACAAACATTTCGGGGTATTTGCTGCATTGTAGCAATAATGTGTTGGTGACGTGAACCAACGACAGGTTTTGATAATGTTCGGTACTTTCGGTTATTTGCTGTTATGTAATCAATGTAAATCGAAAATTACTGTCAATTTGGATTGAAAGCGAATTGTCAAATTAATTTTTTTAATACATTCTGCACTTTGATAAGAAACTATTAGAGGGGCACAAAGTATGTAAAATATTCATTTTCTTAATGTTACTTGTAAAAAACACCAAAAAGACGCAAATCGAATCCGTCAAAATATGGTGTTTCGTTAGGGCCATCGCCTTCTCTATAATCACTCCTTGGCCGATAAAGCTGAATAACTGTATGCATATATAGTTAAATGATAGAACAAACTTTCTTTTAAAATTTTATTAAAAAGCAATATGATGTAATGTACATATTTACAACACCTGAGTGAGTTTAACAGAACAAGACAATGCTCTTGTTTATTTAGGTGGCAATAATACTGTGTCTATCTCATGTATAACACCATTGGTAGCTGGAATATCTGCCATCACAACCTTGGCATTGTTAACACTAACTCCCTCTGTAAGTAAACAGAAGCAGTGGTAATGCGGTGAACAAAGAGAAGATAACTTATAACGAACACCTAAACGCATCAGATAGTGTGTCTATATAAAGAAATGCGAGAAGAAAGCTCACTGTGTTATAGAGTAGAATATATATTTGTATGTGCTATTCCGGTCTTGAACTGCAAAAACCAAACGATTACCAGCATTAAACACATAGCTTTAACTGACTTAACTTAAAATTGTCGTCTAAAAATTGATCTTACCATTGGATACAATTATATTCAAAGATTTTCCCTCCAGTGTTTGAACCATGCCCGAGGACAAACCAGCACTGTAGTCAGTCGCTACGACAACATGGTACTTCAGCACAGCTTTAATATACAAAACTCACGTTTCATATCTATTAATGTACTCATTAGAATCTGAGGAGAAATACATACGAGGGTCGGCCGGTACTATATACAATATAAAACATAGAATATACTAGATTAATTTCAAGGTTTTTTTTCTAAATTTTATTTTTTATTGTGATAAGTGAAAAGTATTTTATGGCCATGCACGTATTTGGACATAGCCAAACTTTATCTTGGTATATACCTATCTGATTCATGCTTGTTTATAATTTATAACCAATTGCTGACACACTTACCAACAAGAGCAGTCTGATTGCTGAGAAGGTCGCTGAGTGCACCTGACGGGAGTTTGTCGAATGCGGCATTGTTAGGGGCGAACAAAGTAAATGGTCCACTCCCTGAAAGATACATGTATTAGTTTGAGAAATATTTCAAGTCAATCCGCAAAGTTTAAGGAGAATGTGTTGAACGAATTCATCGCAGTCCTGAATGGAGTTCCTTGTCGTATACCGCCGTTTATCAATAATACATGTCGACGCACTTGCGTCTGGTAGATTCAACTAAAGAACTAAATAGTGATGTAAAAGGTACGAAAGGTAATGCACACAGGAGAAACTAATAAGACAAGTTTACCAACCTGCTAATGGACCAGCTAGCTGACCTTGTGCAACAGCATAGAGAAGTGTACTGAGCTGAGAGTTTGCAGCAACAGTTTTTGGAATATCTTCACTTGGAAGTGGGAACATAACTCGATCGATCACGTGAATGACTCCATTAGTAGCATTCTGATCTACCATTACGACCTCTGCGCCATCCACAGTCACAACCTGCAGTACCACCACATAGAAGCTTTTATGTACGTTCTTATTTGGTAAACACGAATTGTACTACTTTATGTTTATAATAAAATGTTGCCAAAGTTTTAGCTGTTTATGTCAAGAAAATCCGTCTCATTTCCTTTTCAAGATTATTTCAGTTGTTTAAAGGTGAACATTTTACATGTACCTATCATTCCTGCAAACTTTCTAACTTGAAGAGACACGGTAGGTTTTTATTTCGATGTGCAGTGTAAAACGCTATATTAATATCATGAAGTTCTTACTTCTCATTATGTATAAGTAAACATGGTATTCATGCACTCACTTGCTTGCTGCCCTTGGCATAGATATTAACTCTGATACTTAGTGACGCGTCTAGAGACTGCACTATCATATTATTCGACAGTTGGCTGGAATATGCTCTGCCGCTGGCGACATGGAACATCAAAACTTTTTTCAACAGGTCCTTGTCTTTAGTAAGTTTATCTTTTACTGCAGCGGGAAGAGCATCGAATGCTGTATTTGTTGGTGCAAACACGGTGAAGGGCCCTAAAATAAAATCGGAAATATCTGACGCTATAATGTATTGAAAAGCACCGTGTATCTATCGAAAATAATACGTGCACATGATTTTACACAGTTAAAATGTTCTTGTGAACTTCTGTTTGTTGTTTAAAGCGCTGCAAAAGCAGCATGTAACTTAAATAGGAAAAAAGAAACTTACCGGGTCCAGTAAGAGCGTCTCCTAAACCAGCCGCCTTTACATATGACACTAAAGTAGAAGCACCCAGCTCTTCTGCTAACTCAACGATATTTTTGTTTTGGGCAACACAATTTGCCACCAAAATAGCGAAAATAGCCAGTGTAGTTTTCATTTTCGTTCCAAAGTACTTCTAACTATACCACAGGCAAAACTTGCGATCTTGCTTTTATATTCGGTTTGTCTACAAGTCACGTTTCTACGTTGAAAATTTGATAAAGAAAATCTCCCATATCAAGTTATGCAAGGTATTATAAAATAGAAGCAAACACATTTGTATATGGCATGATAACGTGACCAGTGCACTTTGGACACGCGACATTGCATCTGACCGCTGTAGAATCTCCTAGAATGCAGAACTGGTTTGCAACAAACAACATACTGTACTACACGTCTCTCTTCTAATTCTAATTGAGAATGGTCACATATGTGTATGAAATGTATAATTCAATTTTATATTCATTGTGTCTGTATGCACATATTTTTGAATGAGACTATGATAAAAAATATATAGAACAAAATGTTGCACGGATTTCAGTGCAAACGTAGTCGTAAAATATAATTATCGTTAATGTTTCATCGTAAAGAAAATGAAATTTTGCAGAGACAGGACTGTTCAAATTTTATTGTTGGCTTTATTAGGCTATTTGCGAATTACGATGACTAAAATAAATGACTGTTTCAATACCAATGTGTATCATCGAACAAGACCTGGTACTTTTATCAGTATTTTATTAAACAAAATGTCAGCAAAGTGTATTAAAGGAAAATCCGTACATGTGGCATGGAAGATTAAATTTCTGAGTTAAACAAACCACATTGGCTGTCAAGAAATAACCAAATACAGTTGACGCCCCTGAATGTCTTGCCATATTCATTAACTACACTGTTTCTCATTGATCCGTTTTTCTCATTGATCCGTTTCCTGCGAAAATACGCTCGTGTCGATCAGGCGCGTATCCGAACTTTATGTTAGTTTTACCAAGACACAGAATACGTTATATTTAATATAAAATTCAGAAAAATAAACAGTATTATATAAAAAATTCCATTTGTTTTTCTACTGAAAATTCATACAATTGCATGAAAAACCATTAAATTTGTAGAAATATGCCCCCAAAAATATTTCCACGATTTGTCAAAGTAAGTTTTTGTTGCATCATTACTCGGTTCCCATTTTTTTGCACTCTGTGACCTAGATAAAATCAATGCATCGTTCCCGAAAATTGAAGTACCTAAAAACTTTACCATAGGAATATTTCAATTTAATCCCAATTAGCCTCTTCAGTGAAGATATTAATAACCTCTATTTCTTTCATATTTACAGAAGTTTGCAAAATACTTTTAGTTAAAACTGTTCTACAGACTGTGCATGACCTGCAAAAAAAATCTTCCTTAATAATTTGTTCATTACAATGTTATTTTTAAGGAGTGTTTCTGGTTTTTTTTTTTGCTAGTGTTTTTCTTAAAACAAAAGCATTCACTTTAAAATCTTGACAGTGCAGTTTTGAAACCGCTTTGGGAATTTTATTGGCTTTACTTTTGATAAAACTTGATACGAAAATAGTAAGACAGTAGACACCTAATTAAAGTGGTGACGTAGAATTGATAAAGAAACTACTCAGGATAGTTTAAGATATACGACCAATCAGAAGTAACGGATCAATGAGAAAGCGTCTGCTTGATACAGAGGTGAAAGGTCGTCACATAAATGATGTAACATTAACATTTCTGAGTTGTTTACAATGTTTTGATTATGTTTAAACATTTTAAAAAGGCTTTTCAATTGTTATTTAAAAAGTAGTTCCATAAGTATTTCTTCGTAGTTCACATGCGCCGATTCTTCTGTGTAAGGGTAACAGATCATTGAGAACAGGGCATACAATCATATGCATGTATATGTAAACTTTATCACTGTCAAATAGATCACTGAACTGACACATCTTTGGAACTTCCACTCAGCGAAGACAGCTCTGCTGCCATTTGCACTGGAAATGTAAAGCATTAAATAACTAAGTTTATATTGTATTTCGTAAGTCACATTTGGATTCAGGATCGTGTCACGTGACTTTATCGACTGATGGGAGACTTTAGTGAGTTACAAATTATCTCCCTTATTAGAAAATGTCCAAGATAACAAAACTGCAAGTAGGTCCTATCAGTTGGAATCCTGTGACTTTATCGGTTTTTTTTATAGAGGTATCCCAGTTACTATATGTGACATTTCTAACTCCTGTGTTAATAAACGTATAGGACTGTCAATAAGTTTTAAAGAACATGCTACCAAAATTCATGGTTTAATTTGATATACAGTAAACTCCGCTTATAACGAACTCCTCGGGACCTATCAAATATGTTCCTTATATCCGGAGTTCCTTCTATCCGTATATCGAACAAGTTCCTTATATACGATGCATATATATCGAACTAAAATGTATATCGAACAAGTATTTTTAAAGTCAAATGTAATAAAATCCGAACCATTGATCAACTTATAGTTGCTTTGATTTTCCTACATCCTTTTGTAGAGTTATAAAGATCTATAAATGTTAATTCATTTTCTTATGTGAGCGTTTTACGTTTTTTTCTCCATGATACATGCACAAATGTAAATGTTTTATGAATGGACAAAAATTTAAAAACTCTGTATAAATATTAATTGAAGAAATCTGATTTGTGCTGACTTGCCATAAATTGAAATATTTAACAAGGTATTTTTCACAATATGGGATTTCATCCCGTCTGCATGATTTTAAAGAAACGCTCACAATTTTTTACGTTAAATAATATCGCTTGAATATCGTACTCAGCAATTATGTTTGTATTCTCATTTAACCAGTTTACCAAAAGGTTACACATGTGTAATGATTTTCATTTATGAATAATAGCTATAAGTGCGCTATGAAAAAAACAAAAATGCAAAATCAACAGATTTTTTTAACCCTTCGGAACACATTTGCAGTTCGATATATACTTTACTGTACATTTTTCATTGTTGGTCCAGAAAATATTGTTCCTTATATCCGCAGTTTCCTTATAACCGGAGTACGATATAACCGTATATTTTTACATTTTAATTTAAACAAAGAAGAGAAAAAATCGGGCCAAAAAAAGTTCGTTATATCCGAAGTTACGTTATATCCGGAGTCGATATATACGGAGTTTAATGTATCTTTCTATAATATATATAGAACAAACAAAAATAGTGATAAAATCAGACTGACCTACTTCCGTTCAGATAGTGACAAAGGGAGACATTATGCGCATATTACTGCACAAAGTGTATTTTTGGTGACAGTTTTATAAAAGCAATTTTTGGTTGCTGTGCATTTAAATGTGTTAAATTAATGATTATACCGCATTAGTATTTGAAGTTGGTGCTTTAGATATAAAAAAATCGGACTGATAAAATGATAGTTGAATGTGTCGTTGTTGATGTTGGTAGAGATTTCGGCAGTGGAAGGGAAGCAACTCCTGCATGCAGTTGTTCTTTTCTTAAATTGACTGTCCCAGTGAAATAAGAAAGTCAATATTTTGAAAGTTATTTTTCATACTGGTAGCGGGAAGAGTTTGGTGTATTGGGTTAAAAGTTATTATTTTCTCTACACTTTTGTACACACACCATATTCAGCTGGATTTTTACTTGAAAAAAATGCGCATAATGTCACTTTAATTTATCCGTTAAAAGTTTAATTAATTAATTTATTTGCTTAATCAATTAATTAATTGATATACTACCATCAGTCATTAAATTTTAACATGAACCGTTTTTCTTACACTCATTTCATGTAAGTGCATGACGTAAAGAGATGTACAATATGATATTTGATAAACATGCAATGCTCTTAGGAAACAGTATAACACAGAAAACATATAGATGCTGATTGTAAAATTAAGTTGATACCTGTGAAAACAAGCGGACTCCCATGAAACTCATCTGCATCAATAACTCCGTCACCTGAAGAAGGTAAATTCATCTTATGTTTCCATCTAAAATCGTAATTTATTTAGCAAAGCCGATTCATACGTTTTCCATTATCCCGGCTAAATTTCTAAAGGTTTCAATGTGGACCTGTACATACATTTTTATTGTTCACAGAGGTGCTCAGTAAAAACTGTGTTAACCAAACAGCGAACACGGATGTGCTGGCTGATTATGATATGCAGTGGTCGCAAAGGCACTTATAAACTTTAATGTTCACTTACCATTAAAATCTGAGAAACTGAAAAGGTCTAAGGCTTCGTCGGTAGAAATTTCTTCAACTCTGGCAAATTCTTCGATTGATATTTGTTTATTCCCGTTTAGGTCATACTTCGCAAACTCGAACTCGCTGGGTACGACCTCGTATCTCGAATTACCAATAAATGGATTGTTCACTCTTGTCTGAAAAAAAAGTTTCAGATTTTTCTTCTATTTCTTATAATCAATTCATTTAAAATATTCCACAGGAAACAATAACTACATATACTAATAAAAACTTCTAACGCACCTCCTGCATTCTTTCCCCCTAATTCAATTAAGAAGCCTTCGATATCTAACAGCTTATCATTTAAGCTGCCGATGCATCTTGCATTTGTGAAGACATAAGGTAGATACTTCCGTTACATGGATTTCAAAATGATCGAGTGGTATAAAGTTCATATAGAAGAGAATCTGAAGAGTGGGTGTTCCAAGGTAGAACATCAAGGCAATTACCTAAGTTAAATCTTTGTACCAGTCGATCATTTTGAAATTCATGTAACGGAAGAACCTACCCAGTGTCTTCATAAATGCAAGACATGACAGCTTTCGTGTATCGCTAGCTAAAAGTAAGCATGCAGATATTGGAAGGGTTGATAATAAAATAAGGAAGAAAAGGGCATGTGGTGCGTTATAAGTGTTGGTAAGTATATAAATGTTCTTCTGTTAAAGCAAATCATTTATTCAAATTTTCGGCAATATGCCTTTCTCAAGAAATATTGTTAATCAGTGTTGTAATATATTGTTCGTCTTTATGAAAAGTTGATTCCTAAGTTTATCATACTATTGAAGATGGACAATATGTAGATAACAAAAGTAAACATTGTTAACATTCTATACTTTATGTTGTAATTTTAACCAGTAAGTATAATAATATATATCATTTAATTATTCAGATGTTGATCAGCATGCAATATCCAACAAGTAAACACTGATACGTTATGTTTTACGTAGTCGCAAGCCAAGGACAAAAATTGCAAAGTTGAGAATAGGCGTTGACAAAATGTGGTAATATAATAAATTGCGACAAACAGTATCCACAGAGGTAATAAACCTCATCACAATCGCTCGCTCAAACTGTTATTTTGCGGTCAAAATTTGCGTCAATAGGCAAGTTGTTCATAAATTTTCGCCGCTCAATGTATGAAAAATAAAGGTAGACTTTTAGTCTCGAAAAATGTACCCGAAGACACTGCCATATTTGTATGTTGTGATTTGGACCATGTAACCGATGCTTTATACGTATCTCACATTTGTCTTTCAGAAAACTGATGTTACGCAAGAAGCGACAAGAAAATCTTACAGATTTAACGTACGTAGTTGTATATACATATAAAATAATTCAATAAAAATTAAAAAATACATATGAATGAATTGTAACCTTTCTGTCACACAGATTTCCACACAGATAATGACAATGTGTGAAGTTCCTCTCCATACCCTCTACTTTCTGGCACCATTTCGGACAGAGGTCCTCACACACGTTTAATTTACCCGGTATAGTCGCCGCTGTTGTACTTTCTGAAATGTAGAAACCCCTTGTCTACAAAATTATTGCAACTATAGTCATAACTATATCAAGCAATCAGGTTATGATATATGAGAGTGGCTTAAGGTAGGAAGAAAATTCCTTCATAAAATCGTTTTACGCACCTGTGGCATTAGCCGTTTGTTGAGCTTTTATTTCGTTGAAAATCGAGTTAACTGTGTCTAGAAGGGTTGGCGACTGGTTGCCATTGTTGTCGTTTGTTGGTGCACAGTTCACTTTTGTTGCTATGGCAACAGACACTAGGAGTGTGAAACAGTCTCTCAACATACCTATATTAAAAAGAATTGAGTTGTTATTACTAGGATATGTTAAGCAATCACGAACAGTTTTACCGGTATGGCTTGCAAAACATTAGGATTAATTATTCTTTGCAGTGATTTTAACAAATCACGAGATACACAATTATTACGAAATATTCATTTGTACAAAGAAGTAGGTATTGTACATGTGTGTGCTTTGGCAACATGCATCCTCAAATTTTCAGACTTTACGGAATTTTAAATTGTAATAAGTACATGGAGGCTATTCATTTCGAACAAATGCACTTGACACTAGTAAGATGATTTCAAAACTTTACAGGTCTAAATAATTGTGTCTGTATAAACCTTTTTACAATAAGGCATATTTCACAATGAACAGCATGAAATAGTTAAATAGCTTTGCAAAAAATATTTGCGATTCATAATACAAAATGACAATTTTTTAATATTTGTGCAGTGTAAATTGCTCTGAAGATCTGATATAGGGACAGTGTATACTAATATCCTTTTTATACAAATACGGATGTTACGTTTAACTTCAGTACATCGAAAATGAATGAGAAACTGTTTTGTTCTTGCATCAACTTAAAGTCACAAAATTGTTATTAATAGACATAATGTCTCTGACAAAGGACTTCGATGATTGCCCAGTGAATAAGGTATTCAAAGATTTCGAGGGATGTTCATACAAAAATCCACTCAATAATGAAAGAATATCAGTATATCAGTGTTTATATACATAAAAGTTACTTAAATGAAGATGTAGGATTTTGTTACGGTCTAATACAAAATATGGGTATTACTTATTTGTTATGGTTTGGGACTATAGTCCAAAATAATTATAATTCCCATATTCCTGACAAAATGAAGTTAGTTCATTAAAAACATCAGTTTCACTTACTTATAAGTGTTTTTATTGTAGTTTGAGTTCGAATAGTCATGATTTTCAAAATATCAGGAGAACAGGACGGAAGTGAAGGTTGAAAAAATGTTGCAATCTGAGTGAACACCTCTGTGAATTTCGTGGTTTCATTGTTCCTTTAATGAAACAACATAAACGTAGATCAAAGCAAAACAACAAACATGATGGATGACTTCTCAGTTTTGTTCAGCCATAATTGTACAAAAAGTGCGGACTCGTGATGTTTGCAGTAAATATGTATGTAATAGATGACGCGTCTATGACGTGCCACGGAACTGACGTTGCACGACGTCTCAGAGAATATATTGATACATGTACAACACATGCAACATCCCTCATGTATTATTCTATTTCTGATATCGTTGTTGCCGGAGTAGCACATTTACATTTCAATATATCTCGTAACGCCATAACCTCACTACATGTAGAATGACTGAGCTCTGTATGACCGCCACTGATATCATAGGTTTGACTGTATATGGAGTTTAAATGTCTCGAAATATTTGCTATAAATTATTGAGTGATTGTCATAAGTATTATGTATAACTGAGTTATGTATAGTTGAAATTTAAGTTTTGTTTATGCCATTTTCATGTTTTCTTTTTCAGAAGGCCATGTTTAAACTAAGTGATATGAATATTCGTTCATATTTCTGTATGTGTTACCTTCTTTAAATAAAGAATTTATTATTATTATTATTATTATTATTATTATTATTATTATATGAAAATGGCCACAAAAGTGAAAATGGCCACAAACGTGAAACATTTTTACCCCATTATGTGAAACAGTTCGACAACTGTAAAACTCTATGCCAATCTTTTAACTCAAATGCGAAATAACTTTAAAGGTTAGGGACTCAAAGTGCTCGACCACCGAGGTTGATTTTTGTCACAAGTAAGATGTTCGATCTTGGCATTCTATGTCTAAATCAGAGTTGGGCATCACGTGATCATTTTCATGGTAGACTGGGCGGAAATTGGCCAAGAGTGTCGAAAATCAAGGTAAATATATTTTATTTCTTAAATAAAAACACATTCGTGCTTTATAAGATATGCCTTCCTTAAGGGTGTGTTTTCTGATTCCAGTGATACCGGCATTGCCTTGATAAACACTATACTTTCGGAGATAAGCAGTGAAAATTTGCATGAATTTTAAAACATAGTCTGCACGAAAAACATATTTTATTTTATTTGTTTATTCATTTGATTTAAAGGGAACATTTCGTGCTTTACCAAGCACAAGTAATCACAGAGATTTTGTTAAATCGCTGTTTTTCCAAAGATAAAACTTTGATTTTAAAAATCATATTCTGACACTGAAATCAAATTTGTTCTCACTATACCACAACACAATGCCTAAAACATTTAATTTGAACAGGTTTAAACGTGACATGTGCGAATACTGTGGTAAACATAATTATTAGACGGGAGACTATGGAAGCCTTGGAGGGCCACTTTTGAGTTTCGACTTGCGGGTGTTTTTTTACTTTTGACTTATGACTTTTGTACGCCGTACTTTTGACTTATGACTAGAACTACTGTATTGCCTCTTTGGCGTTTTTATTAAAACAATATAAACACGTCAACACTCAAGAAATACAATTTCTATTTAAAAGATTTTAATAAAATCAATTATATATATATAAAAGTTACATCATTTGTGTCAATAGTAACAAAATAAAACGTGTTTTAACACGCTTTTTGTTTTGACTTTTGACTTATTACTTTTGACTTTTGACTTATTACTTTTGACTTTTGACTTATTACTTATCACTTTTGACTTTTGACTTTTGACTTATTACTTATCACTTATGAAAAAAGAAACCCTAATCCTAACCCTAACCCTAACCCTATACACGGTCCTCACTGAGGACCTCCAGCGGCAGGTTCAGGTAATACTAGGAACCTGCTACTGGGGGGTCAAGTCCCCCAGCTTAAAGAAAATTCTCAATTGTATATTATCATTGTTAAAAGAAGGTCTCATGGTAGATAAGAAATATGTTGCTTTATGTACATTATGCTTAATGAGCTAGCTTCTTTAAATAAAGAGATTATTATTATTATTATTATTATTATTATTAAAGAAAGAGGACACCCACAAGGCCTCCCGAGCCGAGAGTTGCGTCGCCGCTCACTGCGGAGGCTCCCAAGGTCGCCTCCTGACGCGCCGTCACGGCTCATTGATACTAAAATAAATAACAAAGACAAAAGTAACTTAGTTCATTTATTTACAGCAAACAAGTTTACAGTGCTACGCACAAACATCATTTTAAAACCTTAATACAGGTTCGAATCCCAGTTTATATTGTCACAGCAGATCATTATGCTTTTTATGCAGTACCATTCCTCTTAAAGTGTCTGAAAGTAGCAGTCATAAGTCAAAAGTCAAAAGTTGAAAGTCATAACTTAAAAGTCAAAAACACCCGTAAGTCGAAACTCAAAAGTGGCCCTCCAAGGCTTCCATACCTTAGGCCTTGAAATTGTTTGATTTTAGACGTACAGATTTCAAATTTACGCATAGAACAGAGTACAAAATTAATGAATAGAATGGGTCATTGAATTTTAAATGGTATGATGTGTGGATATCCGCTTAATTTATCATTTCAGGACTTCGATATTGGTTCTTAGATAGTGAATATGGGAAATTATGTTGTAAAAGAGACTCAAACTCTCAAAACTCCTGTAATTAAATAAGTACCGGTTAATGTGTGCATGATATCTTAATGGTATCTTTTAACAATAGGGATGGAAAGTTCTCGATCCAGTTGTTCGAAAATATAACCGGCTGTTAAGTTTGCAATCAGTTTAACTTAAAGTTACTACTTGTAGCCGGGAAAACAAGTCACGAGATGTTTTGAGTTTACTTTAAAGTGACATTATGCGCATATTACTGCACAAAGTGTATTTTTGGTGACAGTTTTATAAAAGCAATTTTTGGTTGCTGTGCATTTAAATGTGTTAAATTAATGATTATGCCGCATTAGTATTTGAAGTTGGTGCTTTAGATATAAAAAAATCGGACTGATAAAATGATAGTTGAATGTGTCGTTGTTGATGTTGGTAGAGATTTCGGCAGTAGAAGGGAAGCAACTCCTGCATGCAGTTGTTCTTTTCTTAAATTGACTCTCCCAGTCAAATAAGAAAATCAATATTTTGAAAGTTATTTTTTCATACTGGTAGCGGGAAGAGTTTGGTGCATTGGGTTAAAAGTTATTATTTCCTCTACACTTTTGTACACACACCATTTTCAGCTGGATTTTTACTTGAAAAAAATGCGCATAATGTCACTTTAAAATAGTTTTCTTTTATACATAGATTAATATACAGACACTATTTACAAACTCTTTCAAACTGTACAGATAAAAAAAAACACGAAATCTTAATCGATTACTTTCCTAATGGCTGTTAAAGTTTCGAACAACCGAACCAAGAGCTACAAATGGTAATCCATGTGTTAATTAAATGTGTTTTATCAAAAATGTATTCTTAACAGTAAAAGTATCCTCTCTCCGAAATCATATCAATTTCTTCTTGCACTTTCTTCGTACAGATCTGTAGTCAACAATTAACATGGATGTTTTAAAGTGATGGAAATAGAAATTCCTATGTGGAAAAGAAAAGTAAGCCAATGGATAAGAAGGTCTGCTAAACAAATCGGGCTGGCCAGAAAGTACAGGGAGCGAAATAGTTATGTGTGTAGTACTGGTACGTAATTTCTTACATCCCAAAGGCTTATAATATACTAAAGGAATTTGGACAGTACTCATATATAGATTTGAATAAATTACAAAATATGCAGTCATCATATTTTCATGTACCATGTAAAACAGAGAGCTACTCTCCTGCCTATTTTCTCTGTACCAGTTCCTGAATATTGCCCCTTAAAAATTTGAAAATCTCGAATACAGCAACCAACCAAATCAGTTTCAGATACAAGAAGTACCACAAACTTCAGCTGAAATGTCAACGAGTATAGGAACCACTTAAGACCGCTGAGGGAATACGTTTCTAATCTCAGAGCAACTGCGGCATTATTCTTACCTGCTTCTACTAAATTGCAGATACTTCTTTTGAAAAATTCATAGACAAAATCACTGATGAAGATCGAGCCAACATAATTATTGAAGGTAACAAAACATGCAAATAAAATCACAACTGAATATGAGACCGCTAACACCTACAATTATCATATCACAGTTGAACACGAACCGAACACCCCAGAGACGGCAAACAATAACAAAAATCACATCATAGGTGAAGAGAAAAACATTTTAGCCATTGATGGTAATGGCATACAAAAAGACTGCACTTCTACAGAAGGCTAATATAATAATATAGATGTTAGCTAGAGCAATGACACATACGAAAATGATTCAAGTATCATATATGACAAAGACTACGCAATCTCTGAGAGATTAAACAATATTCTGCACTTGTTACCGTTTTCAGGCTTAACGTAAACTTGTGTATTGAAACAATACGTATTCGGGATTTTTTGTGTAGTAAATTTTTATGATTTTATATGATAAATCTCTTCATATTGTACCTCTATATTTTGAATTAAGATAACTTGTACAGTAGGTTTTCTTATCGTATTCATTGCAATCATATGACCTAGCTGTTAGTACTGGATAATTACGTAGTTTCCTGGCTGATTATTTTCTAACTATTGTTCTAATTACAGACTGCGAAATCTGCCATGCTACACTTCGTCAAATTTGTTGACTTAAATATTTATAATGAAATAAAAACAATTACAGCTTCGATTTATGAGAAAGCCTAGTTATGAATCGTACCCCTAAAGATGTATGCTGCTTTCGGCATTTGGACAAATTCTACAACACAAGAACGCTACTGAAATTATTCTGTTTCAATGGAAAGTCGGATTTAGGGTTGCGTGCGTCCGAGGATGCACTAAAGTATTCCCGTTCGGCAAAACTGGCAGAGAAACTGGTCGCTCTACAATCGAAATAAACCCCTACCACAAGTAGACGCCAAATATAACGATTTTGCGCTATTTCGTCTATGAAAAACATTCTAAAACAATGAATTTAAAACGAATTAAGAGAAATAAAGCTGTAAATACCTTGATGCTCTTTATCCAATTAAAGAAGAACAATTGAAATAATTAAAACTGCCTTGCTTATTTCCTTGTTGATGGATATGTTTGAAATATATTACATGATTCAGTGGTTATTTATGAATAAAATATTCATATCAAACAACAGTTGCATACAAATGTCTTAAACGTGATAAAGCGTGAACTTACGTTAACGTCATTCAATTAAAACCAATGATTTATATTCTACTGTTTTCATACGAGTTTTTCTGCAGTGACAAAAAGTCTGATTTGATGAATTACGTTGAATTATGTTTCAGCGTCACGAATTAGCGATTCTGAATGTGACTAGATTCAAATAAAAATAATAAATAAAAGTATTCAAAGATGCTTAACATTTACATTTAAAAAGCAAAGGTTGGGATATGTATATTTGAACACTAGCAAGGTGCTAGACATTTTTGTGCCCTGACATTTTTTTATAGCATACGCCCTTTTGGGGGATATTGCATAATTAATGGACGTTGCTCACGGAAGGTGACGTCAATATTTATTAGTAGTCGACTTAGATAATAAAAATCATATTAATAATGCTACTAATAATAATATTCATCATCAGCAGCGGCGGCAGCAACATAGTAGTAGTTGTAGTAGTATTTCAAAGTTTTCTTGGTTTCTACAATAGGTGCAATAAGGAGTTTTTTTAATCCATACTAAATATCTTCAAAACATTGGCTTCTACGGTCATGTATCTTTTATAAAAAATGTTTTTTTTTTAGATATTTTGGAACTTTAATTTTAAGTTCTGTATATTTGTCATATTAGTATCATTTTAATAATCATTTTACTACATTTGTACTATATCTAACAACATGAAAAACACATATTATTATCATAACCTGTTGACTGCATATTCTGTTACCCTTGCATCTGTACTCTATCGGTTCGATTACTTTGGAAACACTTCCAAACCAACGTGTAATTTACTTGAATATATTTTCCAACAACTTCTCATTAGCAAATCCACATCCTGGAGTATTTGCATATTATTTTTTATCCAGCAACAAATTGAACATTTGTCGCATTTCCGCCTTTGCATTTTCGTCCCGCCACGCGAAAACATGTCATGACAGAAATCATAGGTCAACTTAAATGTAATTTGGAATCCTGTATGTATCCAACATTCATGTCCGGACTGTAGGTCTGACATGCAGGGAAGACGGTTTTAGAAAAACTTGGCGCAAATGTTTACCACATTGAGACGACATGTTGCGCAAAAATCCCGTTCCCACTCTTAACCTCAAGGTCACACTTAGAGGTCAATTGTTGTTGAATTCTTTATATGTAACATAGTATAATTCAAAACAATCACATGGACTTTATTTAAAAAATTCATATGGCCTTAATATGGGGCCTTTATGAAAAATCACATGGCCTTCAAGGAAAATATGAGTTTTTTGTTGTTATGATTGTCGTTGTTGTTTTCATATATCAAGACATTAAAAGTTAGCGTAAGTGATAAGATACCGGTAAGCATTATGTAACACTGTGGGTGTTGTTAATTTTACTGTTTTGCATTGCTAATTGTTTGATGTTAACATCACATGCACTGTAAAATGTCATTATGAATAGTTTTATGCGCTAACTACATGTAATTAGAAATGACACTTGTAATAAAAAAAATACTCTGTTGTTTTATTTCTTTATTATTCATAATATGCGTCTGCATGGGCTTAACCAAAAGAAAAGACTTATCTGGACGACCCATTTTAGCAAACACTGAAACAGTAACAGAACACCATTATTGTCTCCTGAGTTTGTTTTGTTCTATAAGGCACAAAATGACATAGTAAGATAGCAGTGGCGTCCCAAAATAATCACACATTTTGTTTGATAACACTTGGCACGTTTTCTTTCAGATTATGTCGATGATACTAAATTAGAAGATTTCTTATCTAAAGGGGGCGTTCAAAAGTAACCGAATCACTATTGAAATATTAAAAAGTAATAACAAGTTTCGCATTAAAAGTTTAAAAAAAACCCCACTGCTATGGAGTTAGTTTGATGTATATGAATAAATACTCATGTTATTCTGGCAGAATCTACGTCAAATTATTTGGAAAACAATCTCATAGCGGTAGAAAGTACACTAAATACTTGCAGTCACGGTACTTCAGGGTCACACCTTGTGTAATCACTAACGTGATCTAAACCAGACTTGTGAATCGTGTTTTCTAATTTGTCACAATGGAAATATTATGTTTACTTTTGTTATACGTAGCTGGACAAGTAAGTATTTGTTTTGTTTTGTACCTGTCAGCAAAAGTTTTCCACACGGAACACGTACACTATCAGACATTACAAATTAGACCCGTGTTTAAAAAATGTAAATTTCTAGAAAAATCATCACGAATACACATTTCACTTCGTTATCCTCGCATCATTTGCAAGATTTTGAAAAGGGACAAATCTTACAGATTAAAATAGGAAAAATTGAGTTCCCTCCCCTTTTATTCTGACGTCATTTGTAAACAGATCAAGGGAGACAAAAAATACTGACTTGGATTTAAGATAAACAGAGTAAACCACCTTTTTACCGCGGCGTCATTTGCAAAATATCAACGGAGACTAATCGTAAAGCCTAAGATTTAGGAAAAACAGAGATACTTCCCATTCTTTTCCTGACGCCATTTGCAAGAAAAACAAGGGAGGCAAATTTTAACGAATAAAATTTACGAAAAACAGAGATTTCTCCCATTTTCTCGTGATTGCATTTGCGAAAAAAGTGAAGCAACTAAAATTTAGGATAAACAAAGTCCACCCCCCCTCCCTTATAGCATAGAAACAACGAAATTTTGTAATACACGTATATAATGATTATGAATGGCATTTCTTGGAACTTTTCAGCTCTGTATCAGCTGATGTGTTTTGTTTCACTGTTTAAGATAGTTCAAGATAAATACAGTTTTGAAAAATTTGACTTACGGAATCATTTTGCCCTCCTTGTTGTATCATTCTGCCCCTTGTTCGGGACACGTTGTCTTATCTGACGATCGATGTTGGATGATCGAGTTCAAGTACTTGAAAAAATATTAGTATTTTTCGGTTAAAAAGATAGCCATGACTTGAAACTTTAATGTGATTTAAAATCAAATAGAAAGCATATTGTCATAAATGAGAAATTAAAATAATTTTGAAAAAAAAAGTTTTTTAAGGACTTAATGTTGTTCATATTCAGTGTTTTTATTCAATATATTTATTTGAACATCGAACGGTCACCATGATAGAAAAGCGTTAATATACTGTATCTTTAGACACTGACGTCAGAATGAAAAATCATTGCACGATGTCAAAACAGCATCCAGAAGTTAATAACGCTTTATGATTCAATAATATTGTTCAATGTAAAGCTATTAAAGCGTTTAAGTGCGAAAAAAATTGTCACTTCTCTAGAGAAAATTGCTTCATGACAGAATAATATCACACACTGACAGAATAATTACAGAATAACTAGCAAATGGTGACGTATATGCGGTTCCGTAATAGCATGTAACAATCAAAATTGTTCAGTAATTGTAGTAGGCCTATATCATACCTATGTTTATATAATACAATAGGTTCGTTGTCAGGACTTACCTGTAGATCTTTCATCTTCCCTGTTGTCGCTGGTAGCAGAGGAAGCCAATCTTAGAGCACAGCTACAGGACGAAGCCGACCTCCTTGAAAAACAACTAGATGACTTGACTACAAAAAGACAAAATGGTTAGGTTTAAATCACTATGATTTTACCTGTTGTTGGTTATTGTTATCTCCCGCCAAAGGCGGAGGGATATTGTTTTAGCGTTGTCCGTCAGTCCGTCAATCCGTCCAGAGTCATAACTGAAGAACACTTATGTGTAACACTTAAGAAGGGATATAAATTCATTCAGTTGAATTTTTTAATATAACACCAATAGATTGAACTAGGCTGAAGTTACAACACACAATTTTAGTGATCTGAGTTGTCAAGAATTTTTATCTTTGTCTTGTCCGATCTTACCAAATATCAGTTTGTTAAGTATATCCGTCCTTATTAATTAAATACATTGTGAAGAAAGCTTACAGCTTTAATATAGAATGACTTTGAAATAAGTCTGCTTCGTGAGAAAAAACCTAATGTCTTGTACAAATATGTAGTTTTAATTGTTTTACTAAATTTCCCAATCAATCGATTTTGCAGCGCTGAAACTGTTTTTATACAGCTGCACTTGTTACATATGGCAGCCTGTATGTTTTGAGCAGTGCACCACTTCAAACAACACCTTTCTGATTAATTACAACCATAAAGAATGTTGATTCAAAAACCACTTGTGTCAATCAATGTCACAGTCTTCGTCTTGTTTGAGTTAAGCAAGGACTGATGAAAGAAATATCTAAGATGTTTTATGACTAAAAGTGTGGATTCTTATAAGGTAATTATGAATTATTCCGATGACTTTTCAGCAACTTGCGGATGCCAAGCAACGGCAGCTCCAATTGCTTTCTCTGTCACTCTTGGACCAAACATTGCTACGTTGGGAAAAGAACAAGCAGTTGTTTTCGATGAGGTAGGTGAAAAAGTTTGGTAAATAGGTCATTTGTGCCTTCACGCCTTGATTGTCTGTTTTAAGAGCCCATGAACAAACCATGTAACGTTAAGCTTTATGCTTTATAGAAATGATTAACATAACATTCCTGCTGGCAGAAGGTTGAAAGCCTAGTAATATTTTCCAAAGATAGCAGAAAAGGTTTGGAGATATCCGGATACCGCTGAGGCATTGATCCCCTCAATGGGAGGCCCTCTAAGGCAGTAATCCCCTCAATGGGAGGCCCATAGAGGCAATGATCTTCTCGATGGGAGGCCCGCAGAGGCAGTGATCCCCTCAATGGGAGGCCCACAGAGGCAGTGATCCCCTCAATGGGAGGTCCGTTATGGCAGTAATCCCCTCAATGGGAGGCCCGCAGAGACAGTGAATCCCTCAGTGGTTGAACATGTTGAGGTTTTCGTGATACACGATCGCCAAGTAATACTGCAGGAGGTAACTGATGTGTTCACCATTGGCAAAGCATCAACATACATGAATAAGGTCAGTGCAAGATGGATACCAATACTCTTGATAGTGACAAAAAAGCCAATAGGTGATCGTATCCCAAAAGCATTTGAAAAATTGTAAGCGGAGGGAATGCGTTTTTATATCACATTATCACTATCGATAAAATGTTAATGCAATATGCTGAAGCTAAGACAAAGGCTCAGTCAAAGCAGTGGAAACGAGCAAGTTCCTCACCCCGAAAAAATATGATATAGAGGATAACTGTTGGTTTCGGTGTAAGATCACATTTTATTTAATGTTTTCGAGTGAATTATAGAGTTTTTTCAGTGAAATAAAAGTGATAATCCACAGTTTTGAAACAGTGGATTACCATTTTTATTTTTCACTGTTTTTGCAATCTTCTACCCGGATTTACGTCAAAAAGTATACCGAGCGTAATTAATGCTGGAAACCATGCGACGATGACGTCGTTAAAATGACGTCATTTGCGCTATGTTTTTTGATGACGTTTCCCGCGATTTTCGTTATTTTATAGAAACAAACTCAATAAAAGTAGAGTTTTAACCATAAAATAAACAGAAAAATTGTTGGTATCGGTGTAATATCACGTTAATTTCACTCGTGAACACCAAAAGTTGTCATTTTCACTCGTGGCTGCGCCACTCGTGAAAATATCACTTTTGGTGCCCACTCGATGAAATTATAACGTGATCTTACACCGAAACCAACAATTATCCTCTATATAATTTCACCGATTGAGCACCAAAAGTGATATTTTCACGAGTGGCGCAGCCACGAGTGAAAATAACAACTTTTGGTGTTCACGAGTGAAATTAACGTGATATTACACCCATACCAACAATTTTTCTGTTTATTTTATGGCTAAAACTCTACTTTTATTGAGTTTGTTTCTGTAAAATATCGAAAATCGCGGGAAACGTCATCAGATATACATAGCGCAAATGACGTCATTTAAACGACGTCATCGTCGCATGGTTTCCAGCATTAATTACGCTCTGTATACTTTTTGACGTAAATCCGGGTAAAAGATTGCAAAAAACAGTGAAAAATAAAAATGGTAATCCACTGTTTCAAAACTGTGGATTATCACTTTTATTTCACTGAGAAAACTCTATAATTCATTGGAAAACATAAAATAAAGTTGTTTTCCGGAATACACACATGGAATAGTAACAACTTATAGCATGGCAACAGGTAGGACTATAACTGTCAAATACTATTCTGAAGTCCGAGGCTAGCATTCTTCTTCGTGACAACGCCACCGCTTCGTGTTGATCAATTCTTTTAAATGACAATCATCACACCAACTACTAGTATATAGCCATGACATTGCCTCTCTGTGACTTTCATTTGTTTACAGAACTGAAGAACCAAATACGAGTAGGTCCGCTTTGATTTCAGCTGCTATAAAGTACCTTAGACATAGATGTCTGTTTCATGGTTTGCAGAAGGAATACAAAAGCTCCCACAAAAGTGCATAGATGCAGATGAGGAAAACTTCGAAAAACTTTTTTAAAAAATTATTTTTTTTAATGTTTGATACATTCCGAAAAGTATCAAAGGTCCGCATATATTGCGACCTCCCCTCGCATAGCCCTCCCTCGTTAAGCATAGACTGTATGGCACTAAATCAAGGCGCAAATGCCGAGACCCCTTTGATGTAAGTAGTAAATGTGATGTCGAAGATGAGATAAGATACAATACCACTTTTTGTTTGCCTTTGTGTTCATTAATGTTGTTCCTTCCATTTAAGGGACACATAGAATTGTACAGACACACTTGACTGAACAATGCAGCATGTAAGCCGTTTTTCGGTGTGTTTCCGTTTAAATTAAACGTTGTGTTATTGAAAATTAGAACAACTAACAACCAATAGCCGTTCTTTTCCGTACACGCTACATGTTTACGTTACTGTGGTTATTTCCCTTTATGTGGTAACTTCACTGGGTAAGCTATAGTCTCACTATTTGCACTTCGAAGGCAAACCGATTTTACAGGTTGACATTTAATAGCTGTCCGCCTTCTACAAAATGGTGGGACAGTTATAAAATATCAGATCTGTGAAAGGGGTCACACTGAAACGCCAAATTAATTAGGCTAGGTAAGCTATTGCACACATATACAAATAAGCTATTGCACGTTGGACTTGCAGAAATCGCCCGACAATGCGTTTGCCTTTGCATTAAGAGTTTGACAATTAGCTGAAAGAATGTTAATTTACATATCGTTTGCATAGCGTAGAAATATGCTAATATTGTTGCTGGAAGTATTGGCGCGAACTTACCATGTGACCATATAAAAGCAGATCTAGCGTGACGTAGTAACAGCAGCGTGGAGTATTAAATATTGTAGATCTATACTAATGCCTGAATTTGCTTCAACTGTCGTAGTTTGTACTTCAATAAAATATATAGACAGATGTGCCCTAGAAGGAACTTTTGGAATGCTATAACTTGTAAGAATTATACTTTAAAAAATCACGTTTTGATGTTTTATGCTTTCTTATTCCAATGGTCTGCAAACATGGCATAAAAATATGGGTTTTGCATATGACACAGCATGATTTTATTGTTTAAGGTAAACCTCGACGTTGGCAACACTTATGATACAAGGCACGGGATTTTCACAGCACCGGTTGACGGGCTTTACGAATTTACGACCGCCATACTGGTTCCCGGCGGAAAGCATACGGGTATGGAGATAGTGAAGAACGGAAAAGCGGTGGCGAAGACGCAGTCGGGAGACACCAGTTACTACACGATGGGAACCAACGTTGTGGTACTTGATCTTAAAGCAGGTTAACATTTCTACGTTAATTTTCTGCACGTTTCGTGAACAATATAACTGCTATATCAGTGATTATATTCATTAATATTATGACAGATGTAACGTAAGTGAAGTGAATGACTATATATACTGTTGAAAAGTTACAAGCTGGTACTGTTTTAAATGTGTAACAACCACTAAATTCATTTCAGTTTACATGCAGATTACTTACCTGAAACTCTGAAAAATGTCATTTTTACAAACACACAGATAAGAGAACAAATTCTATCTATCTATCTATCTATCTATCTACCTACCTACCTACCTACCTATCCTTACTGGTCGGAATTGACCGCGTGGGTGACCTACTTTTGAGATTCTAAATTTTTCTTTAGCCAGTGGAACTGGGGAGAAGGAAGATGAGCGACTGACAGCGTGTGCTCTGGCATGGGGCGGGAGCTGGTAACCGATGGAAACTAGGTCAACACATATAACAGGACTTCGGTCCACTCGTACTTCGGTACAACCGACCTAGTGACTGTTAGGGACCCAGTAACCAAACTTTTGCTTGAGTGCAGGCTGCCAAATGCTCATTGGATATCTCACCAGGAAAGCTAGCTGATACTGACTGGAAATTGCAGTCAGGTAAATTTCTCCTATTTTTGGCTTCAAAATTTTGATTTTTAGGCATGACGGGAGACATGCCGGGGTCTCATCTAGATATTAAGCTAACATAAGTGCTCTTTTGGACGGACCTTGATAAAATTCTCATCAAATCAAATTAAAAACTTTTTCATCGTTTTCATGATTATTCGGAGTCACTAATCGCGGCGCGATTTTGCAGGACATTTTGTAGGTAGTTAACTTTTATTCCCAATCACTCTTCATAAGATTACATTGAAATGTTATTTTAACAGAGACATATTCTAAATTATATTTGTAAGGTCACATCTATAATGCATTCTACGGTCAATGGTACAGTTTCCTTTCTTTTGTCGGTCAGAATACACTATATCGTACAAATTCAGCGCAATCTATAGAATATTTATACATGCTGTTGACATAAAAGTGGTCGTTGGAACATGTATTTAGTATAAACATGTTTAAAGAGGGAACAATATGCAAAATGTACATTAATGCCCCATGATCACTTTGCATTTGCTTTGATAGAGTGATGAATTTACTGATAGATTAATGATAGAAATAAACTAAAATTATGTAGATATAATTATAGGGTATTTGTGTACATATAACGTCTAGTTATGTCGATATACCAGCGATACGTGTAATTGTACCATCAAAAATGATCACGTGACTTTAAAATTTTGCTGTTTAGATTAGGAAACATTGCTAAAGGTTTAAATTATTTAGATGCCTCAATTTATCATGTATTTTATTGCAAAATGCGAGGGAATAAAAATGTTATTATGAGTATTTCACCTGAATGTTAAGGTCGAACACATATTATTTTGAAGGTGATAATCAATTAAAAAATGTTAATGGTAGAACACTACATATTTTATGTCTTCGTGAAAATTTTATGGTACAGATGTATAATAGACTTGGTAAATATTCAAATGTGATGAAAGAAGTTCTTTTCACTGTATGCGATTACCCATTTTTGACAAAAGAAACGTCATTGCAAAACAACCTCCGTACTGTTGTTCTCTGACATCTATTCATTAGTATGTGTGCGTATTTTCACTTCTTGTGCTTGTATATATCTTGCTACAAGTAAGCTGATAAGTGTTCACATGGGATTATATGTTCAAAATTAGTATGGGGGCGGCATGTGTACGACAGTATACGAGCATCTAACAAGACTTTCATTATATCAGGCGATGGAGTGGAGTATCTATCAATACTTCAGGTGATGGAGTGTGGGTACGGCATGTATAATCGAGTACTTATAATTATTTCAGGCGACTATGTAGGTGCAGCATGTATTCCGGTACCCGAGTATCTATCATTATTTCAGGTGACGCAGTGTGGGTACGGCATGTATATACGAGTATATATCACTGTACCCCACAAAGTTTGCAAGGTATATAAGTCAGTCAGATTGTTAGTTAGTCGGCCGGTCGGCCGGTCGGTCTATTGGTTTTCGAGTCCGCTCTATATTTCCTAAACTCCTTGAAGGATGTTCATGAAACTTGGATCAAATGTTCATGATATCAAGACGACGTGTGAAACATATGTTCCAGCCCCGTCACCCCAAGGTCACAATTAGTGGTCATTGTCTTTTTCGTGTTCGCTCCATATATCTTGAATCCCTTGAATTAGAACTTTGGTCAAATATTTATCTCATCAAGACAACATGCAGAACCAATGTCCGAACTCTGCTGGGTCAAGGTCAAGGTCGGTTACACATAGGGGTCATTCATTTTTCGTGTGCGCTCCATATCTCCTTACCCCTTGAAGAATTTTCTGAAAATTGGATCAAATGTTCATCTCATGAAGACGACGTGTAGAACCGTTAGCTCAAGGTCAATGTCACACTTATTGGTCGTCCATGTTTCGTGACCGGTCCATATCTCCCTAACCCCTTGAAGAATTTTCATGAATTCACCTTATCAAGACGATGTGTAGAACTTTTGTTGTAACCCTGCAGCGCAAGCTTTAGGTAACATTTAGGGAATAAAGGTCATGCGACCACATGTCCTAAAGCTCATATATAAGTATGTATATCTATCAATATTCAAGGTGACGAAGTGTGATTACGCCATGTATATATACGACTGTCTTTATTTCAGGCGACAAAGTGTAGTCATGTATATACGAGTATATAGCATCATTTCAGGCGACGAAGTGTGGGTACGGCATGTACATACGAGTTTCTATCATTATTTCAGGCGACGAAGTGTGGGTACGGCATGTACATACGAGTTTCTATCATTATTTCAGGTGACGAAGTGTGGGTACGGCATGTACATACGAGTTTCTATCATTATTTCAGGCGACGAAGTGTGGGTACGGCATGTACATACGAGTTTCTATCATTATTTCAGGCGACGAAGTGTGGGTACGGCATGTACATACGAGTTTCTATCATTATTTCAGGCGACGAAGTGTGGGTACGGCATGTACATACGAGTTTCTATCATTATTTCAGGCGACGAAGTGTGGGTACGGCATGTACATACGAGTTTCTATGATTATTTCAGGTGACGAAGTGTGGGTACGGCATGTACATACGAGTTTCTATCATTATTTCAGTCGACGAAGTGTGGGTACGGCATGTATATACGAGTTTCTATCATTATTTCAGGCGACGAAGTTTGGGGTACGGCATGTATAAACGAGTTTATATCATTATTTCAGGCGACGAAGTGTGGGTATGGCATGTGTATACGAGTTTCTATCATTATTTCAGGCGACGAAGTGTGGGTACGGCATGTACATACGAGTTTCTATCATTATTTCAGGCGACGAAGTGTGGGTACGGCATGTATATACGAGTTTCTATCATTATTTCAGGTGACGAAGTGTGGGTACGGCATATAAATCAGTCAGACAGTAATGCTATCAATGGGCAGTCTCATACTTCCTTCTCGGGATATCTCATTGAAGGATAAAAGGATAAAAATCTGTATTGAACATTAGAATAAAGTTATTCAAGGACAATGTGTGTTGTTAAAAATTAGTGAACTATAATGCAAGAGTAGAGGTACTTACTTTTACTAGCCTCATTTTGTTCACGGCACTATCAACGGGGGTGGGGGTGCAGTCTATCTTACTGTCGTTCCTGACTAAAACATTCAATTACGCGCACATACCGGCTTTCAGCAACGCATACTAGTGCTTTGCTCTGATTGACCACATTTAAACAGGGCCCCCTTCACATAGTATCCGCCATTGAAGAAAATAGGGCAAATAAATTCCCAATTGGAGGTTCTCGGCAGATCCCGTTACCCCACATTAAAAATTTCATCTGCCGAGGTGTTCCGATTGAAAAAATTCTGTGTTACGGATTATTTTTCCACCATATTGGATAGTTGTAACGAGAACAAATTGACAGTCATTGTTTAATATATGACAAAGACAGACAATGGCAATAAATCCGATGTGTTATACGAAGAACTTATACGGAATGATACATATATCAAGATAATTTTATCAGTTTTCGTAAAATTAACGGCAGAATTCTCAACAACAAGTTGTCAAGTTTACAACATGTACGACTATCGGAATCTAAGAATTGGTGATTAAATGTTCTATTTTGGGCTGTTCAAACAAAAAAGATCGCGAGACTGACCTTGAATATTATCGTCTTCCAGCGAATATTACAAACCAGGGCGAATGTGAAAATATCAGTTCAGAAAGGAAATGGTTAGCAAATATCGGTCAAGATTTCACCAGCAAGAATCGTATGCCTATTTCGTTAGCGGTAAGTCAGGGGTGATTCGTAAATAAATTAGAATGTAGACAAACTCTTTTTAAAGGAGAATTTCTCTTTTACCGGAAGCAATTATTTATAAATCCAAAGTCACTTCTGTACATATAAAAGTGAGTATGTTAGACCTCAGACATACGGATTAGTGTCATGTTATGTTCTCTGTGGTAGATCTGCTTGTATACATTATAAAGATAACTGTTTCTTCACTTATCATATTTCTTAACTCTGTCAAACATAACTTATAACTCATACATTCTTTCTTTCAGGGAAGAAGGCATACTTGTATGATAGACTGAATCCAGACTGGGTCCCGTCAGTAAGCTTAGGCAGTACCTGTCAGCCGATGCTTACAGAAAGGTATGAACGGCATCAGGAGAGGAAACGCCGTTGGTACTGATCTTGAAGAGGATATAGAACGGATAGCTTTGACTCAGATTTACAGAAACTAAGGACTGAAACGTCTGAGCTGAAAACTAAAGTGCTGAAACTGGAGAAGAGATTTGATATTGACTATTTCAGGGACAATAATGACAAATTGAAGCACCTTACTGGTCTCCCAGCATGTTCAATGTTGATGTTGCTTTATCAGCTTCTTGAACCACATTATGATATTTACCAAACAGTCTAGCTATAAACAACTTCAAACTTATAGTTTAAACAATATTTATTCTCGAAAATACATTGTATATATACATACACAGTACAAAGGTGTAACAATATAATTGGAATCTGAAAACAAGCTTTCAAAGAAAACTTATATTAATTCATTATCCGGGTAGATCACTATTTTACGGCAGTAATGTATACTATTCGGCATTGTGTAAGAGAACGTATAATTAAATTTCGCATAATAAAGTTTCTGTTCTGACTTAATGAAGAGGTAATAATCTGGAGAGAAAAAAATCCGCAATAATGCTACATTTGAACTGGTGCTGATTTTAATCCGTGCTCACCCGTGAACTCGTCGGCCGGTCGCCTAGACCCCAAAGCGTTTGGAGGCAAGTATAAATCTTTGTACTTTTGAAAAGACATCGGCATTTTGATTGTTTGCTAAGTGTTCATTTCCGTATAGAAGGTTTTGAGTTGTAAGAGGACATGGTAAGTTTTGCAAGTACAATTGTCTTTCTAAGGTAAAGTTTGGACATGCTATTAAGGGTTGCTGATTCGACTTCTCCACACAAACAAAACTGATCATTTATTATATGTTTTCTGCATAGATCATGTTTAAGTGAACTGCATTCTAACCTGAGACGTGTTTGAAGTATTTGACCGGATCTGCTACCAATATGATAATATGATGAAGGCTTCAAACTTGTAACATTGACTCTTGTGAAACTAAGACTTAACCTGTCTAATTTGTTCTTAGCAGATGAACTTGATACAACACACTTGAACACAGCCAACTGTGTTATATACAGCATATTTACTAAGTTAATGTGCGTCATTGTCGTCACGGTAAATTCTGATTCAAATTTAGCGAATAAATGACAGAGAAATTGCAGTTTTATATTTACATTATACCAAGGTACAGAGTGAAACTATACCGGTATGTATCGCGTCTCAAGCGAATTGCAATATACCGGTAAACCTGTTTTATTGCGCATCTTTTCTCGAATTCAGAAGTCAGTTAATCTAAATATTTTCATTTCTTTGCATTTGTTTCCTCTTTGTTTTTTTTGCTCTGCAAATTTTAACCGAGGAATTTAACCAAGGCAACTGCCTCGGTGTTCCTCAGGCTTCTGCGATGACTGCATTCACAGACCGAGACTCGGTCAGCACGACAAAAAGAACATCAAGTTGAATTCTGCTGGTTCCAGTTACGGTACATGAACATTCATTCGTTATTACCAATTTGATGATTTAGCCGGCTGCTGTATTGGTATTTTATCATCATCACCAAAAGTAACTATTGGTTTGACAAAGGGTTTTGATGTCTGTGGATTAAGATATGTACAAGAAATTTGAGCTAGACCAATTCCAGTTAGCTTTCATTCAGTATTGTAGTGGTGTTTCAATAATTTCACCCTACAATTTTGATAAATTTGCTGGATTGGTTTTTTACATCATTCATTTCTGGAACCGAACTACTGAGGATTTTGTTGTCAGTGGAAGACGTTACATGGTTTATTCATACTTAGAGCCTAAGGGGTGCAACGATATGGTCAAAAGCTTATTAAGTGCATTGCGATGACAGCCAACCCATAATGTAATACGTATTGTAATATTGATATTACAGAAAAACTAAAAGAATAAAAGAATGCAAAATCACTGCAGTAAACACATTTGTACAGTGTCACAAGTTTTCCACAAACGATTGTAAGAGTACTGTCTTTTAAAGCTTACTCAACTTACGGGCAAACTGTACTAAATTTGTAACTGAAGCTAAGCAAAGATGCTCAACCATGATCTTTTTTCTGATAAATTAACATGTATATATAGCAATGAGTAAAGTGAGTAGTTGATTTAACTCTGAATACTGCGGTACAGGAATTCATACCACGGCATGTATAGGCCAGGCTCTGTATTGCAACATACCAGTTTATTATAATACCTATAAATTTTCTGTAATAAATAAAGCCTTTATTCAACCATCAAATACGGCCTGACAGAACAAAAATCCGTATTGTTTGTATGTGCAATACAAATTACAGTGCTATCATTTGAAAGAGTGCATAAAATTGGCCCTAAAATACACATGGCGTTAATAATTTCGCTTTTGACTGGGTCATTACTACTTATATATACGATGACTTCAATAAAATGACGTCGCACACTACATATATTTCGCGCTTAAAAGAGCTTTCCTTCAATTTTATGCTTTAAATGCCCTTTTAATTAAGTTTATTCACACAGACTAGTGTCAAAAGATATGTAATAAAAGGGTTATCAGTACAGTTACGTGATCCATAAGCCGGATTGGCTCTTGTTGAACGCATAATTCGAGCAAATCCGGCATGCTGGATCACGTCACTATACTAATAAACCTATTATATCATTTCAAAATTTTTCAATTAGTAGATATGAATAGGGTTTTAACATGCTTTAGGAACAGCTTATGCCCTTGATTTTGTTGAGGAGGAAAGTTTATTTATTTATTTGACTTATTTATTTAATCATATTCATTTATTTATTCTACAGGTATGGGGATATGGGGATGTAATGTCTCATGTACTTCAGATTCATTCATTGACTTGAATATTATGAATATGAAATCTATTTTATTTAACATGATTGTACAGTATTGTTTTTAAATGTGTACAAGTGTAAACCAGTCCTGTGCAGGCTCTAATATATTTTATTAGGAAACTGAAGTATGATTTATATTTGGAGGAAATGTTAAAGATAAATACATAAAAGATGTACAATATATGTAAGAGCCACTCAGCTAAGGCAGTATTTGTAAATTAAGGAAGAAATGATGTCGCAATAAAGACAGTTTGATTTACAGACCACTAGGGTAGTCCTGATTTGATACTTCACGCAATGATAGGAGACATTTAGGGTAGGGAGAACTGTAACTTTAGATAACTTAATTATTTGATTATCTCCCTTTCTGTTAAAACCTTGTCAGGAATATAAGTTGGATAGTATTGAACACTGGGATTGAATTGATACTTGAATCACATAGTGATAGAGGACATTGATAGGGAGTGCAATGACCAAGAACCATAACACTAGCTAATCCCATAATTGATGTATTTATTACCCTTCCATGAAATTGCCAGCCGTTTGATTGGTGAATGACACGTAAATAGATATTGATGTTAATGGACAAGCCGGTAATATACACTTGCCATATCCCATCATTGTATCCCACACTAAACGCGAGTGTTTATATTAAGTACATCAATGGAACAATCATATTCAAACTAGGATGCAGCTCTGCAGTATTGAATCATCACTGTCCTCTTGTTACAATGTACCATTTCAGATCTGTATGCAATGGGAAGTGGTCACCATATTGTATAAAGGACACCTCCGGTGCCTTCAACGCTTTGATTTATATCCTTTGCTTAGCGTACTAAGAATATTTTCCATGCCAGTGATTTTTTACCAAGTAATTTTCATTTACTTGTATGGACGCAGCGACAGAGCATTTTATTACTTCATTTTTAGAAACAGTCAACGTAATCATATTTTTACTCTCATTTCTTACACTATATATTGGCCAAGCACGTTTGAGCTCATCTGGCAAAAATACCAGGCTTTACTACAATTGATACAATTGCTCAGCGTCAACCGTCCGCTTACATATTCCTTCAAACGACATCCCAGGACCACCATGATGAAACACATTTTGCTTTTGTCGACCAGTTTGCTAATTAGATAAACTGCTGCTTAATACCGTTGATATTTCATTTGACAAATAATCATGTGGCAGCGTACGTTATTTGTTTGCGTAACATTTCAGTTTTCTCCAAATCTGTGCCTAACTTGAAAATGAAAAGGGCACTTTCAAACGTTATATACATGAACCAATACGGAAGATATTTTTTCATACCCATAGCTCACATCCGTAAGACAAGCAACTTGGCGACAAGGAAAATCAGGGCGTAGATTTTGCCTGAAATAGTCGAAAAAGGTTAGTCCTTTATACCGTTGAAATAATACAAAATTCGGGTCAGAATTCGGTGTATATGTGACAGCACAAGCCGAAGACAAGCCGTGAACAGACTTCGGTCATAAATCGGATTCGGTTCGGTTTTAGTGAAATGTATACACATATAGGTTATATATAAACAAGAGCTGTCAGTAGGACAGCGCGCTCGACTTTTTTCAGTGCTTGCCAATGAAATAAAACTTTGTCAGTAAAAGAAAACAATGATCTGTATAACAAGGGCCACAGGTAGCAACATATTAAGTCAAAAGTTATCAAACTAAATTGTTTGATATCCCTGAATACTACAGCAAAGTTATAAATTAATACTTCAAGTGGTAATGATATATGTGCCAGTTGCACACAAGACTTTAACTAGGAATTTCCAAGTACCAATCAAAAAACATTTTCACAGAGTAATCTTCTCTTGCCTACAGATAGGTGTCATAATGGTTCCAACTTTCAAAGTAATATCTCAAATGGTTAAATAAAAATTTAACTGAGTTTCTTAGTCGAAAAGGGCCATAGTTCAATTGAAATCCTTGACAGAGTTACCTTCTCCTGCACGTTGGAAAGGTCTGCAAGTTAAATGGTGTGAGGATGACATTTTTAGAAACAGTCAACGTAATCATGTTTTTACTCTCATTTCTTACACTATATATTGGCCAAGCACGTTTGAGCTCATCTGGCAAAAATACCAGGCTTTACTACAATTGATACAATTGCTCAGCGTCAACCGTCCGCTTACATATTCCTTCAAACGACATCCCAGGACCACCATGATGAAACACATTCTGCTTTTGTCGACCAGTGCTGGAAAATCTCATATCACATCTGCCAATGTAACATGAGATTACTTGTCACGTAACGTTATAAACAATGTGACGTCACTTTACCAAACTCAGCATCTGAAGAACGTTTGTTTTCATATTAAAGGCATCATTTCGATAAGTTTGTATTTAAATATCTGTTATAAAGTGTAATACGGTATGCAAGATAGATAGATAGATAGATAGATAGATTTATTTCAACATAAAATGTACAATTTACATGGCAACTTATAATTAAAACATATAGAAATAGTTTCTACTATGATATAGTTGGTTCAGATGGAAATATCAGATGGAAATATCAGTCACCTCGGGTAATTGTTTCGAGAGAACTCGACAGAGCCTCGTTCCCGCCAAAGCAGTTACCCTCATTGAAGAATATTTTGATGTGAACCATATGCTCATAGAAGAAACTAATAATATATGTACTTAGTACATTTAAAAATGCAACACTTACATTTTGTGTTGTAGGTGTTAAACGCTCAATACAGCCGTGTTTTTGGTCATTTAAACAGGCGGACACTTTACTAAATAACTGTTCCTGGAAAGAACCAGTTCTAGACTATTCTTTTTTAAAATTAAACTTTATGCATTCACATTAATAGAGAACTGATTTTCAGATGTAAACTGTGCGAGGGAAAAGCGCTGGCTGGTATTTTGTTAGAAATATTGATGGTGTTTATTAAAGAAAATGGGGAATAATAAGTTGTGACTTTTTTTATTCCAAAGTATTGTTTTCGTCTCAAATAACATGTTCCGATAGCTTTAAAATAGTCATTCAATATTTGTCAGAAAATTTGGCTTCAGTTTTACAAATTTCAAGCTTCAATTTTAATTTTGAAACTTCCTTGTGATTATTAATATAACAGTCAGTTTTCTGATCATTATTGCTGTAAACCTTATTATAAAGTTGATATATGCCGTTATGGAAAAAAAAAATAGTAGTATAGAAATTTCTCCATTTATACATGTTTAGAATCTAGTAGTACAGTTTTGTTAAAGCACTGTTCGCTACCATATCTTTATTGTAAGAGCCCCCATGGGCTTTTTAGCCTAAAGAAAGTTTCAAAATTAAAATCTAAGCTTTAAACTTGATTAAGATAACATTTCAGTACACATGTTAATAAGTACGTATTAAGCTTGGATTTAATAACAAACATTACAAACCATTTTGACATAGCTATAGTCTGTTTCTACTTAACATATGGCATAATATTGTTCTTTCATACTTAATAAAGAAATATACAATGTAAAACGTTCACATTATATTTGCTTCCCATCTTTCTGTCGCTTTTTGGACAAATATTTAGACATATAAAACGCTGTGTCTGTCCGTCTGAAAAATTTTAACGTAAGTTTTAATGTGACCATTTCTGCAGATATCTTCATTAAACTTTAAAATTGTATTGCTAAAGACAACAGGGTCGTAGTGCAGCAAAATTGCCTATGTTAAAGTCATTTGTAACAGATTTATGCCTCTTTTTGTACTTAGTTTGTGTCCAGAAAACTTAAAGTTGGTAATAACTACGCCATTTCTCACGATTTCTTCATATTCTTTCATATTGTCTTGCCTTTTACAAAGCGAAAACTCTGCTGGCAGCGAAAAGTCTACTAGCAGCAACAACTCTTCTAGAAGCGAAAACTAAGAAAAATACGATATAAAGTATCAAAAGTAAAAGGGCGTGTAAAATAATTGTATCTACGCATATTTAGTGCTTCTGTTGCATTTAAAAACCCAATTTAATAAAATTGAGCAGAATCTTTAAGTTTGAAGTTTCGGCTGCTGAACTGCTAAGCTGCTGGTCTGCTGAGCTGCTGGGCTGCTGAGCTGCTGGACTGCTGGCAGCAAAAAGTCTGCTAGCAGCGAAAAATCATCTAGTAGCGAAAACTTATGAATATATATCAAAATAAAAGGTCGTATAAAATAATTGTATCTACGCATATATCGTGCTCATGTTGCAGCTGGATACGTTTTGGCTGCTGATCTGCTGGTCTGCTGGTCTGCTGGGCCGCTGGCAGCGAAAAGTCTGCTAGCAGCGAAAACTTTTCTAGCAACGAAAACTTATGAAAATAAGATATAAAGTATCAAAATAGAAGGGCGTGTAACATAATTGTATCTACGCATACATCGTGCTCCTGTTGCAGCTAGATTAATTTAGGCTGCTGGGCTGCTGGTCTGCTAGTCTGCTGATTTGCTGGTCTGCTGGACTGCTGGCGCTGGAATGCTGGCAGCGAAAAGTGTGCTTGCAACAAAACTTTCCTAGTAACGGAAACTAACGGAAATAAGATAAAAAGTATCAAAATGAAAGGGCGTGTAAATTAATTGTATCTACGCATAATCAGTGCTTCTCTCTTTTTTAACATCCATTTCATTCAATATAGCACAATTTTAAACTCTAAAAGTTCGGCTGCTGAACTGCTGGTCTGCTGAGCTGCTGGTCTGCTGGGCTGCTGGCACGAAAAGTCTGCTTGCAACGAAAGTTCTTCTAGTAACGGAAACTTATGAATATAGGATATAAAGTATCAAAATGAAAGGGAGTGTAAATTAATTGTATCTACGCATAATTCGTGCTTCTGTCGTATTTTAAACATCCATTTCATTCAATACATGTATAGCACAATTTTCGGCTGCTGAGCTGCTGAGCTGCTGTTCTGCTGAGCTGCTGAGCTGCTGAGCTGCTAGTCTGCTGAGCTGCTGGACTGCTGAGCTGCTGAGCTGCTGAGCTGCTGGTCTATTGACGGTTGCTGGGCTGCTGGCAGCGAAAAGGTTACTTGCAACGAAAACTCTTCTCGTAACGTAAACTAATCAATATAAGATATAAAACATCAAAATGAAAGGGCGTGTATATTAATTGTATCTACGCATAGTGCTTCTGTCGTATTTTAAACATCCATTTCATTCAATATAGCACAATCTTAAACTTTAGAGTTTCGGCTGTTGAACTGCTGGTCTGCTGGTCTGCTGAGCTGCTGGTCTGCTGCTCTGCTGAGCGGCTGAGCTGCTGGTCTGCTGAGCTGCTGGTTTGCTGAGTTGCTGGGCTACTGGCACGAAAAGTCTGCTTGCAGCAAAAACATTCAAGTAGCAGAAACTAATGAATACCGGTATAAGATATAAAATATCAAAATGTATATTAATTTTATCTGCGCATAATTTGTACTTCTGTCGTATTTCAAACATCCATTTCATTCAATATAGCATAATCTTAAACTTTGAAGTTTCGGCTTCTGATCTGCTGAGCTGCTGGTCTGCTGAGCAGCTGGTCTGCTGAGCTGCTAGTCTGCTGAGCTGCTAGTCTGCTGAGCTGCTGGTCTGCTGAGCGGCTGGTCTGCTGAGTTGCTGGGCTGCTGGCAGCGAAAAGTCTGCTTGCAACGAAAACTCTTCAAGTAACGTAAACTTATGAATATTAGATATAAAATATCAAACTGAAAGGGCGTGTATTTATTGTTTCTACGCATAATTCGTGCTTCTGTCGTATTTTTGAAGAAAAAAACAACATTTCATTCAATAGAGCACAATATTAAAGTTTGAAGTTTCGGCAGCTGAACTGCTGGCGTGCCAGTCTGCTGGTCTGCTGGTCTGCTGAGCTGCTGATCTGCTGAGCTGCTGAGCGGCTGTGTTGCTGGGCTGCTGGCAGCGAAAAGTCTGCTTGCATCGAATACTCTTTAAGTAACGGAAACAAATGAATACCGGTATAAGATATAAAATATCAAAATGTATATTAATTGTATCTACGCATAATTTGTGCTTCTGTCGTATTTTAAACATCCATTTCATTCAATATAGCACAATCTTAAAGTTTGAAGTTTCGGCTGCTGATCTGCTGAGCTGCTGAGCTGCTGGTCTGCTGAGCTGCTGAGCTGCTGAGCTGCTAGTCTGCTGAGATGCTGGTCTGCTGAGCTGCTGGTCTGCTGAGCTGCTGGTCTGCTGAGCTGCTGAGTTGCTGGGCTGCTGGCAACGAAAGGTCTGCTTGCATCAAAAACTCTTCATGTAACGGAAACAAATGAATACCGGTATAAGATATAAAATATCAAAATGAATATTAATTGTATCTACGCATAATTTGTGCTTCTGTCGTGTTTTAAACATCCATTTCATTCAATATAGCACAATCTTAAACTTTCAAGTTTCGGCTGCTGATCTGCTGAGCTGCTGGTCTGCTGGTCTGCTGAGCTGCTGAGCGGCTGGTCTGTTGAGTTGCTGGGCTGCTGGCAGCGAAAAGTCTGCTTGCAACGAAAACTCTTAAAGTAACGTAAACTTATGAATATAAAATATAAAATATCAAAATGAAAGGGCGTGTATTTATTGTTTATATGCATAATTCGTGCTTTTGAAAAAAACAACATTTTCATTAAATATAGCACAATATTAAAGTTTGAAGTTTCGGCTGCTGAACAGCTGGTCTGCTGGTCTGCTGAGCTGCTGGTCTGCTGAGCTGCTGGTCTGCTGAGTTGCTGGGCTGCTGGCAGCGAAAAGTCTGCTTGCATCAAAAACTCTTCAAGTAACGGAAACAAATGAATACCGGTATAAGATATAAAATATCAAAATGTTTATTAATGTATCTACGCATAATTTGTGATTCTGTCGTCTTTTAAACATCCATTTCATTCAATATAGCACAATCTTAAACTTTGAAGTTTCGGCTGCTGATCTGCTGAGCTGCTGGTCTGCTGAGCTGCTAGTCTGCTGAGCTGCTGAGCTGCTAGTCTGCTGAGTTGCTGGTCTGCTTAGCTGCTGGTCTGCTGAGCGGCTGGTCTGCTGAGTTGCTGGGCTGCTGGCAGCGAAAAGTCTGCTTGCAACGAAAACTCTTCAAGTAACGTAAACTTATGAATATAAAATATAAAATATCAAAATGAAAGGGCGTGTATTTATTGTTTGTACGCATAATTTGTGCTTCTGTCGTATTTAAAAAAAAAAAACCCATTTCATTCAATATAGCACAATATTAAAGTTTGAAGTTTCGGCTGTTGAACTACTGATCTGCTGGTCTGCTGGGCTGCTGAGCTGCTGATCTGCTGGTCTGCTGAGCTGCTGAGCTGCTGGGCTGCTGAGCTGCTGGCAGCGAAAAGTCTACTTGCAGCGAAAACTCTTCAAGTAACGGAAACTAATGAAAACCGGTATAAGATATAAAATATCAAAATGAAAGGGCGTGTATATTATTTGTATCTACGCATAATTCGTGCTTCTGTCGTATTTTAAACATCCATTTCATTCAATATAGCCAAGTTCACGCTGCTAGGCTGCTAAGCTGCCAGTCTGCCAGTCTGCCAAGTTCTCGCTGCTAGGCTGCTAAGCTGCCAGTCTGTCAAGTTCTCGCTGCTAGGCTGCTAAGCTGCCATACTGCCAAATTCACGCTGCTAGGCTGCTACGCTGCCTGTCTGCCAAGTTCACGCTGCTACGCTGTCAGTCTGCCAGTCTGCCAAGTTCACGCTGCTAGGCTGTTACGCTGCCTGTCTGCCAAGTTCATGCTGCTACGCTGCCAGTCTGCCAAGTTCACGCTGCTACGCTGCCAGTCTGCCAAGTTCACGCTGCTACGCTGCCAGTCTGCCAAGTTCACGCTGCTACGCTGCCAGTCTGCCAAGTTCACGAAAATTCAGGATATAGCGAAATTCTAGATAAAAGGAACACATTTCCTGGGCCCGGTATCATGCCTTTGTTATCAAATATGAAAATGCTGTATGTATATAACACATTCGAGATATAAGGAACGTAATTTATATGCACTTTTCTATTTCTTCTTCATTCAATATGCAAATGATACATGGGTATAACATATTCCATATATAAGGAATACATTTAAAATGTCCCGAGGAGTTCTTTATATTTGGAGTTTACTATAATGATAAATACAGAATTCAACCAAAGCTCCAGGTGGCACTTTAACACTTTGAATCTGCGACGTCACTACTACATCGTTATGGAAACGGACACAATAGAGACGATGGCTTTCAATTCCATGACCTGTATGAGAGTTAATAAAATGTATGTGATAGAAAATACCAAACTCATAGTTTTCATAGTATTCCCGAAGCATCCTAAGGTTTTTAAAAAAAATATTTTGACTGAAGAGCAAAAGTTTGATTCATAAAAGCTTTCTCAAAAGCCAATGTTTCTGCATTGATGAACCGTAATGTTCCCTCATACGAAATCGTCACATGTGTGAAAAAAATTCGTAAGAATTCCTCACCCTTGTGTCACAGTACGTACGAATATGTCATATATTTGTGAAAATTTGGTATGTACCTTTAACTCCTCTAAAGGCACTTGTCAAAAAAAGAAAAGAAAAGAAAGGAAATACATCTGTAAAACTATACTTCAAACGAAAACGTCACACATTCTAAACAACAGTTTATGCCACCCAGGTAGATCAGGAAGCATATTGGTTTTGCTCTGTACTCTGTACGAATTTTTCACACAAGTAGTGGACATTTTGTTTGTACTAAGAGGTGGTGCAAAAGGGGGTAGGGAAATTTCACAAAGACTCGTTTGAAGTGTGATGAGACTTTACTTTAGATGTTACTGGAGTATGAGCACGGAAGCGAGAGGATCGAAACAGAAATAAACAAAAAAAGTCTAAATATTACGAATTGATAAAATGAGACTCATGATTCTTCTTTAAAGCGTGCATGATTAAGTGAAATTATTATTTCACGAACTTTAGTTTCAAGTATGCAGTTGTTTCTATCATTTCAATGTTTCACTTATTTTTTTTATTATTTTTTTTTTATTTTTCTCAATCTTACTAAATCTGGGCGTGGCCGTAAACTGCACAGAATGAAACAGATATATATCAATATTGGCAGCCAAATGAAATTGTTCAAAAATGCTCTTTTGTTATTAAAAATATTTAACCATGTAATTAAGTACAATTTTTACTGCTTACCTGGCCTTTGATTAGTTATCCAGCCTCCAGTACAATGCACCAAAAAGACAATAATGTGTGAAATGTTCCTACAGATATGTTACTTTAAAAAGCCAAATTCTGATGTTATTCCGGAATGACTACTCTCCAATAATGCTGTTAACAAACTTCCGTTGTATGTAAACACATTTTGCGATGATGATGTTGGAAAAACGTGACGTTACATGCTAAATGTCGCCTTGTTAACAATTGTTACATAAAATTTTCTAGTAGATACTCCTATTTGCACGTACTGGTGTTTTCGTTTTTTCGAAAGTATTTGCATTTGATGTAATTAAAACTGGTGTTTAACACGTTCCCACGTTGATTTCTTTTAAATTTTAATATGTGTTTTGTTAACGTAATATAAACAAGTTTTCCGCATGTCAGTTGTTGTATTATCCCGTTTTCTTTTTGCCCATGTTTTTGCACGTGTATTTTGCACTTGTTACAAGCGCTCCTTTCTCGTTTGACTCATTCGTGTCTTCCAAAGTTCAGTTTCAGGATTTCCTTATTTCAATCATAACTGATTCGTTTCTTCGAGACATGTTTTGTTTCTTTTTCACATACTTAGGTTCAAGTTCGTTTATCGGATATGTTTCGTTCGCTATTTATGCACACGTGTGTAGATCTAACACATTTTGAGTAAAAAAAATACGCGTATCGAAAATGAATAGGGTATTAATATATGGAAGGGTAATTAAGGAAATATTCTTTTCATGTTACTGACAACTGTATTCGTCTGAATGTACCATTTAGTCGTTTTGGCAAGCGCAGTCAGTAGTCACTAACGACCATTATCTTGCGATTGCCAGTTCGCAGTTCGTGATTCAGATTGGCTATTGTGAATTACGAACTAAAAACCTCCTTCCAGTTCGCAGTGCGGACTTTAGAGTAGTTTTAAGAATAGTTTCAACGAGTAATAAGCAGGATGTACAAGAAAGTCTTCCTCTCCATTGCTGAAATGTACAGAGCTTAGATATTATGTAAGAAATGGCTTGTAGCATTGTTTAGCGGTCCTTCAATGACGTTTCTGATGTTGCTTCTGGTGTGTATATTGGACCAGTCCATTGAATTTCTTGTTTCTTAAGCTACAGTTACTGTAATGAAATTTTACCATGTGTTAAGTTCAGCACTTACGTGGGACAACATTGACTGTGGTAGAGCGTGCTGTGTGTTTTATCGTAAAATAGTGCACAGGTTGTTATACTGTATACATGTACATGCACAATATGGTTTGAGAATAAGCCATTCCAAATAAAAATATATATTAACTGGAAACAACATCCCTTACTAAATAGATTTTTCAATTAATTTACTCTCTCAGTAGTCAGTATGCACGTTAATACATAAACATGAGGCACGCACAAAAAATAATTTATTTGATGGAACAGGCACATATGGATATTCACATCTTCACACTCGGGCAGAGGACAACCCTCAAATTTTCAGTAAAAACATCATTTATTTCAAGCAAAAAAAAAGCTATTTGAATGAGACAATGTACATGTATTTGTATTTACATACATTTATCGGTCAAAATTGACAGGTGTTTATCATAGGAGTATGCTTTTTCCGGCTTTGTTTTGTCTTTTTACACTTATTTAAGAACCAAGCTCACAAAATATGATCTCATTTCCCCCGAATCTTAACTTCCATATTTTACCACTGAAGTACCCGGTAGACTGAAAAAAGAAAAGGAGTGACATCCACCATGTTATCCAACACAAACTGCTAAGAGTGACGTCCCTTTTTTTAAATAAAAAATTCATTTTATTTTCTGCAACACTCGTAGACCGTGTGCTCAATTTGTTCAAATGGTATGGCAAGATAATAGTCCATGACTGCTTCATTAAACAAAAAATAAACTGTTCCGCCAGTTTTTGAAATTGCCACCACACTATGTTTACATGTATAGGTTCCGGTTCCATGTTGCGTCACATTGGTAAACGGAGAACCAGTTTTTGAGGGACGTAGTTTGTGTTGGATAACATGGCGTATGTCACTCCTTTACCGAGTACTTCAGCGGTTAAATATGAAAGTTAAGATCCGGGGAAAATAAAATCATTTATTAGTTAGCTTGGTTCTTAAATACATGTAAAAAGACAAAACAAATCCGGGAAAAGCATAATCCCGACCTCGAGCTCCTATGGTGTTTATTATAGCACGTGCCGTTTAGATAGGTCATGTGTAAAGTTACGCTCTGTTATTCACTAAAGTGAACCCTGCAATTCATTGTCACATGTTAGAATTTCAGTGATTTTGTCTTTTAAATAAAAAGAATAACGCTAAAGCCATGTGTTTCCTGGACGAGTTGTGCTATTTGTATTGTGTTTTCATTATTATTCATTATTTTTATTAATTCAGCAATGTTTGGAATTTAATCTTCTACAGTAGGAGCCTGGTAAACAGGTAAAGGTAAGATATGTCCAGTTTATTTCCGTAGAAGAATGATTTGATAATGAAGTTTGATGCAAGTTGCCAATCCAAAATCAGAATTTTACATAAAAATCGAATTGGCATCGGGCTGCCAGTTGCCAGTTTACTTTTGACAAACAAATCGTGACTCAAGTCGAATTGGCATCAGCCTCCCAGCTGGCAATTCGCGAAGTTGAACGAATTGGCAATTTGCGAGTGAAGTTGAATTGGTATCTATGAAGTTGGTTGCCAGTTGACAATTAAATCGGCATTACATTGGCAACCAACAACTTGCAACTGGCAGCTTACTTCACACACATTTGCCGTTACTCAGTTCGCAATTTAAAATTAAAAATTAGAATTGCAGCTGTAGCAGACAGTAGCCAAACAAATTGTGTGCCAGGGCTTTTTGATATTTACGATGGCCGCCCTTCGCAGCCATCTATGTAATATCAGTTTGTAAAATCGGTCGGTCTTGCAGTCGAAATATTAAGGCTATAGCAGACAGCACAATTGTTATTGTTTTGACTTAATAAAATGCGATGAATTACACTAATAAACAAAACAATTGCAAAGCAAACCCACTATGATGTAAACCTGTATTGAATAGACATATTAGATATATTTGATCGACTTAAGAAATATTTGATGGTTCAAGGAAGACTCTTTGGTGACTATCATGGCACAAATGCAAGTCTTAAACTGTTAAATGCGAAGTCTTCTTATAGCACACAGCTATTGTTCTTTTCCCACTGATGCAGTCACATTTAGCCTTAATAAACATGAAATAAAACTAATAACTTTCATTTTTTACCATGAATTACAATAAATAGTTTCCCGTTCGTACGCTATGCCTCACCAAACACAATTTACGTACATGTATAACTAGACTACCATGGGCTACAAACAATGATGGTCTTTGCAAGAATTATAAGTTAATATCTGTTCTTCGCAATTTTATTGATACTGGTATTTTCCCATTGAATGTTACATGGAAACTGTAAAAACAATTCGTACGTTTTCTTTTACCATATATTTAGATTGTACATTATGTTAACATATCGTAAAACATAACATGTAAACATAACGTACAGCTTTTTTTCAAAATTGTTTAGTCAAGACTATTTCTTTTATTAATTCATGGTGTTTCTCGTAATAATCTAACTAGTAACAGCATTTCAAATTCAAATTTTAAATGCTTTAGCACTCCGTCGTGAGCACTTTTAGTTTGGCAAAAGTCAGTGTTTTTGGTTTTGGTTGGTTTAGACTTGCAAAGGTGAGAAGCTCGGGCGTTTCCGTAGTAAAAGGCCGAGCAATTTTACGAAAGGCAAATTGCTAAACGTTTGAGGTTTCCAAAAGGGGTTGATACGTTATTAAAAGAGTTTTGTTCATTTTAAGTTTTAACATATTTTTTCTTTTCTTGCAATAAAGTGGTTATAGGATATCAAAGGATAAAAGTTTTTACACTTTGATTTTACTGACTTTACCTCGTTTTTTTTTCAAGCGTTACCCCTATTGTCGCCTCATAGCCTAGTACCAGCCGGTTAAATCCGTTTAGGTTCTGAGTAAATGTCACTACTATAGCCACTATGAATGGATCATTTAACAGACTAAACCATACAAAGATATACCGTATAAGGATTAACAATGAGATCACACCTTGTGGCCATACTTGATCTTTTAGTCACTGCGAAAATCTCCGGAGGAAAAGGACAGTCAAAAGTAAGGTAAACATCTATAAGTTATTAATTAACTTAATATCTTAGCTTGTTAAAAGTTAACCACATTAGCAAGTTACGAAGTAGGCTTGTAAGCTAAAGCATGTTGATACTGAAAATGCGAGAAACAAAGGTAAAGGTCAATTTGAACAAGTCTTATTTGTATGGTTTAGTCTGTTAAATGCTCCATTCATCACAATTCCTACCCAAACAAACAAAAATGGTACATCGACGCTTTCCTTACAGCTTAAGGTGAGACATCTCTTTTTGAACAATAATACAGACGAAAACAGAAGACATTTTGTCTAAATGCGAACAAAATGCTACAAGATTAAACGTAGAATTAAACTAAATATAAGTTACAAGAAGGACGAAAACTGGAAAGTATGTTAACTAACCAGCCACACAAAATTTGGAGATATTATAATTATACGGAAACGGACAAAAATAAAAAGAAGTAGAAATCGAAATTGAACAGTTGTATGAACATTTTAATACACTTTATGGTGAAGATAGTAATATTAGACTTACCTATATCTGAAACAGGGATACATAAGGCAGTATTCAAACAAAATAGATTTAAATCTGCAGGACCAGACGGAATCTCGGCAGAAATCTTTCAAACTACGCACACGTCTGGTTTCACTCTTTAATAAAATATTAAAACTGCAGTTTATCCTGAAATTTGGGGCTTGGATAACATTATCCCCATCTTTAAAGGTGCCAGCTCCAAAGAAACAAATATCTACCGCGGTATTACCTTAGATAATATATTATCAGATACATGTAATTTATTCATAGATTACATGTAACTGCCTGCCATTGGGCTGAAAAGAATGATAAAACTTGTTGACTCTCTTTGGGTTCATGAAAGGAAAATGTACGATTGATTGTATAGTTTTATTACATTCAGTTATATCAAAATATTTGCATTCCGGACGTAAAGTTTATTTTATATTAATAGGTTACGAAATGTTTTTTGATAAAATAAACCGTTTGTTCCTATGGTAATCTCTTCTTGCTGGAAACGTTAGTACTAAAATGGTAAATGCCATCAGATCAATTTATTCTGTTGTCCGGCTTCAGTTATTTTAAGCATAATGGGCAAGTATATCCGAATGTAACCAATTCATTCGAGGGCGTGAAACAAAGTGACCCAGTTCATCTGTTCGTGAATGACATAGCAAATTACATAAATTCAGATCTTGATGGAGTATTTTCTGTAAATGATCTCCGCCTATTTTTGATATTGATAAAGTATTATTTTCAACCAAATCAGAACGTAAAAAATATTGAAATGTATTTGGTCTTAGAAATGAACATAAACAAAACTTAAGTCATTATTTGCAAAGAGGGGATACCAACTAGTTATGGTGGTTTCCTTAATAATGAAAAAATTGAAGTAGTTTCATATTTTATATATTTAGGTGTACAACTCTTTTTAAAATGGAAGCTGACAGTGCACCGACAAACATATTGCAGACCATTCATCAAAAGCCTTATTTAGTCTATTCTTTATTTTTCAACAGTTCGAATTCTAAACTTCAGAAAAATGTAAATTATTTGCGCTGCTTTTCATAATCACGGAAACGATATAGAATTGATTTACACAAAGTTTTGTAGAAATATACTGAAGGTAAACACGTCCACAAATCTATCTATGCTGTATGGTGAACTTGGCAGAGTACCGATGAAAATCAGAAGACAACTAAATATAATCAGATACTGGATAAAAAAAAAATAAGCGACAGTTCTCTTGTTAAGCGAGTGTTTTAAATTAGTATTGATTAAAAGAAGACACAGTAAATGACATCAGAATCTACATGCACAGGCTTGAATAGTACACATCAATTAAAATTAATTCTAGATATTTTGGATATGTCAGATATTTAGTATAATACTGAAAATTATAATCGTATTTATTGCGCAGATGGTACACCGTACTTTCGAATTTGTGTTGTGTTATACCATTGTTATACCATTGAATTTGGTATATTTTGATGATGGTACCTCTTTAAAGGTCCATTACTAACGCCAAATCGAATTTTCTTTTAAATCTGGAATTGTAACAGGGAAATATAGTTTGAAACTAGCTTCTAAAACTTTATAATAGCCGTGGGGTATTTCCCTGTTTGAAATACTGCCAAAAAAAACAACGAGTGAATGTTTGTATATTTCCTTAGATTGACCTGGGTGGTCTTTTTGTCCTACTTTCGCTGTATTGAATGTTGTTAACAGTCACACATACACTTTGCACATCATTGGAAGTAAAGTTCTTCAATTATAATTCAAAACAGGCATGCTTATTTATGTACAACCTATTTACAGCCTCTCTATGGAAAATTTCTGGAAAATTACAAAGATATTTGAAAATGGGAAAACCTACTTTCGTTTTTGAAAAGGCAAAATATAATTTATTAATTATTTTGTTAAACTCACAATTTTCAACACAATAAGGTCACATTCAATGCAGTATGTCATATTTTTCCTTTTGAGAAGACACCTGTTACGATCCCAGATTTAAAAGAATATTTAATTTGGTGTTAGTAATGGACCTTTAACAAGACCTTTTTTGTGACCTTTTTGTGCATAAAGACAGTGATTTCTATTTGATCAAACTATGTAGTTTTTGTGGAAAGATGAGCCAAAAATGCACTTCTAAACTCGAAGGTATTTTTTTATCCCCCGCCTTGGCGGAGGGGATATAGTAACGGGCTCCGTCCGTCCATCCGTCACACTTTTATCCGGAGCATAACTCCAAAAGTACTGAAGGGAATTACTTGAAACTTTAAACACAAACAGAGAGGACTTCGGGAGGTAGTGCAGTGCTTAAGAACTATGACTCTACCTTGTATAATTTTTTTATTATTCTTCTTTGTTACATTTTCTTTATTTTTCTTGTCCGGAGCATAACTCCAAAAGTACTAAAGGGAATAACTTGAAACTAAATACATTGATAGAGTACAATGAGGGTAAGTGCAGTGCCTAAGAAGCATAAATTTGTCTTGGCAATTTTTTAATTACTCCCCTCTATTACATTTTTTTATTTTTCTTTTCCGGAGCATAATTCAAAAAGTACTGAAGGGAATTACTTGAAACTTAATACGTGATAGAACACCATGATGGAAAGTGCGGTTCCATAGAACCATAACTTTTTTACCTACTTTCTGAATTACTTCCCTTTTTTACATTTTCTTGATTTATCTTGTCCGGAGCATAACTCCTAAAGAACTGAAGGGTATAACTTGAAATTTTATACAGTTATAGAGCACAATGAGGAGAAGTGCGGTACCCAAGAATCTTGAGTGTCCTTAATTTTTTAATTATCCCCCTTTATTACATTTTATTTTCTTGAGCATAACTCGAAACGTACTGAAGGAAATTCCTTCAAATAGCAAATAGTGAGAGAGGACACACTGGGGAAGTGCAGTGCCCAAGAACAATAACTCTGTGTGTTTTTTTAATTGTATCCCTTTATTGATTTATCTTGGACATAGCATGATCTTCTCTTTAGCATAACTTCAAAAGTACGGAAGGGAAGTACTTGAAACATCATTCAGTGATAGAGCACAATTATAGGAAGTAAATGCCAAAGAACCATAACTCTACCTTGCCTAATTATCCCCGCCAAATATTAGTATTTTATTAAATTAGAAACTATACCATATCTATTCATCTCGCCTCGAATTCCTTGGTCATAGAAAGAGCACTTGGCGGGGGAGGGGGATGGGGATGGTCATGTCTAACATGACTCTTGTTAATCTTGATTTTTGTCGTCAAAGTACTTATTTGATAGTCATTGACATATATATTTGATAGTCATTGACATATATTTTATCAGACAAAAGTTGCACCGGCAACTTCAAATGTTCGTCATAACGTAGTCCTTAATCAGTAATGAACTGAATCAAACGAAGTATTTATAACCATGAAACGAAAACAATGTAAAGGACATACCGTGTTTTAAATTTAACATGTACAAAGTGTTTAAGAAATAAGAAATATACTGTCCTTTATTATCTATTGAATATATTTATTTGTCTTTGAAAAATACCCCGAACTATACATGTATTCAACGCGTATTTATCATCTCTCATAATGGACTAGTGCGTCACTTAGCGCACGTGATGTCCGTGGAAAACCTGAAAATAATGTACAAATTCTTTTCCTTTATATTTACACAGGAACTTTGAAGTAGCTCACGACAGACTGTCGGTGATGATACGGCCATTTGCTATCTGACCACACGGATGTGCATTCTGACCCTGGTCTACACTGGTGGTAAAGGCAGATTCGCTTGACTCCGGCAGGTAAGTTTTATTTTTTTATTTTCAAATTGATTTTAAATGTTGATGAGCCACGTCAAATCGAAACCACAAGTCGTGGGCAGGGTACAGTTAGCGTGGGATATTTCATCTCATATTTGTTGATTCTTATACGCATGGACATTTCTGTTTCTGGATTTATTACATTTAATGGGTAATTCAGTGACTTCCGAATCGAGTGAGTGTGTTTTGGATCACTTGGTTTGTTATTGAATTAAAATAGATGTCTGAAAAGTTGGTCTGTTGGCATGTCAAAATATTTTCAGCTGTCTTTAGAACGAGTATGTGTATTGTAGTGAAGGTAAATGGAAATGATTTATTGATAATCTTGAGTAACCTTCTTGGTCAATCGCAATAAAGTAAGTAAAACTATACCAATCACAATAAGGTAAAACAACTATCAAACTCCACATTTTGCATGACTATACTTCCCTCATAAGCAACCTTTGTTCAAAGTAGCAGCACTCACCTATTTTTAAAGTCATAAAAAAACTATCAAAATTATACAGTTTCCGAAAGCCCTTGTTATATGGAAAAAGAAAAATATATACTTTAGATATGTAGACAACAAATGAAAACTTTGTATGGTATTTGACATCTGCAAAGAACAGTAACTCTGTTAACACTATTTTTATTTTTCTTAGAAATCTGGCCTAACTCAGTTTTTCAGATATTTGGAACTGGCGAAAAAGCAAGCATGCATTATTTCTGTCAAATCTGTTTGTACAAGTAGTTTTCAATATTCCTTGTATCTTCTGAAGGTCTTTATTTGCCATTATATAAGAATTTTACTGTTACTTTTAACTTAACATGTAAACAAAATATAAGAAAGTAATTTTGAAACTATCTCCCTTGATTGACAGGCGCTTGATTGTTGCTATTCAAAGACAACACTTCCCTGAAAAATAATAATTTCAAACCAATACCTATGGTATTTATTGGCAAATAAAAGGAAAACAGTACATTGTGGAGAAAAGAAAAAAATAAACAACAATTAATTTTAGCTTGACTTTTCGAAGAAAGGCGGAGCTATCCTACTCGCCTGGGCGTCCGCGTCCGCGTTGGTGTCACACGTTGATTTAAGTTTTTCGTACCACCCTACTTTTTTCAAAACCATAAGAGGTATTGCTTTGAAACTTACCATATTTGTTTACCACTATAACCTTCATCAGTAGACAAGAGTACACAACTCTATCAAGGTTTTTATTAGAATTATGGCCCTTTTTAGCTCGACTTTTCTATGAAAAGGGGAGCTATCCTACTCGCCCCGGCGTCGGCGTCTGCGTCGGCGTCGGCGTTGGCGTCACACCTTGGTTAAGTTTTTCGTACCACCCCACTTTATTTCAAAAGTATTAGAGGTATGGCTTTGAAACTTACCATACTTGTTTACCATCATAACCTCCATCTACAGACAAGAGTACATAACTCTGTCATGGTTTTTGACAGAATTATGGCCCTTTTTTGACTTAGAAAGTGTATTGAGCTTGGTTAAGTTTTTCGTACCACCTCACTTTATTTCCAAACCATTGGAGGTATTGCTTTGAAACTTACCATACTTGTTTACATCAACAGACAAGAGTACATAACTCTGTCAAGGTTTTGAACAGAATTATGCCCCTTTTTTACTTAGAAAATACATTGAATATGGGTAAAATCCACTTATTGCCTTAACCCTTTGAGATATTGCTTTGAATCTTTGAATGCTTGTTTACATCATTACCCCATCTGTAAGCAAGAGAAGGTAACTCTGTCAGGGATTTGTTTTAAAACTTAAGGCCCTTTATCGACTTAGAATCTGGGTTAAGTTTTTCGTACCAGTCCACTTTTTGACTAAACCGTCCCAGATATTACTTTGAAAGTTATATTACTTGTTTACCATCATGATCCCAAAACACGGGCAGGAGAAGGTAATTCTGTGAAGGATTTTATATGAATTATGGCCCTTTTTGACTTAGAAACTTAGTTAAAATTTTCATTCTTGTCCACTTGTTGACTTAACCATTTGAGATATTACTTTGAAAGTTGGAGTACTTATGAACCATCATGAGACCTATCTGTAAGCAAGAGAAGATAACTCTGTGAAAATGTATCTTGATTTGTACTTAGAAATTCCTAGTTAAATTCTTGTGTGCCCTTAACTGTCAAAGTTTTGTTTTATTGGCAAGCACTAAAAAAGTCGAGCGCGCTGTCCTACTGACAGCTCTTGTTTACTTAAAAATGTGCATTGAGCTTGGTTAAGTGTTTTGTACCACCCTACTTTATTTCAAAACCATTATAGATATTGCTTTGAAACTTACCATACTTATTTACCAACATTACTTTCATCCACGGGCAGTAGTACATAACTCTTAAATGTTTTTGTCATAATTACGGCCCCTTTTTGGACTTAGAAAATACATCGAATAGGGGTAAAATCCACTATTGACATAACCCTTTGAGATATTGCTTAGAAAGTTGGAATAATTGTTTAAATCATTACTCCCATCTGTCGGCAAGAGAAGATAACCCTGTGAAAATGTTTCTTGATTTGTTCTTAGAAATTCCTCGTGTGTGCAACTGGCACTGTCATGCACATATACTAACCACTTGAAGTATTAATCTGCAAATTTTTTTGTAGTATTCAGGGATATCAAATCTGTAAAACTCTGAGATTTCTTCATCTAACTTTCAAATTGCATTGCATTGAATTGGTTATTCTGACAGAGCGTAAGATGGCGACACAAGTGTCCTTCTGAACACCCGTCTATTTGTATTTATTGCTAAATAACAATACCCTAAATGGGCATGTTCATATAGATTATGTATGTGAAAAAGCTTAGTACCAAAATAGCACTACTAAAACACATTTGATCCCTCTCACAGATGAGACGAAAATAATGTTTTATAACGCGTACATTTTGCCAATATTCGATTACTGTTGTACAATTTGGGGAAAAGATAGCAAAAACTATATTAAAGTGACATTATGCGCATCTTACTGCACATAGTGTATTTTTGGTGATAGTTTTATAAAAGCAATTTTCCGTTGCTGTACATTTAAATGTGTTAAACTAATGATAATGCCGCATTAGTATTCGAAGTTGGTGCTTTACAAATAAAAAATTGGACTAATCAACTTTTTTGGCAGTGATCTCCCTTGTGATATTAGTGTTTTTCGGCAATGAAAGGGAAGCAATTCCTGCATGCAGTTGTTTGTTTCTTAAATTGACTCTCCCAGTCAAAATAGGAAAAGTGATATTTGGAAAGTTTTTATTTCGTACTGGTAGCAGGAAGAGTTTGTTGTATTGGGTCAAAAGCTATTACTTTTAGCTCGACTATTCGAAGAATAAGGAGAGCTATCCTAGTCACCCGAGCGTCGGCGTCGGCGTAACCACTTATGTTAAAGTTTGCGTACCACCTCAAATATTTTCAAAGTCCATTGACATCTGGCTTTGAAACTTTGCACACTTGTTCACCATCATGCCCCCAACCTGTACACAGGAGGAGGTAACTCTATCAAGCATTTTGACCAAATTAGCCCCTTTTTAGCTCGACTATTCGAAGAATAAGGAGGCTATTGCACTCGCCCCAGCGTCGGCGTCGGCGTCGGTGGCGGCGTCGGCGTCGGCGTCGGCGTCGGTGGCGGCGTCGGCGTCGGCGTCTGCGTTGGTTAAAGTTTTTTATAAAGTCAAATATCTTGAATACTATCAAAGGTATTGACTTGAAACTCAAAGTATGTGTCTACCATCAACATCTACACCTGAGGAAACAATCCCCATAACTCTGTTTTGATTTTTGACAGATTTATGCCCCTTTTTAACTTAGAATTTTCAGGTAAAGATTTTTATAAATTCAAATATATTGAATACTATCAAACGTATTGACTTGAAACTCAAAATATATGTCTACCATCAACATTTACACCAGAGGAAACAATCCCCATAACTCTGTTTTGATTTTAGACAGATTTATGCCGCTTTTTAACTTAGAATTTTTGGTAAAAGATTTTATAAATTCAAATATCTTGAATACTTTCAAAGGTATTGACTTGAAACTCAAATTATGTGTCCACCATCAACATCTTCACCTGAGGAAACAATCCCCATAACTCTGTTTTGATTTTTGTTAGATTTATGCCCCTTTTTAACTTAGAATTTTTAGTTAAAGATTTTTATAAAGTAAAATATCTTGAATACTATCAAACGTATGGACTTGAAACTTAAAATGTATGTTTACTATCAACATCTTCACCAATGTTTTTGATTTTTGACATATTTATGCCCCTTTTTAACTTAGAATTTTGTCACAGTTTTTACTAGACTATTATTAGAAATACTCGAAATGGCTTACTTTTGAAATGTCATAGAATAATTATGCAGCATGCAGCGGTCATGCTTTTATAATTTTATACATATCAATTTTGAAACGTTACAAAGTTATTCATCATCAGATATACAAGGTGATATATTTCTTTGAAATTATCCCCCCCCCCTCCTCCCCCCGTTGGCTTACATAATCCAGAGTAAGGCTTTGCAAGTAATGTTCATTTACAAAGGTCTTTGAACAAGTTTCATATCTTTGACCTTAATTCTTATAGACAATTACACAATACACCTGTTCTTAGACAAAAAAACCCATTTTACCGACAAGCTTTCGATAGTCGAGCGTGCTGTCATGAGACAGCTCTTGTTCTACTTAGAATTTACGTTAAAGTTTGTGTACCACCTCAAATATTTTCAAAGTCCATTGACATCTGGCTTTGAAACTACGCACGCTTGTTCACCATCATGCCCCCAACCTGTACACAGGAGGAGGTCACTGTATCAAGCATTTTGACAGAATTATGCCCCTTTTTCGACTTAAAATTTACGTTAAAGTTTGCGTACCACCTCAAATATTTTCAAAGTTCATTGACATCTGGCTTTGAAACTTCGCACGCTTGTTCACCATCATGCCCCCAACCTGTACACAGGAGGAGGTCACTGTATCAAGCATTTTGACAGAATTATGCCCCTTTTTCGACTTAGAATTTACATTAAAGTTTGCGTACCATCTCAAATATTTTCAAAGTCCATTGACATCTGGCTTTGAAACTTCGCACGCTTGTTCACCATCATGCCCCCAACCTGTACACAGGAGGAGGTCACTGTATCAAGCATTTTGACAGAATTATGCCCCTTTTTCGACTTATAATTTACGTTAAAGTTTGCGTACCACCACAAATATTTTTCAATTCAATTGTCATCTGGCTTTGAAACTTTGCACACTTGTTCACCATCATGCCCCCAACCTGTACACAGGAGGAGGTAACTCCATCTATTCCTGTTATTAACTACACTTTAACAATATCCTCCAGGATGGATATTATTTTATATTGTCAATCACTGAGAATAGTCGAGCGCGCTGTCTACTGACAGCTCTTGTTTCTACCCTTTGTACACACACCTATTTCAGCTGGATTTTTACTTGAAAAAAATGTGCATAATTCCACTTTAACAAAATAAACATGCTACAAAAACGAGTTGCAAAACTTATCCTAATTAAGCCGATGAAGTCGTCAACATGAGGATTATACATGTATAAACAATTAAAATGGCTTTCTTTTACTGATAGGTGCCAAAACAACACTGCTGTTCTTGTGTATAAAGTTATGAATCATATGCCGCTATCATATATGTCAGAGATTTTGATAATTTTTTTTCCCAAAACGAAAAACATAATCTGCGATCTTCTGTGCACAACGATCTTGTTTTACATAGAATACCTCGTATTAATTATTATATGAAGATTCATTCTCGTAACATTTAAATTCAAGAACTATCTTTTAAGTTGCACTTAACAACTGCAGAATGAGTATGTTTTGTTCTATACTAAATTTACTTCTACAAATATATTTCCTCACTAACCTTTGGACTAAATTTTTGAGTGTGTTTGTCGTATCAAAAGAAAGTTTCAACAATTTAAACAATTTTTGCCTAACTTTTGTCATTTCTAACTTTGCCAAACAAATAAATGAAATGTGTACATGTAGCTAGCAAGTCATATTTTGTTTCATAATTCTTTATCGACAGTACATGTATGTTGTTGTTGTTGTTGTTGCATTTTAATTCTTCTTCTACAGTGTTGAAGGCCATATGGATATAAGATGTATTTTGATTTACATGTAAATCCTTTTATGTCTGATATGTAACCTTCATGAAATAAAGATTTTATTATTATTATTATTATTATTATTATTATTATTATTATAAATCCGAGGTTTTGCTTCAATTTTATATTATAGCACTTTCCGCCCCGATTTCATGGCGGAGTTTTTGGAAGCGGTCTACAAGCTATTTTAAGAACATCTCCTTACGAAATTTTCCGTCAGAAAAATAGATTTATATTCATTTCTCAATCAAATTTAAACCGAAAAGTCTTGCTTGCGTTTAAGTCATTATTATATTAAAATTTAATACATTTAAACATACACGGGTAGAATTTTCTGGCTTAAGTCATGTAAACATTTTTTATGTATGTGTGCTGGAAACTTTGCAACGTAACGTCATCATGCACAACAAAAATGTAAAAAAATAAAATAAACAATGAGAAATTAGATGCAACATGATGTCTAAATAGTTTTGCGGCAAATTTTGTTACACACTCGACAGACACGCATGTGTTTTTGTAAACACTGTACAACACGTTGTGCTACTTTGGGTTAACTGCGCGTGTTGATACGTTAGCAAACAGACTGAGCTGTAACATAAAAGTGCAATTTCTTTTGGCCTATAAACAGAGGTTACGCGCAGGGGTCACCGTGTCTATTCACATGCGCATGGACTTATTTTTTTTTTTTTTTTTTTTTTTTTGCTATTGAGAGGTCGATTTTTAGCGTTCTCATATGATGTTAATATACCTGGGGTTGAACACGACATGTCTGCTTTATGTCTATGAAAATATATTTGTACGCGCTCAAAACACAATCCCACAGTGGCCTGAACGCGAACGTTGGTGGTAAAATAAAAACATTTCAAACCTTGTAAAAATGTGTCCACGGTCATTTTCAAGGATGTCTTAAAGTGTCAGCATTTGCCGCGGACGTCTGAGTTTTCAACATTCAGGAGCTGTCGACATAGCCTTAAAATTCATATAGACAAAACATCATGGTGCCATACGGTAGCTGTCGTTTCTATGGAAGGCCAAACCTGTCCAACCCGCGTCAGGGTCCGTATACGGACCCTGCCCGCGTATACGGTTTAAACGATATGGACGTTCAAAGGATATTAGAAATATAGCGCAGTATTTTTTCTCAATAATATTGCAAAAATAAGAAAGGCCTAGTATGTCAGCATTGTTTTAGAGTGAATACAGCATGATTCTCAAAACATCTATGTGACTACATCAGTAAATTCTAAGTTATTCTTGGACTTAAATTTAAGTTACTGAACATAGTTATGATCCAAAGCACTCGCTAGCCGCCGAGAGAGTAGCTTAGCCTATACTTCAAGCTTCTTTGAATTGTCTGAAATTTACACATTTAATAACGAAGAAACAAATATAGAGGTTCCAGTATTATTTCCTGTAAAGTATATCGGTTTAATTTTTTTTTTTAACTTTATACACTAACAAATAATAAAGCGTTACAAGCACTTTTGAAATTCAAATTTATAAGCATATTGTGTTACGGTTTAAAAGTGTCATTATTTCAATATTCCTAAGTTGTTCGCATAGCCTTTCAATTTATACAGAAAAAACGTTTTCCTAACGGTAACTGTCGCTTCTGTGGAAAGCCAAACCTATCTTATCCCGCGTATTAAGTTAATTGCGGTATTGGTGTCGAAATGAATTTTGTATGTAAGGCTTGTCTTCTCGGTTTATTTTATTTTTTTGCGTTTAGTGTGTGTCAGTTGTTGAAAGTAGGACTGAACAAACATACGACATCTGTAATTTAGAAACAATATTCCACAATTTATTATTTAATTAAAGGAAATTCTCAAACATGTAACTTTTAAATTGTGCGTGAAACGTCCTCGCTTTGTATGCCGGCATTTGTCCGGTAACCGCATCAGCAGCGAAAAGTGGCAAGCTCCGTCCATGTCTTCGGACAGAGAACAGATCAGGTTGTGTAAGTGGTTGGCCACTTGCCTCTTGTTCCTTTTCTTATGTTTGCAGGTATATCCGTATTAACTTCATTGCTCTACTATTGTTAATATTGTTTGTTTGTGAATTTCAGGTGGCTTTGCCGAAGAATACAGATGAATATACCGGTGTTCCCGATTTTTCCCGTCCTGTCCGGTATGTGTAGTTTTGTTTAATTAGTTAGTTTTCTTTTGTTTTTCATTTAACATGATGTGCTGCCGTTCCGTGAGTCTTACCGTAGCGCTGCAGTCTGAGCACCATACCTTGGCCTTGGCAGCTTGAACCGCCCTCGCTTTGCCTGCCCGCTTTTGTCCGGTCCGGTCCGGTCCGATAACCGCATCAGCAGCGAAAAGTGGCAAGCTCCGTCCGTGTGTTTGGGCAGAGAGCAGAGGAGGGTGTGTTAGTGGTTGGCCACTTGCCTTTTGTTCCTTTTCTTATGTTTGCAGGTATATCCGTATTAACTTCATTGCTCTACTAACAGTGGTTTGTTTGTGAATTTCAGGTGGCTTTGCCGAAGAATACAGATGAAGATACCGGTGTTCGCGTCCGTACCGCGCCGTTTTTTTTCCCGTCCTGTCCGGTATGTGTAGTTTTGTTTAATTAGTTAGTTTTCTTTTGTTTTTCATTTAACATGATGTGCTGCCGTTCCGTGAGTCTTACCGTAGCGCTGCAGTCTGAGCACCATACCTTGGCCTTGGCAGCTTGAACCGCCCTCGCTTTGCCTGCCCGCTTTTGTCCGGTCCGGTCCGGTCCGATAACCGCATCAGCAGCGAAAAGTGGCAAGCTCCGTCCGTGTGTTTGGGCAGAGAGCAGAGGAGGGTGTGTTAGTGGTTGGCCACTTGCCTTTTGTTCCTTTTCTTATGTTTGCAGGTATATCCGTATTAACTTCATTGCTCTACTAACAGTGGTTTGTTTGTGAATTTCAGGTGGCTTTGCCGAAGAATACAGATGAAGATACCGGTGTTCGCGTCCGTACCGCGCCGTTTTTTTCCCGTCCTGTCCGGTATGTGTAGTTTTGTTTAATTAGTTAGTTTTCTTTTGTTTTTCATTTAACATGATGTGCTGCCGTTCCGTGAGTCTTACCGTAGCGCTGCAGTCTGAGCACCATACCTTGGCCTTGGCAGCTTGAACCGCCCTCGCTTTGCCTGCCCGCTTTTGTCCGGTCCGGTCCGGTCCGATAACCGCATCAGCAGCGAAAAGTGGCAAGCTCCGTCCGTGTGTTTGGGCAGAGAGCAGAGGAGGGTGTGTTAGTGGTTGGCCACTTGCCTTTTGTTCCTTTTCTTATGTTTGCAGGTATATCCGTATTAACTTCATTGCTCTACTAACAGTGGTTTGTTTGTGAATTTCAGGTGGCTTTGCCGAAGAATACAGATGAAGATACCGGTGTTCGCGTCCGTACCGCGCCGTTTTTTTCCCGTCCTGTCCGGTATGTGTAGTTTTGTTTAATTAGTTAGTTTTCTTTTGTTTTTCATTTAACATGATGTGCTGCCGTTCCGTGAGTCTTACCGTAGCGCTGCAGTCTGAGCACCATACCTTGGCCTTGGCAGCTTGAACCGCCCTCGCTTTGCCTGCCCGCTTTTGTCCGGTCCGGTCCGGTCCGATAACCGCATCAGCAGCGAAAAGTGGCAAGCTCCGTCCGTGTGTTTGGGCAGAGAGCAGAGGAGGGTGTGTTAGTGGTTGGCCACTTGCCTTTTGTTCCTTTTCTTATGTTTGCAGGTATATCCGTATTAACTTCATTGCTCTACTAACAGTGGTTTGTTTGTGAATTTCAGGTGGCTTTGCCGAAGAATACAGATGAAGATACCGGTGTTCGCGTCCGTACCGCGCCGTTTTTTTCCCGTCCTGTCCGGTATGTGTAGTTTTGTTTAATTAGTTAGTTTTCTTTTGTTTTTCATTTAACATGATGTGCTGCCGTTCCGTGAGTCTTACCGTAGCGCTGCAGTCTGAGCACCATACCTTGGCCTTGGCAGCTTGAACCGCCCTCGCTTTGCCTGCCCGCTTTTGTCCGGTCCGGTCCGGTCCGATAACCGCATCAGCAGCGAAAAGTGGCAAGCTCCGTCCGTGTGTTTGGGCAGAGAGCAGAGGAGGGTGTGTTAGTGGTTGGCCACTTGCCTTTTGTTCCTTTTCTTATGTTTGCAGGTATATCCGTATTAACTTCATTGCTCTACTAACAGTGGTTTGTTTGTGAATTTCAGGTGGCTTTGCCGAAGAATACAGATGAAGATACCGGTGTTCGCGTCCGTACCGCGCCGTTTTTTTCCCGTCCTGTCCGGTATGTGTAGTTTTGTTTAATTAGTTAGTTTTCTTTTGTTTTTCATTTAACATGATGTGCTGCCGTTCCGTGAGTCTTACCGTAGCGCTGCAGTCTGAGCACCATACCTTGGCCTTGGCAGCTTGAACCGCCCTCGCTTTGCCTGCCCGCTTTTGTCCGGTCCGGTCCGGTCCGATAACCGCATCAGCAGCGAAAAGTGGCAAGCTCCGTCCGTGTGTTTGGGCAGAGAGCAGAGGAGGGTGTGTTAGTGGTTGGCCACTTGCCTTTTGTTCCTTTTCTTATGTTTGCAGGTATATCCGTATTAACTTCATTGCTCTACTAACAGTGGTTTGTTTGTGAATTTCAGGTGGCTTTGCCGAAGAATACAGATGAAGATACCGGTGTTCGCGTCCGTACCGCGCCGTTTTTTTCCCGTCCTGTCCGGTATGTGTAGTTTTGTTTAATTAGTTAGTTTTCTTTTGTTTTTCATTTAACATGATGTGCTGCCGTTCCGTGAGTCTTACCGTAGCGCTGCAGTCTGAGCACCATACCTTGGCCTTGGCAGCTTGAACCGCCCTCGCTTTGCCTGCCCGCTTTTGTCCGGTCCGGTCCGGTCCGATAACCGCATCAGCAGCGAAAAGTGGCAAGCTCCGTCCGTGTGTTTGGGCAGAGAGCAGAGGAGGGTGTGTTAGTGGTTGGCCACTTGCCTTTTGTTCCTTTTCTTATGTTTGCAGGTATATCCGTATTAACTTCATTGCTCTACTAACAGTGGTTTGTTTGTGAATTTCAGGTGGCTTTGCCGAAGAATACAGATGAAGATACCGGTGTTCGCGTCCGTACCGCGCCGTTTTTTTCCCGTCCTGTCCGGTATGTGTAGTTTTGTTTAATTAGTTAGTTTTCTTTTGTTTTTCATTTAACATGATGTGCTGCCGTTCCGTGAGTCTTACCGTAGCGCTGCAGTCTGAGCACCATACCTTGGCCTTGGCAGCTTGAACCGCCCTCGCTTTGCCTGCCCGCTTTTGTCCGGTCCGGTCCGGTCCGATAACCGCATCAGCAGCGAAAAGTGGCAAGCTCCGTCCGTGTGTTTGGGCAGAGAGCAGAGGAGGGTGTGTTAGTGGTTGGCCACTTGCCTTTTGTTCCTTTTCTTATGTTTGCAGGTATATCCGTATTAACTTCATTGCTCTACTAACAGTGGTTTGTTTGTGAATTTCAGGTGGCTTTGCCGAAGAATACAGATGAAGATACCGGTGTTCGCGTCCGTACCGCGCCGTTTTTTTCCCGTCCTGTCCGGTATGTGTAGTTTTGTTTAATTAGTTAGTTTTCTTTTGTTTTTCATTTAACATGATGTGCTGCCGTTCCGTGAGTCTTACCGTAGCGCTGCAGTCTGAGCACCATACCTTGGCCTTGGCAGCTTGAACCGCCCTCGCTTTGCCTGCCCGCTTTTGTCCGGTCCGGTCCGGTCCGATAACCGCATCAGCAGCGAAAAGTGGCAAGCTCCGTCCGTGTGTTTGGGCAGAGAGCAGAGGAGGGTGTGTTAGTGGTTGGCCACTTGCCTTTTGTTCCTTTTCTTATGTTTGCAGGTATATCCGTATTAACTTCATTGCTCTACTAACAGTGGTTTGTTTGTGAATTTCAGGTGGCTTTGCCGAAGAATACAGATGAAGATACCGGTGTTCGCGTCCGTACCGCGCCGTTTTTTTCCCGTCCTGTCCGGTATGTGTAGTTTTGTTTAATTAGTTAGTTTTTTTTTGTTTTTCATTTAACATGATGTGCTGCCGTTCCGTGAGTCTTACCGTAGCGCTGCAGTCTGAGCACCATACCTTGGCCTTGGCAGCTTGAACCGCCCTCGCTTTGCCTGCCCGCTTTTGTCCGGTCCGGTCCGGTCCGATAACCGCATCAGCAGCGAAAAGTGGCAAGCTCCGTCCGTGTGTTTGGGCAGAGAGCAGAGGAGGGTGTGTTAGTGGTTGGCCACTTGCCTTTTGTTCCTTTTCTTATGTTTGCAGGTATATCCGTATTAACTTCATTGCTCTACTAACAGTGGTTTGTTTGTGAATTTCAGGTGGCTTTGCCGAAGAATACAGAAGATGTCGATGTTCGCGGTACTTTTCTTCAATCAAGTGCGTGTTTGTGGATTTCAGATGTGTTTGTCGAAGAATACAGGAGAAGATTACTTTGTTGATGTCCGTTGTTTGACTGTTGCCTTGATTTTTACTGAAGTGAGACCTTACGGGGATGTAGTTTCTTTCATTATTCTGTATAGAAATCTTAAAAATTCGGGTAGTCTGAAACTAGTAGACTAAGTTCGGATTTAATTTAACTTGCAACATATAAGGTTTTTTGTCACTGTTAAGTAATAATTCTCTAGGAGATAAGCCCAAATAGGGGTGTAGAACTTTTAAAGATTCTTTTCTTCTGATACAGACAGACTTTTGTCGGGGATATAAATTCACTTGTTATTAAAGAATATTGTACATTGGTGTTTTCTTGGATAAACCACGTACCAGTATATTAATGTTTACACAGATCCATATATTTACAGACAAGATACTATTAATGTTGACATGATTGCAAACTATTTACATTAAGTTGTGGGTTTTTTTCAGGTAAAAAAGTTGCAAGAGAACAGTTACATTATTGATACTGCCTTTTAAGATTCGATTACAGATGTGGGTCACAAAAACACAGAACCGGAAATTTGCTGCTAACTTCCATCGTCAAAATTTATAGCCGACGAATCTAAAACCAGGCAATCTTGAAGTAAGATATAAACACTATCAGCTGTACAGCACTTTGTTTCTATTACGATTATCAAATTAACGTTTAAATAAGAATGAGAGGTACTTGTTGAATATAGTTGCTATATTACATCTGTATAGGGATTAAACAATAAATGATATCCTCGCGATCGCAAAATTGATAAGTCTTATGCGTTTACATACTTATTGTAGATTTCCCGAGAACAGGCGGATTCCTGACTCCGATTCCTGACTCCGTGCTTATAGATATCTCAAATTCAGGTTTTTAAAGCACCGATAAGCACTCGGCATTAAGCACAAAACCGCCACTTGAACATGAAACCGTGCTCAAGGATTTTTATAAGCACGGGGTCTGGTCGATGGCCTTATGATCGGAGAGACCCGGGTTCGATCACCTTAAGTGCCTAGTAGACAATATATAAAATATTGTAAAAGATGACTTCTATAAAAATGATGAAACATTTGCAATTAAAGCTACATTTACATTTCAGGTACCAAGACGTCTTACAACTGCAGACTGACTGGAAGATACACTCACGGAATAGTTGATGGCAAATAATGAATGGGGTAGAATGCACTATTTCTTGTTTTTGAACACAACGTAAATGTCAGTAGCTCACTAAAGCCTATGAAATGATCATGCATATTCATAATCTACAATGTACATGTATTTACACTCGTCTCGCGAAAATTTCAAATGCACTTGTTCATCTTTCAATATTTGAAAGTTGCATTAATAGTAGCTCATATGGTAGCTGATTGAAACTTGTCTGTCTGAATAGCAAACTGCAGATATTGACCTCAGTGCGCAGACGTGAAGGCTGATCATGATCTACACTGGTTGCAAAGAGAAAATTATTTGACGCCAGCAGCATATGAGTTGATTGTGACACTTCAAGTCAGCGACTCTAACCACTCGACCACGGAAGTACTTCCGTGAAGTTATTTGCTTGATTATTTATTTAGAAATTTGAATTAACAAAATTAAAGTTTTGCATTATTTTTAATGGGTTCAATGTCAGCTGTATATATTTTTTTCATTTTTTCTGAAACTTACAATCTATTTGTCTGGGTTTTTTTCAGGATTTGATTTCTACATGGAAGGATATAAAGTTTCCACTCCAGCAAGCATGACAGCTGATATGTATATGTAGCAACCAAAGACATAGTTCAGGCTTCCAAAACTTTCACTGCGAATGTATTTATATATACATGTATGTTTCATGCACTGCCAAAGCAAATGAACAAGGCACGGCGGAATTATTTAGTTACTGTTGATTTTGAGTGATAGTGGTCGTCGAATTTTTACTGATATAGTGCTGAAGATGAGAATTGTTGTCTGCACGTCTGCTGACTGTTTTAGTCTCAGTTAATATACAAACGTGCTTGATTTACTACAAAATTAACACGGGGTAAAACCAGAAACGACCGTTAACCAAAACAGACGACAACTAGATACCATTTTCCGCAAAACTCTTCACAGAGACACTTCAACTTGCTTTCAAATCTAATCACAGGACATGCTCTGGATATAGAGTTTCATCAAGGTTTTAGAAACAAATGTTAAATCTATAAATGTTGTGCAATTTTTATGTGTCAGGTCCGTTAATTTTGAGGACCATTGATCCAGTTTGGATGTTATACTTACTCTTGAGATTTATATTATCATGAAAGATGACGGTAAACTGGCTGTCATTTGAACAAGAAAAACAAATTACAGTAAACTCCGGTTATAACAAACTCCTTGGGGTCATTTAAATTTGTTCCTTATGTCCGGAGTTTGTTATATCCATATAATTTTTTCATGTAAAATAAAGAAGAAAAAAACTAGGGCGGAGAAAATTTGTTCCTTATATCCGGATTTTCGCTTTATCCGGAGTCGTTATATACGGAGTTTACTGTATTTCTAACCTTGCTGTAGAAATCGATAGTAGACTCAAAGGCAAAAGAAACGCAACTTTTTTCAATTTTTTATTATATATAGAAAATGTAAGCACGCATATTTTCGTGAAATCAAACAGGTGGTGAATGTCCCTATCATACTTCTTAAAGTCAAGATGAACTGACTTATGCAAAAACTGTTTTCATTATCACCATCACTCAGTAATTGAGTGCATAAAGTTTGAGTGCAGAGGTAAAGTTGCGTGTCTCTGGCCGGTGAGTATGTATGATATACTTATAAAGCAGTATTTTTTCAATGATAAGAAACGCTTTCTGACAATACTTAATATAAGTTCGAAAGAAGGCAATAAAACGTTCAAATTTATACAATTCTAATATATAATCTAGTCTGCGGTTTGACTTTACGTTACATAAAGTAGGGAAGGCATACGCATCTCTATAGATATTTCAAAATTAAATGTTTCAGATCTCCAATGTTATTCATAATTTTGTTATTTATATTTAAAGCTATAATACTGCTTAAAATGACCAGAAAAAGTACGGTCAAGAAAAGTTCTTAAAGCATGAAAAATGTTTAGAAAATTTATTAAAAATAAGTTATGCTTAACCATTTCTTTCATTAGTACATGCAAACACAAATTTATCATATCTAATTGATGGAAAAATACTTTACGACCTGGCGAGTCAAAAACGATATTTGTCATTTTCAACTACATGTATGTTCAATAGGAATAAAACTGTTGTATGTATTTTTGTTATTTAGCTATAACTTTCGCAATGCTTGTTTTTCAATGATACTAAACCATTGGTGAATGTATTGCATTAAATTGCGATTATGAGTTGAAGGGTATGATCACTTTAAATTTACTGCAACATTTATCTCAATTTGAAACGGTGTTAGGTCTCAATGTTTTATTTCGTCGAAATAGTATTTGAAAAAGAAGCTTTTTCTTTAACCGTTCTTCCTGTTCACACGTGTACGTCGACATCCTCTGTCGCGGCAGGTTGTAAGCTATGCAGTTTAAACTAGAGTATGAATTAATAACAATGATAACAATAACAATGATAACAATAACACTGATAACAATAACAATGATAACAATAACAACCACAAATAACATAAGTCTACTGTAAACCATGTCAGTAATTTTCGCTCTTTTCATAGACTCCACATTCCACCGCACAATATAATATACAGAATCGTTGAACCTTGTTTTCAGAAATAAGAATTCACCTTCTTTGTGTTGTTTTGTTGTTTATGAAGATGAAGTCGCAAAATATCCGCCCATCAAATAACGGAACGAAAATTGATCTGAAAATTCACTGGTTTACAGTAACTTTTAATTATGTGTCTTAAACTGCGTTAGCTACACCCTGTTGAATGTGCGGCACTGCGGCTGTGGGATGATGACATACACGAGAGCAACAAGAACGTAAGTAAATTATAAGAAATAAGTGAAAAAAACGTGACTATAACTATTGAAAGCTTTACACCGTTCAAGTTCAATCAAAAGACATGTACTCCATTAATTTAAAAGGTCTAGTAATTCAAGGTTGAGAATACTTGTAATAAACAATTTAATTAAAGTGATCTCACCCTTCAAACTAGCTATCATAATCAAAGTTTAAGAAAAGCATTTAGCAATGGTTTTCACTCTGAGAAAAACGAGTGTTGGAACCAAAATTTTACCTAAAGTAAAACGGATCTGTTTAACAGTTATTTCCATTGAATACAGTTGAAATCCTTTTGGACTATTCTTGTGAATAATATTTACTTTGTCGCGTAATAGCGTTCCATTTACTGTTAGTTGACGTTGAACCGCTCAAGTTAAGAATAAGATTGTGTGTAGAGGGTGACCAATAGTCAATTGTTGACCAACGATATTAATATCCAAATAAAAAATTAAAAAAAAAAAAAAAAAATTTAAAAAAAAAAAAAAAATTTTATTTAATAAAAAAATTATTTTATAAAAAAAAAATAAAAATTAAAAAAAAAAAAAAAAAAAAAAAATTTTTTTTTTTTTTTTTTTTTTTTAAAAAAAAAAACCCCCCCCCCCACAAAATTTTTTTTTTTATATTTAAATATTTAAAAACAACAAAAAAAAACATTTTTTTAAAATAATAAAATATAAAAAAAAATTAAATTTTAAAAAAAAAAAAAAAAAAAAAAAAAAAAAATAAAAAATAAAAAAATTTATTAATTTTATATAAAAAAAAAAAAAAAAAAAAAAAAAAAAAAAAAAAAAAAAAAAAAAATAAAAAAAAAAAAAAAAAAAAAAAAAAAAAAAATTAAAGTAAAGGTGGTAAGGTAAATGTACTAGACAGGTTTGTCAGTTCTAGCGTGCACACCCAATACTCATGTGCAATCAAGTTTAAAAAATTTAATCAAATAATATGTATAAAATTGTTAATTTTCGTGTGAAGTCCACACACGCCATTGAGAAAAGCGCTGACTGTTTTTGGACACAGGTTTTCAGAGTTCATGCTCTGTTTTTTCCTGGACCTCGCGTCTTTTCGAGGATATGTTGTTTTTTTTTCGATATGAACATAGATAAAGGAAATAGAGAGTATCTTGTATTTTATACATTTGTGTACGCATTTAGACGATAAATAATGCATCTCTTGTATTAAAAGTAAAGAAAGTATTGTATTTTTCTATTAACAGAGAATGTTTATGTAAAATGCATTCAGAGAATTGTTTGGTATAAAGCCAATGTATAGTCTAAGGTTGATGTAATACATCTACATGATTATATAATATAGAGGTACATGTATAAAATAGTATGTATGTGGAAATAAACGGTCCCGTAGCCAGTTGTGCACCGCTGCTGGGCGAAACATATTTATGTGTTACTTCATAATTCATTTTAAGTGAAAACTTGAAAATCTACATACAGTAAACACCGTATATAACGAATCCCTTGGTCCTATTTAATTTTATTCGCTATATCCGGAGTTTGTTATATCCGTATATCATTTTCATATAAAATTAAGAAAGAAAAAACATTGGGTCCAGAAAATATGTTCGTTATATTCAGAATTTCGTTATATCCAGAGTCGTTATATACGGAGTTTACTGTATTGTCACTTCTGCTAAGATCTGCTTAAATGATTAAAGTCCCTTGATCACGTTGGATGTCTTATCGTTGTTGTAGGAGTTTAACGCCCATTCCAAACGTTATTTTGATAATTTTAACACGTGGACAGTTTATCTTACAATTCTTCCTGGGAAGAATCCGTACTAAACTCCTATCCTCCGTAAGAAACTGCCCAATTTTTCAAATTACGAAACATTGTTGGTACCAGGGCTCGAACCCATGACCCTAAGTCAAAGAAAGGAAACCGATTTCAAATCAACTACTCCAATCACTCGATCACGAGTTATGTCTTATCGGCAAAATAGACCCTTATTTATACTTTTTGCTTTTTAGAAAGAAGATATGTGTTATAAAAACAGTGCAAAAAATGCTTCCTGACACTATTTTTTCTTAAAGAAGTGATATTGATACGAAAGAATGGTATGTACATCATTGTTTTAGGGTAAATAGAACGCAATTAAATTTCTATTGATAAATTCATATATTCTTTTTGAGTAAGTCCAAAGTGATTATGGGACTTTAAAATTATTTAGTTCTGTTGAAATGGTACTCAGGATCAGGGAATATACTCAGTACCGTTAAGTTCCAGCTTTTGAGGTGTCGTAAAAAGTCTTGATTGGTGGTTCGTTTTTTCAGACAAAATAAACTGTTGAAAGATAATTACCAGGCACTCATTTATAAGTAAATAATTCAGGATAAACCCGTAAAGCTAATTTTCGGTTTCCGAACATTACGAATAAAATCATGCTGGGTTTAAAAACAAACATATATTTTAAACTAAATCGATAAAATATCGAAGACCCCGAATAGCTCTGTTGGTAGAGCCTTAAGATGTAAATGTCTGAGGTTCCCGGTTCGAATCTTTCATCAGGCCTGACGTTTCAGGTTTTAGTATCTTAACAAATAAGTTTGTGTATATTTGGCCATACAGCAACTTTTCAAGATTCGTGCAATTTCATTCTTCATCCTTCTGCAGGTATATAGGAAAAACAGATCTCATGGAGTATAAATAATCAAAATTGATGCATAAAAAAGTGTCACATAGCCATCCACTTTAAATTTTAAAAAAATGAAACCATTTGATCAGGATTCGGACCACTGAAACCTTGCCTACAAGTTAGACATCTTACCTCTACGGAACTGTCTATATGGTGCTGAAACGTATGTGTTCGATATATAATCAACTGAAATAACGAAAACACACAACCGAACGTAACCGAAGAAATGAGTGCCATGTAATAATTGTCACACAATAGACTAATTATCAATGTTGTGCCATCATGCCATAATTTGTATGTACATGTACATATTTAAAAGGGTTCCTGTCAATATGCTGTATATGCATACGACCTAATAAATTATCTGTTCTGTTCTGTTCTGTTCTGTTCTGTTTTGTTCCTTACTATTATATATCTACCCATCTCAATTGCTAGCCGACAAGAAGATAAACCACCAGAGCCCATAACGATTGTTTTAGTGTCATTAAACAAGACAGTGTATGCTTGATGGGCATTGGAATGGAAATGTCACCATTTTTCAGTCTTAAAAATTGATATGTGTTATTCCGATTTGTTCATGGTACCGCGGTACTTAGTGTTTTCATAAAAACAAAAAGACAATATATACATGTATTTTGACAACTTTAGTAATGATTACCTTTATAGTGTTATTTCTTTCTTATGTTTGATTTGATAGTTTTTTCTTTATTATCCGTAATATTCTATACCAAATATAGTTTATCATAAATCAACTGTACATTGAATCTGCAGTATAAATTTCCCGACGTGCGGCCTTTAGAAACTTCAGTATCCATATCCTCTGCAATAGATACATTGTATATCCGTTTTCATCTTCAATCTTCTAGGCATGAGAACAGACTGAGCGCCAATCTTTAAAAGTAATAGCTGTTCTCATTATGATGTCATGATTCCTGTAAGCTGTGTCCATCAAAGTTCGATGGCATTAAGATCAGCATGGTAGGCCGAAAGTCATTAAAATTATTGGACATGGTCTTGCAGTAATCTCTCTTATCTATATTCTGGTGCTGGCTGGTACGTTCTGCCAAGCTGACAGAGGTCCGCTCGTCTTCTCGCGAAATCATGCTTTCTTAATCAGTCTTAAATGTTCTGTTCTTGGACATTTATCTGGCTGATGTTATGGTATACAATGTTATCTACTATCAGCACATATCACTCGGGTAGACTCGGCAGTAGTTTCTTTTTGTGCCACTTCTTTAAGACAAAGGTATAAAGCTACGAATTAATTAATGGACGTATTGATGAAAGAACGCTCCAGCTCCAAATTGGACACACACAAAAAAAATTTAAACAGTGTCTCGAGCCTACGACTTCATGAATCAAAATACCGCAAAGGCAAGCGCGCCAGCCTTCTTACTCTACGGACTGTTTGGTGCTGTAACTTCAGTCAGTACCATTGACGTATCTGCAATACTGATAATCAACAGATCAATCACATGTAGGTCAGCTGACATATTATCAAAGACCTATGGTACTTGCAAAACATGACAAAGTAATCTATACCCTTCTGACCGGGAATATGCCCTTCGAAACGAGTGCAGATCATGATCAACCTGTACATCAATGACCTTTTATAGTATTGCTGTTAACTGAAATGTTATTGTGTACTGGAGTACTGCATTGTAATACTGTCAGTCTAGATGGTATATTGTTTTGGTACAGTAGAGTCAGTAGCTCTATATCGCTCACCCGAGTAAACAGATAACATCTGCAACCTTTGAGTATTACTGAATATCTTGACTGTATAGCCTATAAAGATATAACTACATATATGTGCAAGACATATCCTAAGATGAAAATAAAGTAGATTTTCCAGATTTAGATGTTTTATATAGAATATATAGGGAAATCAGCCCCAACCCATTTAGACCCAACTTTTTTTAGGAATCATCATATGAATAATTTCGGTAGAGGGTGATGAGATAGTCATTTAGTCAAATAAAACTGAATTCTGCCCACTAGTTTCAGAGAAGATGATTTTTGAAGTTTCTATTCGATTACATAGAGAAAACAGTCCGATCCTACCGGGTGTCTCATCTTTTAAGGAATCTACTTCGTTATAACAGTCCTAAAGTGATCATGTTTGTCAAATCAAATTAAATTCTAACCAGTAGTTTCAGAGAGGAAGATTTTTTATGTTTTTATAAAGACTCTATAAAGAAAACAGTCCCACCCACTGGAGCCCTTATTTCTTTTATGAATCAACTTTATTTTATCAATTTTGGTGATCATATGTGGAACGCTACATTAAATTCTGATCAGTAGCTTCAGAGAAGATATTCGAAGCTTTTCCTTTTGGTTACCATAGCAACCAGAGGTCTGCATTGATCAGAATTCTTTGAGAATATTAATAGAGGTTCATACAAGGCACATCCATGCCAAGTGTCATTAACATTGGGTTTCGTCGGAGATGTAGTTTAGTTTATACTAATTTATTTTAGCTAGATTGTGAAGAAAACTTGCAGCTTATCGAGTCAATCTCGAGACCTCTTCCTGGAAGAACCAGTATTGGTGTCATATGAGGAAGTACGGTCGTGACCCTGGTGGAGCTCGAACCCGCAACCTCCGGGATGTCGTTTAAAGCAATTGTTGAAAACACGAACAGCAGTCACGATAACTCACCCTAGCTCTATGCGTAATTTACTGGTCCAGACCTACCCCGCCATCTAGTTTGAATATCACAGACCTAAAGGTTTTTCAGTTATTGAATATAACACATCTGACATTGACCTTTGACCCAGTGATTAATAGAGAGGTAACCTAGTAGATAAAGTCAACTTGTCACTGAAGTCTGAGGATCCAATGCCCAATGGTTCTTGAGCCGTCGAACATATTATGTTTAACCATGGACCTTGTCAGTTTTGACTCTTGGGGTAAATGTGGACAAACTTCACAGGAGCCCACCAGACAATGCTTTATCATTTGGGCCACACAGTTTTGACATTTATTTAGTACAGGTCCACTATACCATGTTGCACACCAACTATCTAGGGTCTACGCCCTGTGGTTTTGAGAAGCAGATTTTTCTATGTAAGCCTATGTAAAATCAAGTGATCCCCACCGGGTCAGTTTTGACCCTGGGTGCATGGGTTAAACAAAATTGGTGCAGGAACGCTAGGCAATGCTACAAACCAAATATCTAAGCGATAGACATTGCGATTTTGGACAAAAAGATTTTTAAAGATTCCAATATTTAGATATATGTAACCTCAATCGGGGCCCATTTAGACCCCAGGGGTGTGACTTGAACAAATAGACAATGCTACACACTAAATTGCTAAGCTCTGTGACTTTAGGTTTTAGAAAAGAAGAGTTCGCTATATAACTAAATGCAAAACAAGTGACCACCAGGTGGTACAGTAAAACCTCAAAACTCTGGCCGGCCCTCGGCGAGGCAAATTTTGCCTGATTTCTGAAACGGTCGGATTTTCAAGGGGATGAGGTTTTGTAAGTTTAATGTCCGTATCATCTCTTAAAAAAGTATCGTTATAATATCCGTTGATGTCATAGTCTCACGGACATTAAGCATTAAAGTTATATTACCCTTCAACTTTTTTAAATTGACTGACGATCAAGAAGGAAGATGAAAACTTAGTAAATGCTTTGAAACATGTCAAACTAATTACATGTATGTCATTGTAAGATATAAATTAAATGTATGTAATAGAAAGGATTGATCGCTATTTTTGACAAGGATAGTCAAAAAAGATTTTAACTTATTTTTCTCTATATTCAAAGGGAATGAAACAGAGATCATACAGATTTATATATTTTTATTAAAACTTTGGCAGTGTTCATTTTTAAGTAGAAAAACTTGTCTCCTTTTAAATTATGAGTCACTTTGAAGGATAATATCACTTTAGACTATGAATACTTCAAAGAGCCGGTGTTCCTCCGCGGTATTTCCTATCAATATATACATGTCTGTAAAGACACTTTCCTCTCATCGCAGTTTTCTTTTGTTCGAAGTTCGCTCCTTAAAAGGGTACTCTGCATGTGATTTCAAACCAGATTTATTTACAGGCTTTTATGATTATATCTGAAGGGTCATTGTATATAGATACATCTTCTAAGGGGAGCGGTGGCGTAGATGTTAATGTGTCTGCCGCTCATCCCGGAAGTTGCTGGTTCGAGCCCCTCTGGGATCACGACCTTACCTCCTCATATGACACCAGTCCTGGTTTAACCAGGAAGCAGACTCGAAAGTGACTCGATAAGCTGAAAGCATTCTTCACAATGGAGCTAAACTTAATAAGTATAAATAAATAAAACTAACATTAGTCTTGCAGGACGTGTACTAGTACCAGTACATGTAATAATGATAAAACCGAGTAGATTGGAAAACCCGACAGTTATGGGGATTGTTTCTTCAGGTGAAGACGTTGATGGTTAAAACATATTTTGAGTTTCAAGTCAATACGTTTGATAGTATTCAAGATATTGGACTTTATAAGAAAACGCCGACGCCGGGGTGAGTGCAATAGCCTCCTTATTCTTCGAATAGTCGAGCTAAAAAAAAGAATGAAGCGATATGATCTATATCGGGCCTACTTTTCCGAATAAAAGAACTGATAGTATAACTCAAGAAAATTCCATGAACGGTGTCATTTTATTCCTGTAGGAAGACAATGATAATCAGACACAGTTATCAACATTCTTAGGTACACTGAAACTATTGCGTTCTTCCAGTCAGAGCCAGTCGGTATCGCACCCTTAAATTTTTTTAATGAACGTGTCCATCATTCAATTTTACACAATGCAAATCATGTTCAAAGGGGTACTCACAGAAAATTACAGACTGAACGATGTACAGTGTAGATCATGATCAGACAACAACGGTTTAATCAAAGTTGATAAAAACAAAGTCACATTTGTATCAAATATATGAAAATATTTACAGAACATGAGGTTGTTTCGCGTCCTGAAGTAAAATAAAATATCAACATGGCACGTTACGAATGAAAAACGAGTATTCCAAGGCCGTTGCACTCTCACACGAGTATCAAAGTGTCATATTTACATCTGGATTCCTCGCACGCACGTTATGGAATGTTACACAAATCATGATCTATGTACAGCTTTTCAGTTAATTCATACACTTGTCTTCCTGCGCCTACAACTTTATCCAGAAGCTGGAGAACAGTTTCATAGTCCTGTTTACACATCACACTAATCAGATCCCTCCGCGACGGTAACAAGTACACTGCTATTGCCGCCATCTTGCGCGTTATCCACGGATGATGTTTGGCCAACGTTTGTTCATACACTTCGGTTGCTATTTTAGATGTTTTGTCGAGGTCTGAACATTTACTTATCCTTGACATAAATTCAAGTATAAATTCTAAAGCCCACTGAAGTCTTAATAATGTCCTTGTTCCGGAATGACTTAATTTGTTTGACCCTTTGTGCACGACGGAAGGGTTGTTAAGTTCGAACTGAATCATTTTCCCGGCGGTGGTATAATGCCGACCTTGGTCGCCTTTCTGTTTTCTTTCAATTGCAGATATTTTGTGCTCTAGATCTTTGGCAACGAAACCAAATAAGCGCCCAGTCAACTGGAAGAATCTGTAAAAGATGAAAATGTATTACAAGAAATGAAATTCAAAATTTAAAAATGAAAGTGAGAATGCGTGGGGCATTGGTCGAGTGCTCTGAACTACCAATCTGGGGTCCCTGGTAAATTTCAGAAACGTGTTAATGCTGTTTCTCATCTAGAGATGAACTGGTTAGAAACCCAGAGGTAGTATCGCATGTATCGGACGGCGCTATACACCGGGAACGTGAAAGAACCCAGGGATCTTTTTTTGTAAAAGGGCTAGGGTCTGATTCTAATTCATTTTCCTGATTAAAAGTTCCTACTTACAGTAAAATATTAGCCTAACAGAGTATTTCAGACCCTTCCGGTCGAACTCTTAACACATGCAATTTTTTGTCGAATACGAATAGAAGTAGTTCTATATATTCAATGAAATAAAAAGAATTGTAATGCATTACCTTGTACTCTGTTTTCATTATGATATATTGATGAATAAATGTAAAACATTAAAAATTACTAAAAGTCAACGAGGTATCTGTTCTGTATATAGAACTAGTTTCCTACGCAGTTTTGATCAGAACAGTTTTCTAAGTCAGACCGGAGACACTAAAAGACACCTAGTCAGGCCGAATAATGTGTTTGTGATAATAAACTATCGGAACATCGTAATACGTTATCGAACCACTAGGTACTCTTGAATTTTAAATTGCAAAACTCGGAATTTAACATAAAAAACAATGATATTTTTGTAACTTGCCAACGCCTCTATCATCAAAAGTGCTCGGCCTGACTAGTTGTCATTTAGTGTCTCTAAAGATTTTCCGAAAAACTAGTCTAAAATACGCCTTCATGCGTTAAGGTATAAAACTGAAGCTTATCAGCAAATAAACTCTACAGATGCACTTGTATATGTCTTTTTGAAATATGACAACATATTTTTATGCTTTAAACACGTTGTAATTGTTGTATTTTATGTAAATGCGTGGTTCGAAAATGGTACGAAAATGTCCGCATTTCGGCGAAGTCGATTCGTACCTGGGTACGAATAACTGTAAGAAATCACATAGATCTACATGTCTTAACTACGATTTTTAAATATAGACAGAAATGCAATAATCTAAAGGGAAAATCAAATTCATTTCTCTGGATTATGCTGTCATTTACAAAGAACAAATATTAACTCAATATAAATTGTAACTAAAACTTTCAAACTTTACCAAAGTAGGAAAATGAATTAATATAAGTTTTCTTTGAAAGCTTATTTTCAGACTCCAGTTATATTGTTACACCTTTGTACTATGTATGTATATATACTATGTATTTTCGAGAATAAATATTGTTTAAACTAAACTTTACCACGATTCTTTTGCTACACTAAATTTTGGCGTGTACATTCATACATACATTAATTATATAGGAACATAATAGTCATCATAATCATCATAATCATCATCATTATTACTTGTTACGAAATACTGCTAGAGTCTAGTATATGTTAAATATGAAAGATAATAGCCCGCTATTAAAACATTCAGTTGTTGTTTTATACAATTTATGAAAATTTAAAACAGTATGGTAGAAAGGCTGGTAATGACTAGGTGTGCGCAATAGACCCGGTATATTGCAATTCGCAGTATTTTGGAACCACTCACGGGGATAGTTAATGTAAGCTGCAAGTACTTGTTCTACAATAGGTATATACTGAATCAATTTATAACAAAAGATTGATTTATCAATTTTTAGCTTTTCTTTGAAAAACAGAAGAGCCATTGTCATAACCTTCTTGTCGTCAGTCGGAACTGTCGTTTTGAATCTGGTTAAGGTTTCTTAAAATTCACATTCTCGGTAACCATTAAAGCCTTGAAACTTTAGACAATTGCTTGGCATCAAACAATGGCATCTGTTGCCGAGTGGTTGAGGTCATTGACTGATGTTTACTTGTCCCTCACCGCTGTAGGTTCGTGCCCTACTTTGGGTCGAATTCTTTTATGTCTGGGAGCTATCTAGGTTCTACCCAGGTGCCCGCTCGTGACTGAAATAATGCAAGAATTGGCACCCAGGGTCTTCCTCCTCCATGAAAGCTGGACGTTGCAATATGACCTTAGCTGTTGAGTGCGACGTTAAATCCGAATCAATCAATTGGCACAATACAATCAACCCTATGGGCATATCCCATAACGTTTGAATTGGCATTAAAAGTTGTTCAAACTATGAATTTTCAGTTCAGTTTTGTCAAAATCCATTTCTCAGTTACCATTCACAGCTTAATACTTCATAGGGTAGTTGAACATAGTCACTGAATGCAAAATGTAAGCACATGGGTTCCTATCTCAAAAGTAAAGTTTACACAAATGGTTAAAGGTCAAAATTTGTGGACAGTTGTGTCTCAAGTTTATAACTTTACTCGTGCAAGGGTTGTCCTGATATTTACACATGTGATTTGTACAATCTGTGTTGTCCTGATATTTACACATGTATGTGTGTAGACTGTGTTGTTAAGAGACAATCGATCCTCCAGCACTTCCAGTCCTTTGATTTATACAAGTATTTGCATCAAATAAAAGTCCAATACTTAGCTCTGTCAGCAAGTATTTTCATGTGATAAAGCAAAGCATGTTATTTTCGTGAAGTTGGCAGACTGGCAGCGTAGCAGCGTGAACTTGGCAGACTGGCAGACTGGCAGCGTAGCAGCGTGAACTTGGCAGACTGGCAGACTGGCAGCGTAGCAGCGTGAACTTGGCAGACTGGCAGCGTAGCAGCGTGAACTTGGCAGACTAGCAGCGTAGCAGCGTGAACTTGGCAGACAGGCAACGTAGCAGCCTAGCAGCGTGAACTTGGCAGACTGGCAGAATGGCAGCGTAGCCGCGTGAACTTGGCAGACTGGCAGCGTACCAGCGGAAACTTGGCAGACTGGCAGCTTAGCAGCCTAGCAGCGAGAACTTGGCAGACTGGCAGCTTAGCAGCCTAGTAGCGTGAACTTGGCTATATTGAATGAAATGGATGTTTAAAATACGACAGAAGCGCGAATTATGCGTAGATACAATTAATATACTTTCATTTTGATATCTTATTGGATCGATTGGATTTATTCAATCGTATCCAAAGTTAACAGAGTATTTCATACCCTAGCGGCCGAACTCTTAACACAAATTTTTGTCGAATACGACCGAAAAGTAGTTCTATATTACTGTCCTCTGTTTTAAAAATTATATAGTAACAGATCTAAATAATATCAAAACATTACAGAATAGCATAATATTAGATCTATATTGTTGTTTTTCTTATAATTTGTAACTTAAATCAACGAGGTATCTGTTCTGTATAGAACTATTTTCCTACGCGGTTTTAATCGTCAGACCGGTGTGACATGAGAAAAATAAGACCCGTGAAATACGTATCGCTACACCGGATACACTAAATTCAGTGTTCCGCGAGAGCGCGTTTTCTACGGTTTATACGCACTCATTTTGTCAATGACGCAACAAAAATAGCAAAGAGCGTCTTCTATGACGCAATTAAAATGTGTATGATCAAATTACTACAAAAACAACATTTCAAAACCTCTCAAAACGCTTCGAAATGCAAAATAAATTGTTGATAAAATACGCTTCCGGTATGGGATATGTCTAATTTTGACCCTATTGCGTCGTCGTTGTCGTCTGATTTCGGATCGACCCGCATTTTGTACCATTGCGTTTTTGTGTGTGTTGATTCCTATGATACCGTCATCATAGATCGTAGACGCACAACATGAGATGGTCGACGAACCTTAATACGGGAAACAAAAACGTCTTTCTGAGTGATTTTAATGATAATTTTATAGTCATTTCGATCAGACTGTCACTATTGAAAGGGGTTTAAGTGTGCCAAATAATATCCAAGTTTAATGTCTATGGTTGAATGCACTTATGAAAAATTCGCTTTGTGGACAAATTTGACTTTTGAGATGCAGTGACAAAATGGAAAGCATCCAAAGAGAAACACCTGTTGTCTTGCCAACCCTTTGATTACCCACCATTTTGTGATGTATCACATGCAGTTTTACAGAAGTAAACTTAATAAAACTTCTTTAACACATAGTCATGCCTTTTTTTACAATAAAGGGTATGACCCTCGGAGTTTCTAAATGACCCCAAATTATGATACAGGGAATTGGCACCCAGGGTCTTCCTCCTCCATGAAAGCCGGAAATTGCAATATGACCTTAGCTGTTGGGTGTGACGTTAAATCCGAATTAATTCGCACAATACAATCAACCTTTATGGGCATATCCCATAACTTTTGAATGACATTTAAATTTGTTCAAACCATAAATTTTCAGTTCAGTTTTGTAGCTCACTAAACTGCTGGATATGTACTGCAGGGACCATGACAAAATAGTTTGTGGTACATGCGTAGCTTTAAATCACAGGTAACACTTTCAAGTTGAGTCTGATTTACAACGCTAGTGTAGTCAAATAAATTTGTATTTTGTTGCAAATAAAGGTTTAATAAACTATTCACTGTCAAAACGCCCTGCTGATTCAGTTGAGTAAAAGTAGCGAATAAAATGTATTTCAAAGTGTTGTAACTTCAGGCAACTGAATTTATTCATTAATTCATTCAATCATTCATTCATTCATTCATTCATTCATTCATTCATTCATTCATTCATTCATTCATTTATTTATCAGATTGTGCAAGGATATATACTCAATTCCAGACGAAGTCGACCATTTATATAAGAAATCTGTTTCGGGCGAAACAAGAAAAGACCTTTCTGAAACAAAAACGTCCATGGAGAATATAAAAGAAGGTAAGGAACGTCTCTTGACGGACCTGGAGAAACATAAGAAGAAAGCAACTGACTCTATTACACACTTTAGAAAAGAGATGAAAGTTTTGTTAAAGAAACTTGAAAATGAATCTTTAGACGATTTAGAGAAAAAATACAGAAAGATAAGAGCGGAATTAGAAGACCATATCAACGAAGCATCAAAGTACATGGATGATCTGCAACAATTGTCTGATAAAGTAAAAAGGTCTGCTGGAAATAAAGCCAGAGAGTTTGTTTCTGTTAAACTTGCTACGGAAACAATTGATAAAGCAAAAGAAGTACAAGGTCTCCTTGTGAAAGCAGTGGATGTTGAAGTTTCTTTCACTGCCGATTCAAAACTGAAAACACATTTACAACAATTGAGGTCATTTGGACGTATCAAGTTACCAACCACCGTATATAAAGTGAACAGGCAGTGTAAAATTAAAGTTAATCAAGAAAAGGATGGCACCACGTGTAACGTTGTTGACACATGTCTCACGCAACACGGCGTTTTACTACTCACTGATTTCGCAAACAAAAAACTGAAACGTGCGGATCTTTCCTCAATGCCAATTAAGGATCACCTAGATCTGGAGGCTTCACCTCATGCGAACTGTCAGATAAGTGAAGATGAAGTCGCAGCAACTCTTGTTAACCAAAAGGTTCAGTTTGTATCAGTAGGAGACAAGATGACAACCACTGAACAATTGCAACTTGATCACGGCTGTTGGGGTGTGGCCTATAAGGATGGTAAATTGTTTATATCTGATCAGTCCGGTGCAGTATGCATTCATGATATAAACGGTACTGTGCTGCACAAATTCACAACCGACATATCAAGAAATGCAATATTTAGTAACTGTCGACATATCACAATCAGCACCGACGGGAAAAGAATGCACGTAGCCGATTATGACAAAGGTTTGATTACGCTTGACATGCAGGGGAATTATGAATCAACATTTAATGACCCTGATGTTCCACATCCACAGGGAGTGGGTGTAGATGAGAGAGATAACATATTTGTCACGGGATGGGGAGACTCAAAAATTGTGGAGATCAATAAGTACTCGAACACAAAACTTGGTGAATTCGGGACAGTAAAGAACGGTCATTCGGTTCGTTTTTATCCACAAGAAAATATGTTAGTAGTAACTATGCGCGGCAGTGATACAGAAGATGTCTATGAACTAATGTGAGTGAGTGCCAAATTAACTAAAACTATCACGGTGAACATTAAGATAAAACAAATTAAGAAGAAGTATTGAGTCGTCGATCATAGGTCTTTGCTGACTTTTTGACATGAAGTAATATGTATGACTATGACCTTTAAACAAAGATCAGTTACTAATTAATTTCCTACTAAAAAGTTTAATAAGTTGGCACTTACTTGAGCACATTTAGTAATAAGACACTCCGGCACATAGCATAGTTCCACAAAAAGTGCCACATAATGTGATAGATGACTAGTGGTATGAAATTGTTATCTGAACATTTATATTAAAGTGTTTTCAAGAATAAATGTAATTAAGGTAATTAAAGCAGCTGTTCTAGCTCGGCTCCCGCTCTACTGTATTGAAAAAAAACACCTAATTTGATGGCAGCTATCCGATTGACTTCCGATTTTCCTATTGAGAACATAATTGGGCCCTTCAAGCTCCGTCCAACTGCTTCAAACTCAAACTCCGTGCTACAGTTAACCAAATTCAAATGTATGACTCATATGAAAGGAATTCAACTCCACAGTGGTAAACATAGACCAAGTTTATTACCAATTTTATTCAACAAAGTGACAAACAGAAATGATTATATTTCAAAGGCGAATAGCTTCTGGCCACAATAAAACGAGTATGATATGTAGAGAGCTCAAAATTCGGTACCGACACAAATAATCGCTTGGTTTTGATCCGAAAGTATCCCGCTAACGTTCCGTTTATGGCACAAAATAACGTCTTGACTCTTTAGAATCCAAATTACCTTACTATGTAATATCAAATTCCGTATAATGAAACTGTGCGAGCTGAATGTGAACATTTCCCTCTGTGTTCCATTTTTATTTCGCTGACCGAGAAGCACGTGCAACGCGTTCCGTTTTCGCCTAAGATGTCACAAATTTGTATGTTTTTCATAATTTGTTTCAAAAGTTTATGTAGTTTTTAGCTCGTCTGATTTAAAAAAAAATGACGAGCTATTGTCGCCACTTCATTGTTGTCGTCGTCGTTGTCGCCGGCGTTGGTTAAGTTTTGCGTTTAGGTCACTTAAATGGACACTATCAGTACCTGTTCACTATCAAATGTACAACAGAATGAAGGAAAGATTTTTACAAGTTACATAACCCTGTCATGTATTTTGTCTGGATTATTGCCCCTTCTTGACTTAGAGCGTTTCAAACACACACAATATTTTTGTAACATTGAACATAATGCAACCAGACTTAGTGTAAAGGAGGTATTAATTAATACCTTTAATAGGATTGTGTTTTGGGGCTCCTGGGATCAAGATCACTGTTATTTAAAATAGGAAAACCGTTAATCTTCAGTCACAGTTGAAATAATGTCAACAAATTTTGGTTGTATTTAAGAAGATCGTTAATGGGGTTGTGTTTTGGGGCTCCTGGGGTCAAGGTCATTGTAACTATAAATATAAAATTGTTAATAAATGTATACTTCGATATCTTTAATTACATTTGACATAATGTAAATAAATTATTAAGTGTGTAATACATATAAATACAGACTTTTATTGGGATTGTGTTTGGGGCTCATGGGGTCAAGGTCAAGTATTTGTCTCTCTAAATATAGAAAAATGGGGAAAATACAATATCTTATGTTGCATTTAAAATTATTGTGACCAAACTTAGTGTCTACTGTAGTAATTATTTACGAACACCTTTTGTGGGATTGTGTTTCGGGGTCTAGGTCAAGGACACTGTTACTTCAAAATGGTAATAAATAAATCGTAAAAGGATAAAATCAGACGAGCGTCACGCGCCCGCAGGCGGTGCTCTTGATATTTGTGAAATCACTCTTGTCACTTTTTCAGCATGTATATTTAAAACATACATGTAGATGGCATTTATTAATATAAAAATAATCTTTAAAACGTTGGGCCTATGATATGACCTACATTTGAAGTTAAATGTGTACGTTTCCTTATGTGAATTTTAAGAACAGGGACATACCTTTAGATAAAGTAGTTGTCTGACTGTGAAATAAGAACTTAGACCAGAACAATTTCCTATCTTTTGAAAGGGGACATTGTAGGGAGTGTAACCTTGAAAAATCCTTCACCCCGAACAGGATTTGAACTAGGGGTTCTCTAGTGTCCTATGCGGAAACTCTATCACATCGCCATAAAAGCTAGCTCAATGGCAAGGTAGAACAAGTGCCGTATAATCCGTATTATACCTCTACTACATACACTTAAGATTGTGAATGTCTGTAGGGCGTTCTTAGGGTGTAGGGTGCTATCACTTATAAACACTTGGGTTATTTACGTAAGGCGCCAACTGTTACCGTGAAAAATACTTCGAACTCGGGTCCTCTTGTACTCTAAGCGGACACTCTAACACGCCGCAACAAAAGCTAGCTCAATAGCAAGGAAGTAACAATGGCCACTGTGTGCATTGGATCAGAAACATTTTCTTTCTTAAGGGGACAATCAAAGGACGCTGCAGAACATATTTAGTGATATCCTATCCATTGGTCAATAAGAAGAAGCCGTTTAAAGGTTAACGGACCATCCACTCGTACCAATAGCTCATCTAGAGCCTTCGGCATATAACGGTCGATGTAGCCATTTTAGTCTGAAATATATCCTAAAACGGTCCTACGCGCATCCTAAAAAATCAAAAAAAATCCCGGGGGAGCATGCCCGGACCCCCTAGGACATCCCATCCTACATGTACTTTGGCCGCACCACTCTTAAAATGCCGACGAGGTGCCTGAAATTATTGCACACTGCTTTGTGCACAATACACAATTCATGTAACGGTCAAAAAGTGACGTTGGTCTTATTTTGGTAAGGTGCAACAAAATAGCGCTTTGATGATATATACCACGTGATCATGCTGTCTGTCTTGCGTCATTGGTAACGTCCGACGTCGTTGTTATAGGTAACAGTAGCTACGCGTCAAACATCAATAAACAAATATGTACTGTACACACGACCAGAGAAATGTTTTTCAAAGTTTAGAGTTCGATCCATGTATTGGACCGTACGTGTCTACCATTACACATGACAGGGTATGTACCACAATATTAGTTATCTAACCGTATAACATAACATAATGCATAGAAGTGTAACACAGCGCATATAGATCTATATACATTGAGTAATTTAAAGTATTTTAAATTCGCGGAGAAGACATTTTTTCATGCCAACGACGGAGAATTTAACTTGTAGAATAGATTGCATGTAAATACGTGATTAAAATACATTTACATCTTGATGGAAAAATGTGTTAATTAACATTTCTTTCACAGAAATTTGTGCAAGAAGCAAACAGACCATGGATAGAAGTTTATCCATTTTTTACCCATAACTGGCACCCTACAGGAAATAAAACACAATACACGCAGACCTCGCCACAATTCCACCCACAACAAAATTCAGCCAACCAATCATCACCACAACAACATTCGTCGGAATATTTCATACCGAAGACAACTTCTCCACAACCAAAACCAACCAGTGCCACTCAGCTTTCTCCTAGAACACGTCACTTCGTTCCGGGAATGAGTGAAGAAGAATTAGAAGAAAGAAGAAAAGAAGCAGGCTGGTATTCAGGCTGTGAGAGTGAAGAAGTGAGTTTATTCATTTTTATATTCCCGTTTTCCTCGGAGCGCTGTTTAGTTTATACTTATTTATCTAAGCTCAATTGTGAAGAAAGCTTGCAGCTTATCAAGTCACTCCTGGAAAAATCGGTACTGGTTCCGTATGAGGTCGTGACCCCAGTGGGGCTCGAACCCACAACCTCCGTGTTTTGGTGTATAATGCTAATTCGGAGGTTGCGGGCTCAAATTCTGTCAGCAGACCGAGATAATGTGTCCATACACATTCTGACCCAGTTTGGTGACCACTGGATGACAGACTAAGTAGAGAGCTGTCAATGAAATGAACATTCCCACCCGCGCAACGTAATTCACATTAATGCGAGCGGTAAATAAGTATAGTGAATCTTCAATTTTTCTTATCTTTTCTTTCAAGAACACTGTATGTATAGCACATACACAAGTTATGAAAGAAAAAAAAAGATTTCTAAAATGGCAGTAAAAATTGAGGAATTAATGTGCTAAATCAGGTGGTAGGGTACGCAGCCCTATCCCAGTTGGGTTACATATACAAATACATGTAGATGTATTTACTTTTCATTGGCTTTTCTTTACAAGAAACCATTTTTATTACGACTTTTTTAAAAGCATATTTGTGAATATTGTTAATGTAAAATTTGACTTTATATAAGACTTTCTTTACTCTAAGGCCTAAAAAAAATGTTTGTTTCAGGTTTCATGTCCCAAAAAAATAGGGTAGGTAGGTCGGGAAACCTGAAACAAACATATTTTTTTTACGCCTAATACAGAATGTGTTAAGATTTATTTTTGTGAGAAAAGAAGGCCGGTTAGGCGCATGTTTTTCTTCTTCTTTACAATGTATTTTTGTCATGTAGAGTGACTCGATATTTCAAAAATTCTAAATTACAATGTACTTCATTATGAGCATAGAACATCTGTAAGTTGAAATATTGGTAGATATTGGTAAATAAACATGCATTCCGATGAAGAATTAAAATTATAGCATTTCTTAATTATTGAAATAAATTGTGACAAGGATCGAATAGTGTGGTGTGCGAGAATCATAGCTGTTGCCCGAGTCATTTTTAAGTTAGTTTTCACTGTGGCTTCGGGGCATTACTTAAAAATCCAGGGTGATGCAACGATGATAAAAAAAGAAAAGCGTTACATAAATGTAAAATATATCACAACTTATTCACTTATTTGTAACTCGGTAATTGAATCTATAGAGAATTCCGCACCTACCTCAGTAATATTATACTAATATAGTCTGGGTTTCTACATTGATGAAAGGCCCATGTTGTAATAATGTTCACTCACACTCCTGATGGAATTTGACAGTTCTAGCTAAAAGTCTGTAATAATTATTGTTCAAATTATACAATGATTGTATTTTTCAGGAAGAAGAGGAACCAGACTTTTGGGACTTTTTCCGTAAATTAGCAAAAGATACGCAAGCCAGGATCCAGCAGAGCCAGAGAGAATACGAGGAAGAATGCGATAATTATTTTGTTGCCAGATTTGCTTTTCACTAAATTTCACCGCAATCATTTCATTTCATCCTGCCAGGTCTAAGATAAATGTACAAAATAATAAACACTTCAGTAGATAATTGCGAGCATCACGGTTCCGTCGTAGTGTGAGGGTGGAGCGTCGGTTTCCTAACTCGGTCGCGGGTTCCGGAATCAAGACGGTGAATTTTGAAAAGGACCTGAACAATTCATTCCCATTTTTCGAAATGTGAACAAAGACAGTAAACAATAGCCAATGAAATCGAACAGTCACTATATAAAGAAACATGAACAAAGTGAACAGTGGTAAAAGAAACCTTAAAAAGTCAATGACCAGAAAATTACCAGTGGTCAATGAAACCTGAACCATGTCGATGAACAGTGGCCAGTAAACCATGGACCAAGTCAGCGAACAGTGGTAAATGAAACCTTAAAAAGTAAATTACCAGTGGTCAGTGAAACCTGAACCATGTCGGTGAACAGTGGTCAATGAAACATGAACAATGTCCGTGAACAGTAGTGAGTGTAACCTGAACCACGATGATGAACAGTGGTCAGTGAAACCTGAATTAAATCAGTGAACAGAAGTCAGTGAAACCTTAACCAAGTCAGTGAACAGTGGTCGGTGAAACCTGAACAAAGCCAGTGAACAGTGGTCAATGCACGAAAACGTGAAAACGATTAAGTAGTCCCGAACATCAACAATATTCTTAAATCTCCTGAAAAGATAAGATACTAATCTATGGCTTGCTAAGCATTACAGTATTCTAAATGTTACTTTTCATAAAGCAAGATTGAAAAATTATTGAAATGAATGTGAAAACCATATGGATAAAGTATTAAATGTCAGTACTCTCAACAGTGCATATAGTTGGTCAATACTTTAATACACCCCTTCGAAGAAAGTGGGATATATTGCTTTGCTAATGTATGTCGTTCCGTTGGTAAATCTTTGGTTTCTGATCAGTAACTTATGAAGGTCTTGAGACAGATATCTCAGACATGAATGACATTGACAATGGACAGTAGATGAAACCTATTGAGATCACTGGGTCAAAGGTCAAAGTCACTGATCTTGCATTAAAGAACAATTTCCGCTTAATAATTGGAGAAGGATTTAAACTAGAGGTCTCAATCTTGGTAGGGACATTGGCATGAACAGTAAATTAACCCTATTGAGGTTACTAGGTCCAAGGTTAAGATAACAGTGACCTTGCATTTAAAAACGGTTTTGCTCAATAACTTGAGAACGCAATGGCCTAGAGGTCTCAAATTTGGTAGGGACATTGGTCATGGATAGTAAAGGAAACATATTGAAGTCTCTAGGTCAAATGTCGAGGTCACAGTGACCTTGCATTTAAGAACGGTTTCCACTCAATCATTTGAGAAGGCTTTAACCTAGAGGTCTCAAACTTTGTAGGGACATTGTCCATGGTCAGTAAATGAACCCTTTTGATTTTGAAGTCATTTGGTCAAGGCCACCGTGACCTTGCATTTAAAAAAACTATTTGACAATGTTTCGACCTAAGATCTTAAAACTTGCAAGTCGTCGCCTGAGATCTGTTTTGTTCTATGTCCATTTTTTCGAAAAATGAGATATATACACTGTTGAATTGGTGATGATATGTTCTATCTCCTTGCCAAGTTCATTTAGTTCTGTACTAGCCCATTTAGAGATCCGACAGAATTATTGGATCGATTGAATTTATTCAATCGTATCTAAAGTTAACAGAGTATTTCAGACCCTTACCGGCGAACTCTTAACACAAATTTTTGTCGAATACGACCGAAAAGTAGTTCTATATATTCAATGAAATAAAAAGAATTGCTATGCATTAAATTATTCTGTTTTCATTAAGATATATTGATGAATAAATGTAAAACATTAAAAATTACTAAAAATAAACGAGGTATCTGTTCTGTATAAAACTATTTTCCTATGCGGTTTTGATCAAAACAGTTTTCAAGTCAGACCGGAGACATCGTAATACGTTATGAAACCACTAGGTACTCTTGAATGTTAAATTACAAAACTCGGATTTCGACATAAAAAACAACGATTCTTTTGTAACTTGGCAACGCCTCTATCATCAAAAGTGCTCGGCCTGACTAGTTGTCATTTCGTGTCTAAAAGATAGGCCGAAACACTAGTCTAAAAATACGCCTTTATGCGTTTAGGTATAAAACTGAAACTTATCAGCAAATTAACTTTACAGAGGCACTTGTAGATGTCTTTTTGAAATATATCAACATATTTTTATGCTTTAAACACGTTGTAATTGTTGTAAATGGTACGAAAATGTCCGCATTTTGCCGAAGTCGGTTCGTACCTGGGTACGAATAACTAAGAAATCACATAGATCTACATGTCTTAAATACGATTTTTAAATGTAGATAGAAATGCAATAATCTAAAGGGAAAATCAAATTCATTTCTCTGGATCATGCTGTCATTTACAAAGAACAGAAATTTACCCAATATAAATACAAATAGGACTTATTGTATCGTAACTAAAACTTTCAAACTTTACCATGATTCTTTTGCTACACACTTTTGGCGGGTACATTCATACATAGTATCATTATTATAATTACCATCATCATCATCATTATTACTTGTTACGAAATACTACTAGAGTCTAGTATATGTTAAATATGAAAGATTATAGCCTGCTATTAAAACATTCAGTTGTTGTTTTAGACAAGTTTTGAAAATTTAAAACAGCAATAATTATGGTAGAAAGGCTGGTAATAATAGACCCGGTATATTGCAATTCGCAGTATTTTAGAAGCACTCACGGAGCTAGTTAATGTTAGCTGCATGTACTTGTTCTACAATAGGTATAAACTGAATCAATTTATATCAAAAGATTGATTTATCAATTTTAAACTTTTCTTTGAAAAACAAGAGAGCCAGTGTCATAACCTTCTTGACGTCAGTCGGCACTGTCGTCTTGAATCTGATAAAGCTTTCTTAAAATTCACTTTCTCAGTAACAATTAAAGCCTTGAAACTTCAGACAATTGCTTGGTATCATACAATGGCATCTGTGGCCGAGTGATTAAGATCACTGACTGATGTTTACTTGTCCCTCACCGCTGTAGGTTCGTGCCCTACTTTGGTCGAATTCTTTTATGTCTAAAAGCTATCTAGGTTCTACTCAGGTGCCCGCTCATGACTGAAATAATGCCCGAATTGGCACCCAGGATCTTCCTCCTCCATGAAAGCCGGAAGTAGCAATATGACCTTAGCTGTTGAATGCGACGTTAAACCCGAATCAGTCAATTGGCACAATACAATCAACCCTATGGGCATATCCCATAACTTTTGTATGACATTAAAAGTTGTTCATACTATGAATTTCAGTTCAGTTTTGTCAAAATCCATTTATCAGTTACCATTCACAGCTTAATACTTCATAGGATAGTTGAACATAGTCACTGAATGTAAAATGTAAGCACATGGGTTCCTGTCTCAAAAGTAAAGTTTACACAAATGGTTATAGGTCAAAATGTGTGGACAGTTGTGTGTCCAGTTTATAACTTTACTCGTGCAAGGGTTGTCCTGATATTCACACATGTATGTGTACAGTCTGTGTTGTCCTGATATTTACACATGTATGTGTGCAGGCTGTGTTGTTCAGAGACAATCGATCCTCCAGCACTTTCAGTCCTTTGATATCTAATACCGGTTTTCATTAGTTTCCTTTACTTGAAGAGTTTTCGCTGCAAGCAGACTTTTCGTTGCCAGCAGCCCAGCAACTCAGCAGCTCAGCAGCTCAGCAGACCAGCAGATCAGCAGCTCAGCAGACCAGCAGGACCAGCAGTTTAGCAGCCGAAACTTCAAAGTTTGATATTGTGCTATATTGAATGAACTGGTTTTTTTTCTCAAAATTCCGACAGAAGCACGAATAATGCGTAGAAACAATAAATACACGCCCTTTCATTTTGATATTTTATATTTTATATTCATAAGTTTACGTTACTTGAAGAGTTTTCGTTGCAAGCAGACTTTTCGCTGCCAGCAGCCCAGCAACTCAGCAGACCAGCCGCTCAGCAGACCAGCAGCTCAGCAGACCAGCAGCTCAGCAGCTCAACAGACTAGCTGCTCAGCCGCTCAGCAGACCAGCAGCTCAGCAGACCAGCAGCTCAGCAGACTAGCAGCTCAGCAGCTCAGCAGCACAGCAGACCAGCAGACCAGCAGACCAGCAGCTCAGCAGATAAGCAGCCGAAACTTCAAAGTTTAATATTATGCTATATTTAATGAACTGGTTTTTTTTCTCCAAAAATACGACAGAAGCACGAATTATGCATAGAAACAATAAATACACGCCCTTTCATTTTGATATTTTATATTTTATATTCATAAGTTTACGTTACTTGAAGAGTTTCCGTTGCAAGCAGACTTTTCGCTGCCAGTAGCCCAGCAACTCAGCAGACGAGCCGCTCAGAAGACCAGCAGCTCAGCAGACCAGCAGACCAGCAGCTCAGCAGACTAGCAGCTCAGCAGCTCAGCTGCTTAGCAGACCAGCAGCTCAGCAGCTCAGCAGCTCAGCAGCTCTGAGCAGACTAGCAGCTCAGCAGCTCAGCAGACCAGCAGACAAGCAGACCAGCAGCTCAGCAGATCAGCAGCCGAAACTTCAAAGTATAAGATTATGCTATATTGAATGAAATGGATGTTTAAAAAAGACAATTAATATACATTTTGATATTTTATATCTTATACCGGTTTTCATTTGTTTCCGTTACTTGAAGAGTTTTTGATGCAAGCAGACTTTTTGCTGCCAGCAGCCCAGCAACACAGCAGCTCAACAGATCAGCTGATCATCAGACCAGCAGCTAAGCAGACTAGCAGCGCAGCAGCTCAGCAGACCAGCAGCTCAGCAGATCAGCAGCCGAAACTTCAAAGTTTAAGATTGTGCTATATTGAATGAAATGGATGTTTAAAATACGACAGAGGCATAAATTATGCGTAGATACAATTAATATACATTTTGATATTTTATATCTTATATCGGTATTTATAAGTTTCCGTTTCTTGAAGAGTTTTCGCTGCAAGCAGACCAGCAGCTCAGCAGACCAGCAGTTCAGCAGCCGAACTTTCAGAGTTTAAGATTGTGCAATATTGAATGAAATTAATGTTAAAATGACAGAAGCACGGATTATGCGTAGATACAATTAATTTACACGCCCTTTCATTTTCATACTTTTTATCTTATTTCCGTTAGTTTCCGATACAAGGAAAGTTTTGTTGCAAGCTCACTTTTCGCTGCAAGCAGTCCAGCGCCAGCAGTCCAGCAGACCAGCAACTCGGCAGACTAGCAACTCAGCAGACCAGCAACTCAGCAGACCAGCAGCCTAAACTAATCTAGCTGCAACAGGAGCATGATGTATGCGTAGATACAATTATGTAACACGCCTTTCTATTTTGATATTTTATATCTTATTTTCATTAGGTTTCGTTGCTAGAAAAGTTTTTGCTGCTAGCAGACCTTTCGCTGCCAGCAGCCCAGCAGCCCAGCAGCTCAGCAGCCCAGCAGCCCAGCAGCCAAAACTTATCCAGCTGCAACAAGAGCACGATATATGCGTAGATACAATTATTTTATACGACCTTTTATTTTGATATATATTCATAAGTTTTCGCTACTAGATGAGTTTTCGCTGCTAGCAGAATTTTGCTGCCAGCAGTCCAGCAGCTCAGCAGCCCAGCAGCTCAGCAGACCAGCAGCTCAGCAGTTCAGCAGCCGAAACTTCAAACTTAAAGATTCTGCTCAATTTTATTAAATTGGGTTTTTAAATGCAACAGAAGCACTAAATATGTGTAGATACAATTATTTTACACGCCCTTTTACTTTTGATACTTTATATCGTATTTTTCTTAGTTTTCGCTGCTAGAAGAGTTCTTGCTGCTAGTAGACTTTTCGCTGCCAGCAGAGTTTTCGCTTTGTAAAAGGCAAGACAATATGAAAGAATATGAAGAAATCGTGAGAAATGGCGTAGTTATTACCAACTTTAAGTTTTCTGGACAAAAACTAAGTACAAAAAGAGGCATAAATCTGTTACACATGACTTTAACATATGCAATGTTGGTGCACTACGACCCTGTTGTCTTTAGCTATACAATTTTAAAGTTTAATGGAGATATCGGCAGAAATAGTCAAATTAAAACTAACGTTAAAATTTTTCAGACGGACAGACACAGCGTTTTATATGTCTAAATTTTTGTCCAAAAAAGCGACAGAAAGATGGGAAGCAAATATAATGTGAACGTTTTACATTGTATATTTCTTTATTAAAGCGACTGCACTCCAGATGGACAAGTTACGCTAAAAAAAGAAAATTTTCAATTTCAAGAAAACAATTGTCATTACTGTATCAGGGGCATTGTATTATGATAACGTGACAAGTTTTCTAACAAAAGAAACAATTAAAATGTGTTGTTTTGCTTACTTTTATTGTAGAAAATATCACCCCGTGACTAACGGGGTGGGCTCTTTGGTATACCAATATTTTTAACTCGCATCAAATCAGCTGACTCCGTAGTGTAGTAGGTTAAGCCGCTGTAAATTTTTTGTAAGCGCAAAGATCCGAGTTCAAAACCTGGCTCGGGTAAAAAAAATTTTCTACCTTTATTTTTAGCTCTTACACAAAGAAAATAATCTTGATGCTGACAAATTGAATATATATTGATTTTACCAAAAAAATAAAATTTGCTAAGAATTTGGAGTGCAGTCGCTTTAAAGTGACATTATGCGCATATTACTGCACAAAGTGTATTTTTGGTGACAGTTTTATAAAAGCAATTTTTGGTTGCTGTGCATTTAAATGTGTTAAATTAATGATTATGCCGCATTAGTATTTGAAGTTGGTGCTTTAGATATAAAAATATCGGACTGATAAAATGATAGTTGAATGTGTCGTTGTTGATGTTGGTAGAGATTTCGGCAGTGGAAGGGAAGCAACTCCTGCATGCAGTTGTTCTTTTCTTAAATTGACTCTCCCAGTCAAATAAGAAAATCAATATTTTGAAAGTTATTTTTTCATACTGGTAGCGGGAAGACTTTGGTGTATTGGGTTAAAAGTTATTATTTCCTCTACACTTTTGTACACACACCATTTTCAGCTGGATTTTTACTTGAAAAAAATGCGCATAATGTCATTTTAAGTACGAAAGAACAATATTTTGCCATATGTTAAGTAGAAACAGACTATAGCTCTGTCAAAATGCTTTGTAATGTTTGTTACTAAATCCAAGCTTAATACGTACTTATTAGCATGTGTACTGAATGTTATCTTAATCAAGTTTGATTTTAATTTTGAAATTTTCTTTATGCTAAAAAGCCCATGGGGGCCCTTACAATAAAGATATGGTAGCGAACAGTGCTTTAACAAAACTGTACTACTAAATTTTTAACATGTTTAAATGGAGAAGTTTCTATATTAGGCCTACTATATATATTTTTTTCCATGACGGCATATGTCAACTTTATAATAAGGTTCACAGCAATAATGATCAGAAAACTGACTGTTATATTAATAATCACAAGGAAGTTTCAAAATTAAAATTGAAGCTTGAAATTTGTAAAATTGAAGCCATTTTTTTCTGACAAATATTGAATGACTATTTTAAAGCTATCGGAACATGTTATTTGAGACGAAAACAATACTTTGGATAAAAAAGTCACAACTTTATTTAATAAACACCACCAATATTTCTAACAAAATACCAGCCAGCGCTTTTCCCTCGCACAGTTTACATCTGAAAATCAGTTCTCTATTAATGTGAATGCATAAAGTTTAATTCTAAAAAAGAATAGTCAAGAACTGGTTCGTTCCAGGAACAGTTATTTAGTAAAGTGTCCGCCTGTTTAAATGACCAAAACACGACTGTATAGAGCGTTTAACACCTACAAAACAAAATGTAAGTGTTGCATGTACTAAGTACATATATTATTAGTTTCTTCTATGAGCATATGGTTCACATCAAAATATTCTTCAATGAGGGTAACTGCTTTGGTGGGAACGACGTTCTGTCGAGTTCTCGCGAAACAATTACCCGAGGTGACTGATATTTCCATCTGATATTTCCATCTGAACCAACTATATCGTAGTAGAAACTATTTCTTGCATACCGTATTGCACTTTATAGTACATATTTAAATACAAACTTATCGAAATGATGCCTTTTATGTGAAAACAAACGTTCTTCAGATGCTGAGTTTGGTAAAGTGACGTCACATTGTTTATAACGTTACGTGATCTGCTGATCTGCTGAGCTGCTGGTCTGCTGAGCTGCTAGTCTGCTAGTCTGCTGAGCTGCTGATCTGCTGAGTTGCTGGGCTACTGGCAGCGAAAAGTCTGCTTGCAACGAAAACTCTTCAAGTAACGTAAAGTTATATGAATATAAGATATAAAAAAATATCAAAATGAAAGGGCGTGTATTTATTGTCTCAACGCATAATTCGTGCTTCTGATGTATCTTAAACATCCATTTCATTCAATATAACACAATCTTAAACTTTAAAGTTTCGACTGATGAACTGCTGGTCTGCTGAGCTGCTGATATGCTGAGCTGCTGGTCTGCTGATTTGCTGGGCTGCTCGCAGCGAAAAGTCTGCTTGCAGCGAAAGCTCTTTAGTAACGGAAACTAATGAATATAAAATATAAAATAACAAAATGAAAGGGCGTGTTTATTATTGTGTCTAAGCATAATTCGTGTTTCTGTCGAATTTTTGAGAAAAAAACCATTTCATTCAATATAGCACAATCTTAAACTTTGAGGTTTCGACTGCTGAACAGCTGGTCTGCTGAGCTGCTGGTCTACTGAGCTGCTGGCAGCGAAAAGTCTGCTTGCAGCGAAAACTCTTCATGTAACTAATGAAAACCGGTATAAGATATAAAATATCAAAATGAAAGGGCGTGTATATTAATTGTATCTACGCATAATTCGTGCTTCTGTCGTATTTTAAACATCCATTTCATTCAATATAGCCAAGTTCACGCTGCTAGGTTGCTAAGCTGCCAGTCTGCCAAGTTCACGCTGCTACGCTGCCAGACTGCCAAGTTCACGCTGCTAGGCTGATACGCTGCCAGTCTGCTAAGTTCACGCTGCTACACAGCCAGTCTGCCAAGTTCACGCTGCTACGCTGCCAGTCTGCCAAGTTCACGCTGCTAGGCTGCTACGCTGCCAGTCTGCCAACTTCACGCTGCTACACTGCTAGTCTGCCAGTCTGCCAACTTCACGCTGCTACACTGCTACGCTGCCAGTCTGCCAACTTCACGAAAATCCGTGTCACATACAATGAAAACAAGGACTGAAGCTATGATTAAATTGCTTGTGTTGGTAATATGAAGAAACTGTTACCATATTTCTTCAATTCAATCCGACCGGATTTTTAGCAGTGGAAAATGTCCTAATTTTACATCGATTTTGCACACGGATATATTTAATGTAGATAATTATCATTTGTTATAAATTTTGATTATTGTTTGAGCTGTATTTACATTCTTATTAAATAAGGTAAAATAAAATAAATCAAACATGTCAAACATTACTCTACATTTCTATTTCACGTAGATCTAGCGGACACTTCAGTTGATAAAATAGAGGTATTAACATACATTTGTAGTTATTTATGTTCAAGAATGCCGGATTTGCTCGAGTCGAATACTGATCATACGAGAGAGGAGCACGAGCATGATCCGAAAGCGACGAGAGCCAACTGAATTTGTTGCGATTTTTGCGGAAAATAAACATGCATACCATTTTCTTTTACCTATTTTAGGACTAAGTGATGTCAAAGAAGAAAGCAGCCAGCAAGCTTAGATTTAGTACTGACCTTATTGAACAGGCGGTTCATCATATTGCTTTTCTGAAAGCGGTTGATAGCATTCCAAACTTAAAGAGACCATCCGTTTTGAAACGAGCAGTATATAGATATGAGAAATACTGGCTACCGTTAGCTGCCGATCACATGAAAGAATGTCTGTCCGCACCATTGGACATTGAATGGGTTTGGCATTGTCATATGTTATGTCCGGTGGCCTACGAAAATGACTGCCAAGCGATAGTTGGCACTACTGTCAGTCATAAACTGGTTGGTGCGAGACAGTACCAAGACAAGCAGAAACAGTCTCAGAAATACTGGTCTGTGAAATATGAAGGGGTCCACGAACCTTTTTCTGTCGACTTTACAGCGCCTTATGAAGTCCACGCTGTTGAAAACTATAAGTCGAAGATTTCATACGACATTGTTTCCGCCGCACAAAGACAGATGGTTTTCTATTACCAAGTGTCCTTACCGCACCATCGAGACAAGAAGTACCTCGGCAACTCAGTCCTCAGGTACAAACAATTTCTTTACCTCAAGAATCAACTACCAAAAGCCTTCCTGGTGCCATGTTACGACATAGATTTGATATGGCACACCCATCAGCTCAACCCCTGTATCTACAAGAAGGACATGATGAGGATCATTGGTCGCTTATTCAACCATGACGACACTGTAAATGACCGCAGCGTAGGATCAAAATTGTACAACGCTGACAAAGAAACTCGGGAACATTGGAAGAACTTTTACAATGAGTCATTTTCGTTGTTTGTGGCAATGTATCGTGGTAATCCACCTGCGGGTTTTTTGTACAAAATAACCCCAGACGAAATGTACATGTTCTGTACCAAAAGTACTGAAATAACAATTCAGAAGTTAACTTTAACTCTTCCTTCTTCAGACAGCGGCAGGTTTAAGAAAATAAAACTAACCGTGTCCAGCGCAGCCGGTAACAAGATAGTCAATAAATGGTTCTCTCTGAAACGTCCAAGTGATCTTTCACCTGGCACTAATACAATTACTTGGACACCGAACAGTCGCCACACGCTCGACACGAAAGTTGCTAACAATGTCAGCTTCTGGTTACAGGAACATGTTGGTTGGGGATGCCTTGGATCGAAGTCGGATGTCGGTGTAAGTATGTTGAACGGTTTACCTAAAATAGAGTCTGGAGCTGTCGCAGGAAGTGGCGGACAAATCAATGTCCAGCTACCTTTGGGATCGAACATTCCATTAGGTATTCAGGGACACTTCTCTCCTCCTAAAAGAGGGACGGCTTTGTTGTTCCTGGACGGGGATAAATATGAAACTGCAGTCATTCCAGAAAATGTGCAACAGTTATGGGGACCAGTGGCGCTTGAGAGACTTCCCCCAGGGACAAACAACCATTGCCAAGTTGCGTCGCATAGGTAACTATATCTCTACAGTTGTAATTGCATTGATCCGAGTTTTCAGCGCCAGGTCGTTTGGCAAAGGTTTAGAAATATTTTTGGCAACTTGAATACTATTGGTTCCAAATTTCGTCTTTTCCGTTACGAAATATACAGTAAATTCCGTTTAAAACGAACTCCTTGGTACCATTTAAATTTGTTCCTCATATTAGGGTTTGTTATATCAATATAGCATTTTCATAAAAAAGAAAAAAGCATAATCCTTATATCCGGATTGTCGCTATATCCGCAGTCGTTATAGACGGAGTTTACTGTATTGATTTAACGCACTTGTGTTTTTGGAAATGTTTACGGCATCGTTATACTGACGCAATGTCTTTTTAATATGAAGTACCAATACTCGTACCGTAGGTTCAGTGATTTACGCCCTAATTCAGAAAATTTGTTTTACTTAGATTGAAGAACCATCTAGGAAATGTGACGTTTACAGCGAGAATTATTCACAGCCAGCCTTTGATGATGTCAGTGATTCAGGTGTTTTACCATGACAAGTTGTCGGTGATCGGCCATCTTATTGCATCAGACCAACTTCCGCTTCCCACTCAGGTAATCTATTTCTATTTTAATTAATGTATAAGCTAACCAAATATGCTTCCTGCATGCTTAATTTACCATTATCCTTGTCCATATGACAAATATATGTAGAAATTGTTTAACGAAAACCCCTTGAGGCATATGTTTTGATCTATATGATACTTACGCGTTTGTGATGAATCCGGGATAAGTTGAAAATTATGTTACAGGAAGAGCTATCAATGCATTATTCCCCCGAAGTGGTTTCTCACAGTCTGTCACCTTGACAATCACTCCCTGGACCCGATTTTTACAAACGACACTTTATTTCAATGTGATGAACATTTGTGCCAATTTATTATATTTTTTTTTAATGTATAACAGAGTCACAGTCTGAACAGGATAAAATGTCTACAGACAGACGGTCAGACAGAAAGAAAACACACATTTCCCTTAATTAAAAAAAAAAAAAAAAAAAAAAAAAAAAAAAATGGGTTAAAAAAAAAAAAAAAAAAAAAAAAAAACCAACCCCAAAAAAAAAAAAAAAAAAAAAAAAAAAAAAAAAAAAAAAAAAAAAAAAAAAAAACACCCAAAAAAAAAAAAAAAAAAAAAAAAAAAAAAAAAAAAAAAAAAAAAAAAAAAAAAAAAAAAAAAAAAAAAAAAAAAAAAAAAAAAAAAAAAAAAAAAAAAAAAAAAAAAAAAAAAAAAAAAAAAAAAAAAAAAACAACACCCCAACAAAAAAAAAAAAAAAAAAAAAAAAAAAAAAAAAAAAAAAAAAAAAAAAAAAAAAAAAAAAAAAAAAAAAAAAAAAAAAAAAAAAAAAAAAAAAAAAAAATTTGTCTGACCTTGACCCCTTTAAAGTGACATTATGCGCATATTATTGCACAAAGTGTGTTTTTGGTGACAGTTTTATAAAAGCAATTTTTGGTTGCTGTGCATTTAAATGTGTTAAATTAATGATTATGCCGCATTAGTATTTGAAGTTGGTGCTTTAGATATAAAAATATCGGACTGATAAAATGATACTTGAATGTGTCGTTGTTGATGTTGGTAGAGATTTCGGCAGTGGAAGGGAAGCAACTCCTGCATGCAGTTGTTCTTCTCCCAGTCAAATAAGAAAATCAATATTTTGAAAGTTATTTTTTCATACTGGTAGCGGGAAGAGTTTGGTGTATTGGGTTAAAAGTTATTATTTCCTCTACACTTTTGTACACACACCATTTTCAGCTGGATTTTTACTTGAAAACAATGCACATAATGTCACTTTAAGGTAGTAGCGCGGGCCTTGTACGAGACACGTCGTCTTCGTGTGCTGAATATGTGTGCAAAATTGTTTTAAAATCCTTCAACGCATAAGAGACTAACAGTTCGGACACGAAAGTGTGCATATATACAGGGTCCGTTACCTTTAAACTTTAAGTGTGACCTTGGCTTTGGATGTAGGGTCTTGGGTCTTGCACGCGACACGTCATCTTCATTTGCTAAACATTTTTGCTATATTATTTCAAAAATTCCTCCACACTCCACACAAGTTACAGTCCGGTCACAAAAGGCGGATGGAAAGACATTCAAACTCTAAGTTTGACATTGACCTTTGAGGTAGGGACGTGTGTCTTGCACGCGACACGCCGTCTTCATGTGCTGAACAGTTGTGCCATATAATTGAAAATCTCTTCACGCACATGGCAAAGCTACAGCCCGGACACGAATATGTGTCCATGTATACAGGATTTGAGGTAGGGACGTGGGTCTTGCACGTGACACGTCGTTTTCATAAGCTGAACAAATACCATATAATATGAAAATTTCTTGCATACCAGATGGGGATATCTGCAGTTTTTACCAGTGCTGGAAAATCTCATCTTACACCCCCCCGTGTAAGACGACTTACGTGCTTACTTGTGACGTAACGTTATAAACAATGTGACGTCACGTTATAAACAATGTGACGTCACTTTCCCATACATAACATCTAAAGAATGTTTGTTTTTATATCAAAATGCATCATTTCGGTAAGTTTGTTTTTAAATATCTATTTCAAAGTGCAAGACGGTATGCAAGAAAAAGTTTCTTCCATGAGATACTTGGTTCAGATGGAAATATCCGTCACTTCGGGTAACTGTTTCGCGGGAACTCGGCAGAGCCTCGTTCCCGCCAAAACAGTTACCCTCAGTGACGGATATTTCCATCTGAACCTCGTGCTCATATAAGAAACTAATAATCTTCATGTTTTACAAAGTTACATCCCGGGAACGAAAAAGCAAATGGAAGGACGGACACACAGACAGACGGTCGGACGGGCGTTAAGGCTACATATGCCCACATTCGGGGCATAAAAAGATTTATTTAGAGACAGTAAATAATGATATAATTATTTATGAGTTTTAGACATAAGATATGCCTAGGCATTTGGTGAATTAATGAGAAACCATGTATATTTTCTACACTATATGTTTTACGTAAGGCTACAGGAAGTAACCATTGCATGAACACGCTTTAGGACTTATGATTAATAATATTTTAACATGATCGGGTTGTGTTTAAGTGTAAAACTTTTTCCGTTGGTTAATTTCGTTGCAGGTTAGTAGGGATGAAATCACACTGAATCCAAGACAAGGGGAGAGAGCAGTTCTGATCAAGAATAATGGAGGTGACTGGGGCATTATAACTGGTAGATGGAAGGGCTTTAAAACGAGGAGTTGCGGGAACGAGACGTACATGTAAGTTGCCATTTGGTGTTTACATTAAAGAAATTGACAGAAACAGTCCGACCGATGTCAACGAGTAATGACGGTTTACAGTCACAAAAAAACTGAATGGGCCTCTTTTATGCCTTATTAAGCGTTCATTAAGCGAAATGGGCGAAGTTATCATTCCTCAAATTTCAGCTAGTTAGTTTGATAGTTTATTCCAAGCAGTTTGATTTCGTACATAACTTCAAAAAGTGTTTAATTGCTAAATTTAAAAGCTCAAAATTACTACAATTTTGTAATAAAACTTAAATACACATACCTTTTTGTATGCCAGTTTCTAGTGACTGGTAGTATAATGACACCAACTACAATCCTAATTGTCCAAGGACCCACGTGATCGAGTAGTTAGAGTCGCCGGCTTGAAATCACTAACCTCTCCTAGATTGAGAGTCATGGGTTCGAGCCCTGCTACCGACCATGTCTCTTTATGTGAGAAAGTTGGCAGTTTCTTACGGAGGATAGGAATCTAGTACTTGTTCTTCCCAGGAACGATTGTTAGGTAAACTTCCAGCCTGTTAAAATGACCAAAATTACGGTTGAAACGGGCGTTAAACTCCTCCAAAAACAACATCAATTGCCCTAGTCTAATCTAGTCAAAATGTATATTGGCATTTTACGGGTTTCTCAGTCACGGTGCTAATTAATAAATTTACATATTAGCTCGACTAATCGAAAAATAAAGAGGGCTATTACAGTCATACTGTTAAGTTAGATAACTCTTGTATGAATTTAATTCAAATAGTGGCCCTTGTTTGGGTATGCAAGTTACTATCATGTGCACATCTCAGTAAACCACCACTTATGGGATTGATTTAAAACGTCGATACAGTCTTCATTGTGTATCAAACAATCAGGTTAGATAACTCCTGACTGAATTTACTACAAAGTTTGGCCCTTGTTGAAGTTGGAATGTTTGGTTAAAGTTTCGCGTGCAAGATACTATCATGCACATACTTCAGTAACCACTTATTGAAGTTATTTGAAACTTAACAATAGTATTCAGGGGTATCACATAGATAATTTTCGACTTTTTTATTATTACGTTTTTCTAGTTGATGCTTTGAGAGCCAACATAATTTTGCTTTGCTATTTACTGACAAAAGTTTTGTTTTATGGGCAAACACTGAGAATAGCCCTGCAAGCTGTCTTACGGACAGCTCTTGTTTGCATACCTTATTGTGTATTTTGTGGCAGTTTGGCACTCTGGTGTTTACGGATCTTTAATATCATGTTTAGAAACTTTAGAGTATTATACATGTAATTAAAAGACTTTTCAGAGAATATTCATAATTTATGGATGGCAAGAATATGATGGGTTTAATTTATGAATTTTAGGAAAGAAAAGAGTGCGTGGAAGTCCCGGGACATTGTTTCTGAAGTTCTACAAGTTTTCTACAGGCACAACGGCAACTGTTGAGCTTGGATATCTCAGCAAGAACTATGCATTTAGTCTAGAGTCGGCTCACGTTGATCTGATGAAGGGCGTCCTAGATATCGAGTCCTCAAGTAATGAAGTGGCAAAAATATTGCAATGGCATTTTCTGTTTCTCTTTTGCACGTGCTATGCGTTCCAAGGCCTAAAGGATGGAGGGAGGGTCAGCAAGTGAAACCGTCTGTAACTTCTCGTGGAGGGAGATCAGTAACCACCGTTCCCTCAGATGATATGGCGTTTGTTATGGCAGCAGGATTATTATGGGCCACGCCATCAAATTACTGTATGCATTCTTATTACGGTGCCCATATTTGTGCAATGTGTGGTGGGGGAGGTGGGGGTATGATGGAGTTTGTCGGCGGTGATTATGGAGACCTTCCTGGAGGTGATGCAGATGGTGGTGACGCGGGATGTGATGGGAGCGCATGCGGGGGCGGTGCAGATGGCGGAAACGGTGGAGGATGTGGTGGAGGATGTGGTGGATGTGGGGGCTGCGGAGGCGGTGGAGGATGTGGTGGGGGCGGTGGATGCGGTGGAGGTGGTTAAGGGGGCTAAGTTAGTGCCATATTTTTCATTTGGACACCTGAGTTACTGTTTTATGCTTTTTCTTAGTTTGCTTACGTGATTTTTGCAATTCTGGTTTACTTGCATAATCTCCGGGTGGTTCATGAATTAAAAATATGGAATGAAAAGTGAACTTATACTTATATGATGTTAAACGTTCCCTGAAAAAGTTAAAACATGTTTTACATTTCGAAGAGAATTAGCGGAAGAGTACATTGTACTTGACATCAAATGAAATATCTGCAAATTTGGGAAAGTCAGTTAAAGACAACATATGAAAGCAGACTCAGTTAACCTATAAGCATTTGAAAGTAATTGTTTTACCAAAAGATAAACCTTTGACAAATTGTATAACCTTTATAGCACTAAGCATCAGCTGACTTTATTGTTGTATGAACTTCTGTTTCGGATATTGTTTTAATTTTGATGTATGTAGCAAATGTTGCTCTGTCAGTTCTAAATGCATTTTTGTAGAGATTTTAGCATTTTCACTGTTTACATTTTGTCAGTGTTATTTCCTGAAAACTCAGCTTCAAATACCGTAATATCATTTACCGTTACTCTTGTCTAAAATATATATATTTATAACATCATAGTAAATGCTAATTTTCATCGACTATGCACTTGTCAGGTGGAATGAATAGTAAGGTTGACTGTCATTTTGTCCGTTAATCCGTGATGATACTTTGAAAATGGAATGAGTATTTATTATGACTATGTATTACTTTTGGATTTTCTTCTGAATATTTCTGAATAGACCATAGCCTATTTATTTAAATATTCGCTAGAGATTAATTGTTAGTTTATACTTAACTGGCTTGGTCATACAGTGTCTATTTCGCCATAATTATTATTAAGAATATTATTGTTTTTCAGTGATTATAGCCAACTAGGTTACATGTAACTCCTGTGTCTTGAAAACGTTTCAACTAAATATCAAATGGACGTTGCATATGTGCTACAGTTTAAACTATCCTGCACCACTGAAATAGCAATATATTAGCCTATCGGAACAAGCTTTTGGCATTAACGTATGCATTAAAAAGGCTCGTTTTTGTCTTTCTTTTTATAAGCTCACCCGAACACTACTGTGATCGCTTGTCCGTCGTCTGTCTGTCTATCGTCTGTCAACACTTAACCTTGTGTATGCAATAGGGCTGCATTTTCACTGGATCTTCACGAAACTTGGTCAGAATAACTTTCTTGATAAAATCTAGGCCAAGTTCGAATATAGGTTATGTTGGGTCAAAAACTAGGTCACCTGGTCAAATCATAGAAAAACCTTGTGTGTGCAATTGAGGTTGCATTTTTAATTGAATCTTCATGAAACTTGATCTTGATAAAATCTAGTTTGAGTTCCCATATGGATCATCTGGGGTCAAAAAAATAAGTCACGGGCTTAAATCATAGGAAAACCTTGTGAACGCAATATATTTTCATTGGATGTTCATGAAACTTGGTCAGTAAAATTGTCTTAATAAAATTTAGTTCGACTTCGAATATGGGTCATCTGAGGTCAAAAACTAGGTCATCCGGTTTAAAACCTTGTGTGACATTTACACCCTAATCATTATGAAAATTGGTCAGAATGTTTGTGTGAATCACCTCTGCGGATGTAACGCCCCTCTCAAAAATACACGTTGCCGAGATAACACAGCCTCTACCTACAATTAGTTCTGTCATAACTCTGTTAAGGTAGCGACTGTCAAAAACTAGAACTTCATTTCCCAAAATCTTCAAAGATCGATGCCTTTTTTATTGTAATTAGAATGTATGTACACCTGTACATTTTTGAAAGGTCTTTTCAATCTCTGCACAAATCAAACAAAACCAATGATGATGTTAAAGATTACGAAAAGAATTATGACAATAAATGTTATAAAATTTCTTATCTGTCTTCAGTTTTTCAACAATACTTACATCAATGGGGTAACCTCTTATACCCGAAATATTTTTGTACATTGTTTCCTGCTTGAGGGAACCGTGTCGTTGATCTTTGAAAACATTATTTGTTACACTTTTATGACCATAAGTGTATGGTTAGGGGGTATAACCACCTATCACAGAACATGTAAGAGCATAAAATTGATTTAAAGACAGAAATTTGTGACACGGTTCCCTTAAGTAAAATACAGAAAAATGTACAACAAAACGTTTCGACATAGGGGACTACCCATAGCTGCAAGCCTTGTTCAAAATTGATAATAGGTGTGAAAGTTTATCATCTTTAATTTCCTAGTTCTTTTCGTAACCATGAGCACCATCATTTGTTCTGTTTTATTTGATTAGAGTTTGAAAAGACATGTTCAAAAAGTATAGTTTTACATACTTTCTACATACAATAAAAAAAGATAAAAACATTTTCAGATTGTGGTGAATGAGAAATTAGCTTTTGTTAGGTGTTAAGGAAAAAAGGAACTGTGTATGTTTTGAATGTTTACCTTTGTATTATTTTGTATGTAAATATATATTATTGCAAGAAACATTGACACTGTCTAATTCATGACAACTTTAGTAAATTAGAAATCCTTTCTTGTCCGCATATAAATGCTGCAATAATGACATTTTATGATCATTTGATTTTATTTGCTTTAGTTGTTTTCTTAAGCACTATAATTTATTCATATTTTGATGTCGCTCTGACATGTTTACATTTCATTTAGTCTGCTTGTATTTTGATGTAATATTCTTAGTTATGTTTCCTTACTCTCTGTGATAGTCGGATATTAAAGTTGTATTTCTGTAATGCTCTTGTTGTCTAACTAAAGCTATTGCGATATGTCATTGAGGTCAAGGGTTGTGCGGTGGTCGAGTGGTTAACGCTCTGGACTACCAATCCGGAAGTCCCCGGTTCGAATCCCGGCCGGGGCACTGGAAATTACAGAAACGCTTTTCAGTGTTTCCCACCCATCTAGAGATGAACTGGTTAGAAACCCAGATGTGGTCTCACATGTATCGGTGCTATATACCGGGCATGTAAAATAATGAAGGGGTCTATTCGCAAAAGAGCAAGGGTCTGGTAACCGGATTATCTTGTATCTGTCTCCCTTCAACCTGCGCCTGTCAGGAGCCTTGGCAAGTTCACCCAGGCAGAAGTCCCTGGGTCGGCCGGGACTTATAAACAAAGGAAGAAAAAGAAAGTCATTCAGGTCGCTTGACTTACTTCGTCCGTAAGTTAGTTGCATGTGATGAACAATATGGCATTAAATGGCCCGCTCCTCAAGTTGCTCCATGCGGAACTAAGTTGTCGTGGCAACCGAAAGGAAAACTCTTTTTATGTTTCAAACTATCAAAGCCCAAACTTTAGATATTTGGTGTCCAGTTTTTTCAAATAGTGCCCCTTTGTTAAAAAAAAACTTTGGCCACTACTTGTGTATGGATCTAAGTTTTGAAAGCTTGTCCTAATCTGCAAACTTTCATGACCTGTCAAAAACATGCCTGCCAGAAAGCGGGACTGTTTGCCCTTTATGACTACAACGTACCAAAAGAACTTGAAAATTCCACTGAAACCCTTGGTCACGTCTTCAAATAATTATAGAGGTATAACTATTATTTGTCACTCTACAAACAATATCCAAAACCATTGTCGCATTTTCCATTTAGTTTATACTAATTAATTTAGGTCGATTGTGAAACGAGTTATTCAACTTATATTAATCACTCTTGACACCTCATTCCTGGTGGTATCCATCGCCGTGAGGGTATGAGAGAAAAAAAGCCAGGTTCCCTTTTAATGCTGAGCGCCAAGCAAGGGAGCTACTGGTGCCATTTTTACGTCTTTGGTATGACGCGGCAAGGGAGCGAACCCACGACCTCCCGCACTCGAAGCGGGCGCTCTACCACTAGGCTATCGAGGCGGTTCACAGGAGTGAACCCTATCAAGATTGTTCAAGAGATGTTGATTGTCTGAAAATGTTGGCTAGGGGCTTGGCCATTTCCATTGTATGTATTCGGGGTGAATATAAGTGTTGGCTAGGGGTTGGGCCATTTCTATTGTATGTATTCGGTGTGTAGATAAAATGTTGGCTAAGGTTTGGGCCATTTCCATTGTCTGTATTCGGTGTGTAGATAAGTGTTGGCTAGGGGTTGGGCCATTTCCATGGTATGTATTCGGGGTGAAGATAAGTGTTGGCTAGGGATAGGCCATTTCCATTGTATGTATTCGGTGTGTAGATGAAATGTTGGCTAGGGGTTGGGCCATTTCCATTGTATGTATTCGGGGTGTAGATAAAATGTTGGCTAGGGATTGGGCCATTTCCATTGTATGTATTTGGGGTGTAGATAAAATGTTTTAGAAATATTCTAAGAAATCAATGGCTTAATTTCTTTGAATGACTTAACTATGGTTTAAACTCTGTTTCTGAAAAATATGACATGACATCCAAGTTGGTTTGAAGGTGCAAAGCATACCCGAGCATTATTTGGCGATCATGGGGGTCTTGTCTTGTTACTGGAAATCAACAGTATAGTGTTATCTTACTATATTTAGACTTCCGATTCAGTTCGTTGTGGAATAGTCGTGAAAGTGTGTAGACCATGCACTTCAACATTTTACATTTATAAACATGACAGTAAACCAAATTTGTAAATATGTTGAATATGAGCAAAACGGGCAGAAAATAGAACATACATAATATTTTCAACGTGGCTACGCTAAGAATGTTCTCCTATCTGAGATAAGATGTAATTACGGCTACTATAACAAGCTAATTCTGAGTACTTTGGACAATGTGTCAAACAACATTAGGTTAAGATTGAAATATGTTGTGTAATGATGAACACCTCTTTTGTGTGTAAAGAATAAACAACAAATTTGATTTATGTAGTTTATTCCAAAGTCAACAGTAAATTGTTATCATAGTTAGGTTATATCTGCAGACTTTACTCAGTGGCATACGGAATGACCATGCAAGTGTGCTTGACCATGTACTTCAACATTTTCATACTTTGGGAAAACCTTTAAAAGAAAATATATAAATCTATAGAAATTATGCGTGTGTATGTTCGCCCTTTTATGAGAGTGAACCATGTTCCTAAAGCATATTCCGTCTGGGCAAAATTTACAGAAAGTTTGCAAGTCACTTAATAAATATTCGTTATTTTTATCCTTTGCTTAGCGTACTAAGAACATTTTCCCATTCATGCCTGTGAATTTATGATGTAATTTTTATTTGCTAATGCCCCGGTCACATATCCGTACGGTGTCCGTACGATTTATAAAATCGCACGATTCCATCAACTTTTAAAATCCGTACGGTCTCCGTACAATCGAAGCTTCTGGTCACATGCCTACGGGCCCCGTACGATCTTTTAGAGGATGCAATCGTAGAATATCCATACGGAAATCGCAGACAAGTCGTGCGGTGCTCGCAAGGAGATCGGACGTACCTCGTGCGATGCACGTGTGTTCATACGGCGCCCGTACGGTGTCCGCACGGTGTCCTGGTTTTATACCACCTTCAATCGTCAAGGATGTCGTACGGAGTCCGTACGGCGAACGTAAGGCCCTGCGGGCCCCGTACGGACATCGTACGTTGACCGTGCGACCACCCTGCGAAAGTCGTGCGAGCACCGGCAAGCTCTTACGGAACTCGTGGTAGTCCAAATCCGCACGGACATCGTGCCGGGGCCCTTGCAGTGCCCGTACGAGACCATTGCGAGCTACTCAGGACTTCGAAAATTTCTACGAGCTCTGCGACAGCTCGGGAGCTCGGTGAAACATTCTCACCGAGTCCCCGAGTCCTCTACGAGTTCAAAAAATCCGTACGATGCTCGCAAGAATATTTTCGACTGAAAACCTACTCGTACGGGGCTCGTAGCGTTAATGTGACCAGGGTATTACAGAGCATTTTATTACTTCATTTAAAGACTGCTATTTAGATAAACTGCTGCTTAATATCGTTGATATTGAATTTGACAAATAATCATGTGGCAGCGTACGTTATTTGTTTGCGTAACATTTCAGTTTTCTCCAAATATGTGCCTAACTTGGAAATGAAAAGGGCACTTTCAAACTTAATATACATGTACCAATACGTAAGATATATTTTCATACCCATAGCTCACATCCACAAGACAAGCAACTTGGCGACAAAGTCAAAAGTTATCAAACTAAATTTTTTGATATCCCTGAATACTACAGCAAAGTGGTAATGATATATGTGCCAGTTGCACACAAGACTTTAACTAGGAATTTCTAAGTACAACTCATGAAACATTTTCACAGAGTAATCTTCTCTTACTTACAGATAGGTGTCATAATGGTACATAAGTATTCCAACTTTCAAAGTAATATATCAAATGGTTAAGTAAACAAGTGGACAAGAATGAAAATTTTAACTGAGTTTCTAAGTCGAATGAAAGGGCCATAGTTCAATTGAAATCCTTGACAGAGTTACCTTTTCCTGCCTATGTTTTGGGATCGTGATGGTAAACAAGTATTCCAACTTTCAAAGTAATATCTCGAACAGTTTAGTCAAAAAGTGGACTGGTACGAAAAACTTAACCGAGATTCTTAGTCGATAAAGGACCTTAATTTAAAACAAAATCCTTAAAGTGGCATTATGCGCATATTACTGCACAAAGTGTATTTTTGGTGACAGTTTTATAAAAGCAATTTTTGATTGCTGTGCAGTTAAATGTGTTAAATTAATGATTATGCCGCATTAGTATTGGTGCTTTAGATAATTATAAAAAAAACGGACTGATAAAATGATAGTTGAATGTGTCGTTGTTGATGTTGGTAGAGATTTCGGCAGTGGAAGGGAAGCAACTCCTGCATGCAGTTGTTCTTTTCTTAAATTGACTCTCCCAGTCAAATAAGAAAATCAATATTTTGAAAGTTATTTTTCATACTGGTAGCGGGAAGAGTTTGGTGTATTGGGTTAAAAATTATTATTTTCTCTACACTTTTGTACACACACCATTTTCAGCTGGATTTTTACTTGAAAAAAAATGCGCATAATGTCACTTTAAAATGCCTTTAGATGGGGGTAATGATGCAAACAAGTATTCAAAGTTTCAAATTAATATCTCAAAGGGTTTAGTCAATAAGTTGATTTTACCCATATTCAATGTATTTTCTAAGTCAAAAAAGGGGCATAATTATGACAAAAACTTTCACAGAGTTATGTTCTCTTGTCTGTTGATGGAGGTGATGATGGTTAATAAGTATAGTAAGTTTCAAAGCAATATCTGTTATGGTTTTTAAATAAAGTGGGGTAGTACGAAAAACTTAACCAAGCTCATTGCACTTTCTATGTCGAAAAGGGGCCATAATTCTGAAAAAAGCCTTGACAGAGTTATGTTCTCTTGTCTGTTGATGGAGGTCACGATGGTAAACAAGTATGGTAAGTTTCAAAGCAATACCTCTAATGGTTTTGAAATAAAGTGGGGTGGCACGAAACACTTAACCAAGGTGTGACACCAACGCCGACGCCAAGGCGAGTAGGATAGCTAGCCTTTTCTTCGAAAAGTCGAGCTAAAAATCGGCCAATATAGAAATGAGCTTGTATTTAGTAATAAGTTATGATATTAAAATTTGCTACATGCAAACCAATGATACGTTTCATAACTTATGAAATACCTCAGAAGCTGTCATGCTATATCAATTGTATGATTGTATGAATTATTGTTAATTATATAATATGTACTGCAGACATAATTTATTCTAAACTACATGTAGTGTACATTAAGAGTCACAGTGAGCACTATTATGTCACACACATGTCATACGACAAGAAATGTTATGAGAAAATGAGTACTTCTAAATAGTTTAATAGTATAATTATCAATTATAATGATTTTGGTGGTGTCAACAATGGCTAGGATCGTAACTTGCCTATATCGTTATTTTTGTTTTGTTGTATATATCTCGTTTTTACCTCATAACACAACCAAAATAAAAACAATAAAAATTATATCCGTTTGAGTTCCGGGCGTACTGATCCAGCTACACTGATGATACAGAGTAGTCGCATTCGTTATTTTCCGAGAGACGTATAAGCCGTGGCTGTGAACTTTCCGTGACGCTGATGTTGAATTCACGTGATACGGAATTCCCCCGACATACCCACCTGTATTTACAAACATTGCAAAATATGCTAATCTTAAGCTATATAAATGTAATCAGTGTACAACTTTTCAGCAAACCTAAATGTTTACAAAAGTTTAGAAGGGAAATTCAAATTTCAATGCGGATGACGGATAACCAATAATTTTACTTGACCTACATACAGTTTGATAAACAAGGTAAGTACAATATCTTTTACTATCATCGGGTGTGTAAAAGCACAGGTACCTGACCATTGGTTTTTCGTATATCACATATAAAAAAGATTTATATGTGATATAGATCTGCGGAAAATGTATGTATAAGTATCACCAGTATTTACCTGACACTCATTAGCTCAATCTTATTTAATATCGGACGTCTGAATCGTAACGTGATATGGCCCAGTGATTATAAATAAAACAATTTTCAAGCTTCACTCTCTGTTTCGTGCTCAAACTTTGAATCAATTTAACATGATTAAAAGGTTTAAGAAATTCTTTATAAAACTGTGTCTATCTAGCTGTGTTTTCATGCCATGTATAAAGAATAGTCAATCTACATTGTATCTATATTTCTGTGAGAATTTTATAAAACTTTCAAAGCAACTTGCAAGTGAAAAACATTCCATGCTCAAACTGAGTCGAGCACGAAAAAGAATTTTGTAATCGCGGGGATGGCAGTCTTTACTGTGAATCGGACCCGGATACAGAATATGTTAAGGACAGCTGTACGATGAATCTACATTAGCCCACTTGCATTTGAAATATTAGATGGCAGTTTTTATGTTATTTTTATAATTAAATCCCTTTGCTTGTAAGATAATCAAGCCCAGTCCACAGGGGCCGGTATTTTTGGAAAAAATGCACTAAATATGCTATATTTCTTTTGGAAAAAAAGAGTTGATACCGGCGGCCTCTATGGCCAGAAGATATGGGCCTGCAAACATCCTGTTAAAAAAATAATAATATATATCATCTAGTCTGGTGGCGAGGCATTACGCTTTTGAAGTTAAAATAAAATGCAGCTATTGAATGCAGATAAGGTCGCTTTAAACATGTTGTAAATCTAACTTGAACAAAAGGATTGCAGAACTGATACTCTGGTAGAGATAGCTAGTTCAATGTATGCAGAACTTCGAATAGTATCTAATTATACTATAAAAAGCAACAAACTGCTCGTAGTGAGCTCACCCTCTGTCCGCCGGCCACCGTGCGTCGTCCGTCGTGCGTCGTGTGTCGTCACCAGTCAACAGTTTTAACTAAACAACAGCTGCAAAACCATGACAACCACTTGGCCAAATTCAAACAAACTTCACATTAATGTTGCTTGCATGTACCTCTATAAAAGTTGTTCAAAGAATTACATTCCATGCAGAATTCTTGTTGTCAAGGCTACCAAAAGGAAAACTGCAAACATCTCAAGAACTGCTAGGCATAGAACTTAGATATTTAGTATGCATAGCATTATCTTGTGGTCTTGCACAAAGCTGTTCAAATCCGAACGTTGGGTGTCAAAACTGCCACCACAAGTGGGTACTTGGTTTACATAGACTTGTATAGTCGGAAACTTTATTGAAAACCGGAAAGCCCAAGAGCTTAGACATTTGGTGTATAGCATTGTCTAGTGAACCTCTACCAAGATTATTCAAATCATGCCTCTTGGGTCAACGGGAGTAAGCCTAAAACAGCAAGGTAGATATTTGGTTTTACCGCATTACCTAGTGGCTCTTTACCCAGTTTGTTCAGATCATCCCCCGGGTATAAAATCGGCCACGCCTAGGTTGTAGGGTCATTATGGCCGTCTTGTTCCCATTCCTTCATTTTGACAACTGGTTTTAAAGACGATTATTTCATATCTATATACATTGAAGTTTATAGGGACGCCAAGTGTTAAACCAGTATACTTCTCTTGGACAATTTCAATGAATGTTTACCATATTAAGGAAAACGTGACTCCGCAATGTTGACTTATGCAGTATTGAAAGTAAAATTTGTGTTTTCTAAAAGTGGTTGTCAAAATATTAAAGGGACATTATGCGCATATACTGCACAAAGTGTATTTTTGGTGACAGTTTTATAAAAGCAATTTTTGGTTGCTGTGCATTTAAATGTGTTAAATTAATGATTATGCCGCATTAGTATTTGAAGTTGGTGCTTTAGATATAAAAAAATCGGACTGATAAAATGATAGTTGAATGTGTCGTTGTTGATGTTGGTAGAGATTTCGGCAGTGGAAGGGAAGCAACTCCTGCATGCAGTTGTTCATTTCTTAAATTGACTCTCCCAGTCAAATAAGAAAATCAATATTTTGAAAGTTATTTTTTCATACTGGTAGCGGGAAGAGTTTGGTGTATTGGGTTAAAAGTTATTATTTCCTCTACACGTTTGTACACACACCATTTTCAGCTGGATTTTTACTTGAAAAAGTGACATTATGCGCATATTACTGCACAAAGTGTATTTTTGGTGACAGTTTTATAAAAGCAATTTTTGGTTGCTGTGCATTTAAATGTGTTAAATTAATGATTATGCCGCATTAGTATGTGAAGTTGGTGTTTTAGATATAAAATAAATCGGACTGATAAAATGATAGTTGAATGTATCGTTGTTGATGTTGATAGAGATTTCGGCAGTGGAAGGGAAGAAAATTCTGCATGCAGTTGTTCATTTCTTAAATTGACTCTCCCAGTCAAATAAGAAAATCAATATTTTGAAAGTTATTTTTTCATACTGGTAGCGGGAAGAGTTTGGTGTATTGGGTTAAAAGTTATTATTTCCTCTACACTTTTGTACACACACCATTTTCAGCTGGATTTTTACTTGAAAAAGTGACATTATGCGCATATTACTGCACAAAGTGTATTTTTGATGACAGTTTTATAAAAGCAATTTTTGGTTGCTGTGCATTTAAATGTGTTAAATTAATGATTATGCCGCATTAGTATGTGAAGTTGGTGTTTTAGATATAAAATAAATCGGACTGATAAAATGATAGTTGAATGTATCGTTGTTGATGTTGATAGAGATTTCGGCAGTGGAAGGGAAGCAACTCCTGCATGCAGTTGTTCTTTTCTTAAATTGACTCTCCCAGTCAAATAAGAAAATCAATATTTTGAAAGTTATTTTTTCATACTGGTAGCGGAAGAGTTTGGTGTATTGGGTTAAAAGTTATTATTTCCTCTACACTTTTGTACACACACCATTTTCAGCTGGATTTTTACTTGAAAAAAATGCGCATAATGTCACTTTAATTGTCACAAATAATGAAGACAGGTACCTCACATCAGTAGCTCCCTTCATAAATTATATTAAATGAAATTATTGATTTTAAAAGCAGTTGTCAGATTCAGTTTAAACAAATAATTGAAAGGAAAAATGACTCCATGGATACGACTGCAAGGGATGAGCTGCTTTTCTTATATACATGTATTTCCCTGTTACCAATTAATTTAATTATTTCTATGTTTCATTTGATCAATTTCATGTTGAATAAATTCTATATTAAGCGTAAATTTGTTTTCATGAATGTTTAGTTATGTTCAAGGTTAAAGTCCCAGGACCACTTTGAATTTACTGATACAGTAGAATTAATTTACTGATAGGATAATGATAGAACCATGTTATATTGTTCTTTCATATTCAAGTCCTTTCTTCACGAAAAATAGTTGCCAGAAAGCCTTGATTATTTTCTAAATGTCACTGAAAAAATACTGCGCTATATTTCTAACATCTAATTATCGATACAAAAAGCAGAGTTAGAAATGTTTTGGTTACAAATAAAGTTTCCGCCGGTAAGACATCTTTCTTGGTAAAATAAGAGCTACATATAATTGTGCTACTTGGAGTGGAATAATAGTACTTATAGTGAATAATATCGTATACCAGTCATAAATACTTAATCCTGATTGGCCAAAAACCCCCCCCCCCCCCCCCCCCAAAAAAAAAAAAAAAACAAAAAAAAAAAAAAAAAACCCCAAAACAAAAAAAAAAACTTTTTATAAATTTTTTTTAAAAAAAAAACACAATAAAAAAAAAAAAAAAAAAAAAAAAAAAAAAAAAAAAAAAAATAAAAAAAAAAAAAAAAATTAAAAAAAAAAAAAAAAAAAAAAAAAAAAAAAACACCCCCACAAAAAAAAAAAAAAAAAATACTATAGACAGTGTATACGGGGGTTTGACTGAAAATGACTTTTTGACAATGTTTTGTGGGTTTTTTTTCATGAAATGGTATTATTTTGGTAAAATTGGGGTATTTTGTCAAAATTGTAGGGCAGTTTAGTACTCTGGTGCCAGTGCTATTAGCGAACAGCAAGATTCATGCAAGTATTATGTTCACTGTGTATTTCACAAACCATAACATAAAAACGTGTTTCACTCATGTTTTCACCGTGTTAGTTATGAATCATAACACTTAAAATAATCAAGCGAATAAGCTTGAGCGGTTTTCAAAAAAAACTATGAATTTACATAACGATGTTGGCCATGGCATGCGAAAAAAGGATTGTTTTGTTACTCCCAATTTTCTCCCATAGTCGTAGTTGGTGAGAACTTTACACTAATAGAAATTATCCGAGCGAATAAAATTTAAATTTGCGTTCCAGGATATCTTATTGATACAATCTCATGCATTTGCAATTAAAACATTTGCCACATTGAAGACGAATGTGGTTATCATTATTAATCCAGATATGTATGAAATAAAATGCAATATTTTTTTATCATTTGCAAACGGCGTACTTTCGCCTACATCACCGTCCTAAAATAGAGTGTGTTATTATTGCGGGCGGCCCGCTATATTTAATGCGTGGTGAGTAAAAGGTGCATGGAGACTTAAGTACTAAATCGAAAATATGTGTCTCTCTTCATTGAAAAATTCAGGTACTTCTGAGATGAATACTGTAGACACAGTCTATTTTTCTCCTGAATACACGAGTTGTTGTTCGTTACTTAGATGTTTCTCTCATCATTGAAACAATGACATACTTCTGAGATGAATATCATAGACACAGTCTATTTTCTATAGTGTTGTCGTTAGTTACTGTTTGTGTTCTAAAAATTGTAACAATATTTCAGTCCTATCTCCGAATTTAGACAGCGACTTTTATTGATCGATTCATATAATCGATAACAGTAAAGATTTTATACTAAATTGTTTATACTACAAGTCAGTCAGTAGATGCGATGTTGTGTCAGTTTCCGCTTGTTCAACAAGAAGCTTTCGGATCGACTCGCACCTAAGTTAACTCGTACCTTAGTCATCTCGTACCCTAGTTTGTCAACTCGTACGGATCCAAAAGTCAACACATACCCTGTGTAGTCAACTCGTACCTTCTATTTCAAAACTTCAGTTTTATCCAGGAACAAAAGGGACTGACTGATATGTATTTAAAGGTGGGGACATAAGGAATATATCACGACATTATTGAAATCGTGGTTATGATGTAACGTTTACAATATATTGACCAAATTGAATTTTCTTTTGGTGTAGATTTATTTGCATGTCTAGATAGTTGTTTATAGACTAATTTGCGCCAAAAGTAAGCGTTTCCTTCATCTTAATACTGTGATTATAACAATTTATTAAAGGTAATCATAACTTGTTTAGTTCAATGCGGCGATAAAACGAATGCATTAGTCAAACAACGCAAGTGAGAATGTGTCTCGTTGAATTCCTTTGGGGTCATGCCTCAACATCCACCATCACCAATTTCCAAAATATCTACATGTCAGTTTTGTTTGTTGGCCTTTTTTATCACAGTTTTTCTTGTTATTTACTTCAATCTGCACATTTTCATCTCTGCCCGGGAATTAATCAAAACATTTGACAAGACCTAAAATGGCTAAAATGAATTAAAAAAGTATCATCACGCCTTGAATGCCAAGTCCAAAAACTAGGTTTTAATGACTAGTGCCAAGTATGTGTATATAATCAGTTCATTTCATAATAAAGCGTAACTCCCTCTATTAAGCCTCAAACTGAAATTGTAAATGCTTATGCACGTTTAAACTTTTTACAAGCATTTTATATAACGTATGTTAAAGAAAATGTGTAGATCACCTATAACATATACGTAGAGACTATAATACATCCCGTAAGCAAAGGTACATTAAATTTTTATCAAGAAAACATTTAGAAAATTAAAGTTCTTTTTTTTTCCCAGAAGAAACAGGCATGAATACAATTAGGGCACCATTGTAACGCAATATTTTAATTTAATTCTTCGTAGACCCGACGGCTGACGAAAATATATTTTGAAAGTAGGGTAGTCTGAGGGAAAATTAAAACTCAAACAGTTTCCAACAAGACGCTGATATTCATTGTTGAGATTTTGTTACGATGGAGAGAGACCTGCATCCATGCTGAAGACCGAATGTTATTGCTGTCAAAATAATTACGATATAAGACATTTAGAATATCTAAACACACGAATGAAATTTATATGCTTTGTACGCGCCGATTCGACGTAAAAAATGGCTGTGCAAATGATACGCATTCTATCATTTCCCGTGTTTTAGAGTGACACTACGAGCAAATTTACTGCAGATGTTATCTGTTGTTTTTTTTGTTTAATTGAAAGCATAACTGATGAAAATGGCGTGGTCGGCGACGTAGAGAAATACCTTCATATTTTCGGTTGAAACGACGATTTTGTCTATTTCCTTGACGTTTTCACGCATGACGTCACACTGTATATGTTCGACGTTTTTGACGTTCTGACGGCACGGTAAAAGCTGTAAGGTGTCTATTAATATTTTTTCACCATATATTGGAAATAAAAATTTCAGGCACATTTCCATACATAACGGGTCGAGCCCTTTGTAACAAAGGGCAGTCACTCTTTCAATAATTCAGTTTCATATCTAAGACTTATGTACAATCCAATGCAAACTAAAAGCAATCAAACTGTTTTAAGTGAATTTTACAATTACTATTTTCTGAAGTCTATTAACATCTTCAAATGGTTGTTTGAACATAGAGAACCACTCTGGATATTTACGATGGCCTAGCCAAGCTATGCATTGATATTAGAAATTTCCTACTTTCCATATATTAGTAAATCATATTTCAATAGTTTAAGTATTAATTATACACTCGTTTAGGGACAATGCCATTAAAAGTTATGTGTTAGGATTGGAAACATTTGAATTATTGATCTGCCTGTAACATTTCCCCACCCACCTTGCGCAGTATACCTTCTTGTACAAGTCACTGTTGTTTAAGTAGCTTCAGAACTATCCGAAACGTATCAAAATTTACACAAATAGAATTGGTCAAACAAATGATATCCTTTCTCAGGCATTTTTGCCATAAATATTTTAAAGAATGGAAACAAAATATATATAAGTATTTTGCAAAAGAGTAAAAAATAGGTATTTTTAGTACAAATTCCTGATAATTTAACAGAAATGGAAACTATATCAGAACAAAACATATGCCCATAAATTTTGATATAGTAGTGATAGTTAACAACATTAATAGAATATGCGATACTTGTAAGCACTTGCATGTGATAGGGTATGTGATAGGGTATTTTTCAAAAGTTCGGCGGCCATCTTGGCGGCCATCTTGGCGGCCATCTTGGAATGTAGAGTTTCCCAGGCGGGAACTTTTGGGAACTTTGTGTTTATGGGTACTACAGACATTGAACTTTCAGAAAACATAAGTTTAATTTCTGTATGAAAATTGTCCGGGTTCAGCCTATTTTGAGGCTCAACAGCCTTGACATTGATAGTACATTAATCAACTAAGCGTGATTTCACATTTCAGTTAATATTTCTGAGAAGACCTTATGATTTTGTTTACGACCGTGTCACATACAATGAAAACAAGGACTGAAGCTATGATTAAATTGCCTGTGTTGGTAATATGAAGAAACTGTTACCATATTTCTTCAATTCAATCCGACCGGATTATTAGCAGTGGAAAATGTCCTAATTTTACATCGATTTTGCACACGGATATATTTAATGTAGATAATTATCCTTTATTATAAATTTTGATTATTGTTTGAGCTGTATTTACATTCTTATTAAATAAGGTAAAATAAAATAAATCAAACATGTCAAACATTACTCTACATTTCTATTTCACGTAGATCTAGCGGACACTTCAGTTGATAAAATAGAGGTATTAACATAGTTATTTATGCTCAAGAATGCCGGATTTGCTCGAGTCGAATATCAGATCATACGAGAGAGGAGCACGAGCATGATCCGAAAGCGACGAGAGCCAACTGAATTTGTTGCGATTTTTGCGGAAAATAAACATGCATACCATTTTCTTTTACCTATTTTAGGACTAAGTGATGTCAAAGAAGAAAGCAGCCAGCAAGCTTAGATTTAGTACTGACCTTATTGAACAGGCAGTTCATCATATTGCTTTTCTGAAAGCGGTTGATAGCATTCCAAACTTAAAGAGACCATCCGTTTTGAAACGAGCAGTATATAGATATGAGAAATACTGGCTACCGTTAGCTGCCGATCACATGAAAGAATGTCTGTCCGCACCATTGGACATTGAATGGGTTTGGCATTGTCATATGTTATGTCCGGTGGCCTACGAAAATGACTGCCAAGCGATAGTTGGCACCACTGTCAGTCATAAACTGGTTGGTGCGAGACAGTACCAAGACAAGCAGAAACAGTCTCAGAAATACTGGTCTGTGAAATATGAAGGGGTCCACGAACCTTTTTCTGTCGACTTTACAGCGCCTTATGAGGTCCACGCTGTTGAAAACTATAAGTCGAAGATTTCATACGACATTGTTTCCGCCGCACAAAGACAGATGGTTTTCTATTACCAAGTGTCCTTACCGCACCATCGAGACAAGAAGTACCTCGGCAACTCAGTCCTCAGGTACAAACAATTTCTTTACCTCAAGAATCAACTACCAAAAGCCTTCTTGGTGCCATGTTACGACATAGATTTGATATGGCACACCCATCAGCTCAACCCCTGTATCTACAAGAGGGACATGATGAGGATCATTGGTCGCTTATTCAACCATGACGACACTGTAAATGACCGCAGCGTAGGATCAAAATTGTACAACGCTGACAAAGAAACTCGGGAACATTGGAAGAACTTTTACAATGAGTCATTTTCGTTGTTTGGGGCAATGTATCGTGGTAATCCACCTGCGGGTTTTTTGTACAAAATAACTCCAGACGAAATGTACATGTTCTGTACCAAAAGTACTGAAATAACAATTCAGAAGTTAACTTTAACTCTTCCTTCTTCAGACAGCGGCAGGTTTAAGAAAATAAAACTAACCGTGTCCAGCGCAGCCGGTAACAAGATAGTCAATAAATGGTTCTCTCTGAAACGTCCAAGTGATCTTCCACCTGGCACTAATACAATTACTTGGACACCGAACAGTCGCCACACGCTCGACACGAAAGTTGCTAACAATGTCAGCTTCTGGTTACAGGAACATGTTGGTTGGGGATGCCTTGGATCGAAGTCGGATATCGGTGTAAGTATACCTAAAATAGAGTCTGGAGCTGTCGCAGGAAGTGGCGGACAAATCAATGCCCAGCTACCTTTGGGACCGAACATTCCCTTAAGTATTCAGGGACATTTCTCTCCTCCTAAAAGAGGGACGGCTTTGTTGTTCCTGGACGGGGGTAAATATGAAACTGCAGTCATTCCAGAAAATGTGCAACAGTTATGGGGACCAGTGGCGCTTGAGAGACTTCCCCCAGGGACAAACAACCATTGCCAAGTTGCGTCGCATAGGTAACTATATCTCTACAGTTGTAATTGCATTGATCCGAGTTTTCAGCGCCAGGTCGTTTGGCAAAGGTTTAGAAATATTTTTGGCAACTTGAATACTATTGGTTCGAAATTTCGTCGTTTTCGTTACGAAATATGCAGTAAATTCCGTTTAAAACGAACTCCTTGATACCATTTAAATTTTTTCCTCATATTAGGGTTTGTTATATCAATATAGCATTTTCATAAAAAAGAAGAAAAAAGCATAATCCTTATATCCGGATTGTCGCTATATCCGCAGTCGTTATATATGGAGTTTACTGTATAGATTTAACGCACTTGTGTTTTTGGAAATGTTTACGGCATCGTTATACTGACGCAATGCCATTTTAATGTGAAGTACCAATACTCGTGCCGTAGGTTCAGTGATTTACGCCCTAATTCAGAAAATTTGTTTTACTCAGATTGAAGAACCACCTAGGAAATGTGACGTTTACAGCGAGAATTATTCACAGCCAGCCTTTGATGATGTCAGTGATTCAGGTGTTTTACCATGACAAGTTGTCGGTGATCGGCCATCTTATTGCATCAGACCAACTTCCGCTTCCCACTCAGGTAATCTATTTCTATTTTAATTAATGTATAAGCTAACCAAATATGCTTCCTGCATGCTTAATTTACCATTATCCTTGTCCATATGACAAATATATGTAGAAATTGTTTAACGAAAACCCCTTGAGGCATATGTTTTGATCTATATGATACTTACGCGTTTGTGATGAATCCGGGATAAGTTGAAAATTATGTTACAGGAAGAGCTATCAATGCATTATTCCCCCGAAGTGGTTTCTCACAGTCTGTCACCTTGACATTCACTCCCTGGACCCGGTTTTTACAAACGACACTTTATTTCAATGTGATGAACATTTGTGCCAATTTATTATAATTTTTTTTAATGTATAACAGAGTCACAGTCTGAACAGGATAAAATGTCTACAGACAGACGGTCAGACAGAAAGAAAACGCGCATCACATTTCCCTTATTTTAAATTAATCTTGGCTTGCGTATACAGTGGAACTTCCGAAAACCGAACACCGACGGGACCTGCAGAAAAGTTCGGTTTTTGGAAGTTTCCGGTATTTAGAAGACTGGGGTGATTAAGACTGAAAAGGGAAGAGATAATCCAAGGTCCATCTTGGTCTAAAAAGTCCTTAGTTTTTAATGCATAGAGGTGATTGTGAATTGTAAATTCAGAACACTGTTCTCAAATAAAGTTCAAATTGGGACGTGTTCGGGGAAAATAAAATACATTTGTACTTCAAGAAAACGATTTTTCAATCAATATCATGTCAAATAAATTTTAAAATAAAACACACACATTAAGAGTTGGTTTTGGAACCAGTTGAGACTCACGAATTATTTTGATCCTGTCCCTTAGCGACAAATCAATTCTACGACGTATCGGAGTTGTCTCGGGCATTTTTATTATCAAAATGATACAATTTAATAAAATGTCATAATTTTATTGATATTCTCGTCAAAATAAATTTGTTTAATTTTCACTAACCTATTTCAGAATTTGAATTCGCGACAGTTTGTGATATGTTACGAAACAAAACCATTGTTCGGTCTAATTTTATAAATAAATCATACTTTCAATAATAACTAAATTAGAATTAATTGGGGTTTGAAGATGTTTATGTAAACATCAAACATTAATCCGCTGATCCTTTCTTCAATTCGCAATCATTATCTAATACTTACAGTCTTATGTTAATATTTAATCCTTTGATTGACAGGTTGTGATTCTAACGCGTGTCAAAATAAACGATAACCGCTAATTGGCCAAACAATGGCAATCACTTTGCCGGAGGCACTGAGGCAATTATTCATGATCCAAGTGTTTGTAGTGTCCGATTTTTAGAAGACAATTTGTACTGAGATAAGTTAAAATTGACGAAAATATCGTCCGATATTCGGAATTTGGAAGTTCCGGTATTCGGAAGTACGTTTTACATAGAAAATAGAGGAGGAAATTTCCGGACTTTGAAAATCGTCCGGTTTTCGGAAGTTTCCGGTATTTGGAAGGTCCGGTTTTCGGAATTATATTTTAAATTAATCTTGGCTTGGTATATATACACGACACGCAAAATGATGCCCTCATGTGCTGAACATTTACCAATTTGTTTTGAAACCCTTCAATGCATGACAGAATTACAGTCCTGGTACGTATGATTACATATATATAGGATTCCACGACCTTGAAATTTGTCTGACCTTGACCCCTTTAAAGTGACATTATGCGCATATTACTGCACAAAGTGTATTTTTGGTGACAGTTTTATAAAAGCAATTTTTGGTTGCTGTGCATTTAAATGTGTTAAATTAATGATTATGCTGCATTAGTATTTGAAGTTGGTGCTTTAGATATAAAAATATCGGACTGATAAAATGATACTTGAATGTGTCGTTGTTGATGTTGGTAGAGATTTCGGCAGTGGAAGGGAAGCAACTCCTGCATGCAGTTGTTCTTCTCCCAGTCAAATAAGAAAATCAATATTTTGAAAGTTATTTTTTCATACTGGTAGCGGGAAGAGTTTGGTGTATTGGGTTAAAAGTTATTATTTCCTCTACACTTTTGTACACACACCATTTTCAGCTGGATTTTTACTTCAAAACAATGCACATAATGTCACTTTAAGGTAGTAGCGCGGGCCTTGTACGCGACACGTCGTCTTCGTGTGCTGAATTTGTGTGCAAAATTGTTTTAAAATCCTTCAACGCATAAGAGACTAACAGTTCGGACACGAAAGTGTGCATATATACAGGGTCCGTTACCTTTAAACTTTAAGTGTGACCTTGGCTTTGGATGTAGGGTCTTGGGTCTTGCACGCGACACGTCGTCTTCATTTGCGAAACATTTTTGCTATATTATTTCAAAATTCCTCCACACATGACAAAGTTACAGTCCGGTCACAAAAAGGCGGATGGAAAGACATTCAAACTCTAAGTTTGACATTGACCTTTGAGGTAGGGACGTGTGTCTTGCACGCGACACGCCGTCTTCATGTGCTGAACAGTTGTGCCATATAATCGAAAATCTCTTCACGCACATGGCAAAGCTACAGCCCGGACACGAATATGTGTCCATGTATACAGGATTTGAGGTAGGGACGTGGGTCTTGCACGTGACACGTCGTTTTCATAAGCTGAACAAATACCATATTATATGAAAATATCTTCATGTTTTACAAAGTTACATCCCGGAAACGAAAAAGCAAATGGAAGGACGGACACACAGACAGACGGTCGGACGGGCGTTAAGGCTACATATGCCCACATTCGGGGCATAAAAAGATTTATTTAGAGACAGTAAATAATGAAAAACCATTGATATAATTATTTATGAGTTTTAGACATAAGATATGCCTAGGCATTTGGTGAATTAATGAGAAACCATGTATATTTTCTACACTATATGTTTTACGTAAGGCTACAGGATGTAACCATTGCATGAACACGCTTTAGGACTTATGATTAATAATATTTTAACATGATCGGGTTGTGTTTAAATGTAAAACTTTTTCCTTTGGTTAATTTTGTTGCAGGTTAGTAGGGATGAAATCACACTGAATCCAAGACAAGGGGAGAGAGCAGTTCTGATCAAGAATAATGTAGGTGACTGGGGCATTATAACTGGTAGATGGAAGGGCTTAAAACGAGGAGTTGCGGGAACGAGACGTAAGTTGCCATTTGGCGTTTACATTAAAGAAATTGACAGAAACAGTCCGACCGATGTCAACGAGTAATGACGGTTTACAGTCACAAACAAAACTGAATTCGGACTCTTTTATGCCTTAATAAGCGTTCATTAAGCGAAATGGGCGAAGTTATCATTCCTAAAATTTCAGCTAGTTTGTTTGATAGTTTATTCCAAGCAGTTGGATTTCGTACATAAATTCAAAAGTGTTTTATTGCTAAATCTAAAAGCTCAAAATTACTACAATTTTGTAATAAAACTTAAATACACATACCTTTTTGTATGCCAGTTTCTAGTGACTGGTAGTATAATGACACCAACTACAATCCTAATTGTCCAAGGACCCACGTGGTCGAGTAGTTAGAGTCGCCGGCTTGAAATCACTAACCTCTCCTAGATTGAGAGTCATGAGTTCGAGCCCTGCTACCGACCATGTCTCTTTATGTGAGAAAGTTGGCAGTTTCTTACGGAGGATAGGAATCTAGTACTTGTTCTTCCCAGGAACGATTGTTAGGTAAACTTCCAGCCTGTTAAAATGACCAAAATTACGGTTGAAACGGGCGTTAAACTCCTACAACAACACCAATTGCCCTAGTCTAATCTACTCAAAATGTATATTGACATTTTACGGGTTTCTCAGGCACGGTGCTAATTAGTAAATTAACATATTAGCTCGACTATTCGAAAAAATAAAGAGGGCTATTACAGTCAGACTGTTAAGTTAGATAACTCTTGTATGAATTTAATTCAAATAGTGGCCCTTGTTTGGGTATGCAAGTTACTATCATGTGCACATCTCAGTAAACCACCACTTATGGGATTGATTTAAAACTCGATACAGTCTTCATTGGGTATCAAACAATTAGGTTAGATAACTCCTGACTGAATTTACTACAAAGTTTGGCCATTGTGGAAGTTGGAATGTTTGGTTAAAGTTTCGCGTGCAAGATACTATCATGCACATACTTCAGTAACCACTTATTGAAGTTACTTGAAACTTAACAATAGTATTCAGGGGTATCTCATAGACAATTTTCGACTTTTTTATTATTACATTTTTCTAGTTGATGCTTAGAGAGTCAACATAATTTTGCTTTGCTATTTACTGACAAAAGTTTTGCTTTATTAGCAAGCACTGAGAATAGCCCAGCAAGCTGTGTTACGGACAGCTCTTGTTTGCATACCTTATTGTGTATTTTGTGGCAGTTTGGCACTCTGGTGTTTACGGATCTTTAATATCATGTTTAGAAACTTTAGAGTATTAATACATATACTTAAAGGACTATTCAGAGAATATTTATAATTTATGGATGGCAAGAATATGATGGGTTTAATTTGATAATTTTAGGAAAGAAAGGAGTGCGTGGCAGTCCCGGGACACTGTTTCTGAAGTTCTACAAGTTTTCTACAGGCAGAACGGCAACTGTTGAGCTTGGATATCTCAGCAACAACTATGTATTTAGTCTAGAGTCGGCTCACGTTGATCTGATGAAGGGCGTGCTAGATATCGAGTCCTCAAGTAATGAAGTGGCGGAAAATATTGCAATGGCATTTTCTGTTTCTCTTTTGCACGTGCTATGTGTTCCAAGGCCTAAAGGATGGAGGGAGGGTCAGCAAGTGAAACCGTCTGTAACTTTTCGTGGAGGGAGATCAGTAACCACCGTTCCCTCAGATGATATGGCGTTTGTTATGGCAGCAGGATTATTATGGGCCACGCCATCCAATTACTATATGCATTCTTATTACGGTGCCCATATTTGTGCAATGTGTGGTGGGGGAGGTGGGGGTGTGATGGAGTATGTCGGTGGTGATTATGGAGACCTTCCTGGAGGTGATGCATATGGTGGTGACGCGGGATGTGATGGGAGCGCATGCGGGGGCGGCGCAGATGGCGGAAACGGTGGAGGATGTGGTGGAGGATGTGGTGGATGTGGGGGCTGCGGAGGCGGTGGAGGATGTGGTGGAGGTGGTGGAGGATGTGGTGGGGGCGGTGGAGGTTGTGGTGGAGGTGGTGGAGGATGTGGTGGGGGCGGTGGATGCGGTGGAGGTGGTTAAGGGGGCTAAGTTAGTGCCATATTTTTCATTTGGACACCTGAGTTACTGTTTTATGCTTTTTCTTAGTTTGCTTACGTGATTTTTGCAATTCTGGTTTACTTGCATAATCTCCGGGTGATTCATGAATTGAAAATAAGGAATGAAAAGTGAATTTATACTTATATGATGTTAAACATTTACAATTTCAGTTCCCTGAAAAAGTTGAAAAATGTTTTACATTTCGAAGAGAATTAGCGAAAGAGTACTTGACATCTAATGAAATATCTGCAAATTTGGGAAAGTCAGTTTTAGACAACATATGAAAGCAATAAGCATTTGAAAGTAATTGTTTTACCAAAAGATAAACCTTTGACAAATTGTATAACCTTTATAGCACTTAGCATCAGCTGACTTTATTGTTGTGTGAACTTCTGTTTCGGATATTGTTTTAATTTTGATGTATGTAGCAAATGTTGCTCTATCGGTTCTAATTGCATTTTTGTAGAGATTTTAGCATTTTCACTGTTAACATTTTGTCAGTGTTATTTCCTGAAAACTCAGCTTCAAATACCGTGATATCATTTACCGTTACTCTTGTCTAAAATATACATATTTATAACATCATAGTAAATGCTAATTTTCGTCGACTATGCACTTGTCAGATGGAATGAATAGTAAGGTTGACTGTCATTTTGTCCGTTCATCCGTGATGATACTTTGAAAATGCAATGAGTATTTATTATGACTATGTATTACTTTGGATTTTCTTCTGAATATTTATGAATCCCTGTGCGTTTCCAGACCATAGCCTATTTGTTTAAATATTCGCTAGAGATTAATTGTTAGTTTATACACAATGTACTTAACTGGCTTGGTCATACAGTGTCAATTTTGCCATATTATTAAGAATATTATTGTTTTTCAGTGATTACAGTCCAACTAGGTCAACTCCTGTGTCTTGAAAACGTTTCAACTAAATATCAAATGGACGTTGCATATGTGCTACGGTTTAAACTATCCTGCACCACTGAAATAGCAATATATTAGCCTATCGGAACAAGCTTTTGGCATTAACGTATGCATTAAAAAGGCTCGTTTTTGTCTTTCTTTTTATAAGCTCACCTGAACACTACTGTGATCGCTTGTCCGTCGTCTGTCTGTCTATCGTCTGTCAACACTGAACCTTGTTTATGCAATAGGGCTGCATTTTCACTGGATCTTCATGAAACTTGGTCAGAATAACTTTCTTGATAAAATCTAGGCCAAGTTCGAATATAGGTCATCTTCGGTCAAAAACTAGGTCACCTGGTCAAATCATAGAAAAACCTTGTGTGTGCAATAGAGGTTGCATTTTAAATTGAATCTTCATGAAACTTGGTCAGAATGACTATCTTGATAAAATCTAGTTTGAGTTCCCATATGGATCATCTGGGGTCAAAAAATAAGTCACGAGCTTAAATCATAGGAAAACCTTGTGAACGCAATATAGGTTGCATTTTTCATTGGATCTTCATGAAACTTGGTCAGTAAGATTGTCTTAATGAAATTTAGTTCGACTTCGAATATGGGTCATCTGAGGTTAAAAACTAGGTCACCCGGTTTAAAACTTTGTGTGATATTTACATCCTAATCATTATGAAAATTGGTCAGAATGGTTGTGTGGATCACCTCTGCGGATGTAACGCCCCTCTCATAAATACACGTTGCCGAGGTAACATAGCCTCTACCTACAATTAGTTCTGTCATAATTCTGTTAAGGTAGCGACTGACAAAAACTAGAACTTCATTTCCCAAAATCTTCAAAGATCGATGTCTTTTTTATTGTAATTAGAAAGTATGTACACCTGTACCTTTTTAAAAGGTCTTTTCAATCTCTGCACAAATCAAACAAAACCAATGATGATGTTAAAGATTACGCAAAGAATTATGACAATAAATGTTATAAAATTTCTTACCTGTCTTCAGTTTTTCAACAAGGCTTACATCAATGGGGTAACCTCTTATACCCGAAACATTTTTGTACACTGTTCCCTGCTTGAGGGAACCGTGTCGTTGATCTTTGAAAACATTATTTGTTACACTTTTATGACCATAATTGTATGGTTAAGGGGATATAACCATCTATCACAGAACATGTAAGAGCATAAAATTGATTTAAAGACAGAAATCTGTGACACGGTACCCTCAAGTTAAATACAGAAAAATGTACAACAAAACGTTCCGACACAGGGGACTACCCATAGCCGCAAGCCTTGTTTAAAATTGATGATAGGTGTGACAGTTTATCATCTTAAATTTCCTAGTTCTTTTCGTAACCATGAGCACCATCATTTGTTCTGTTTTATTTGATTAGAGTTTGAAAAGACATGTTCAAAAAGTATAGTTTTACATACTTTCTACATACAATGAAAAAAATAAAAACATTTTCAGATTGTGGTGAATGAGAAACTAGCTTTTGTCAGGTGTTAAGGACAAAAGGAACTGTGTATGTTTTGAAGATGTTTGCCTTTGTATGTAAATATATTATTGCAAGAAACATTGACACTGTCTAACTCTTGACAACTTTAGTAAATTAGAAATCCTTTCTTGTCCTCATATAAATGCTGCAGTAATGACATTTTATGATCATTTGATTTTATTTGCTTTAGTTGTGTTCTTATGCACTATAATTTATTCATATTTTGATGTCGCTTTGACATGTTTACATTTCATTTAGTCTGCTTGTATTTTGATGTGATATTCTTAGTTATGTTTCCTTACTCACTGTGATAGTCGGATATTAAAGTTGTAATTTTGTAATGTTCTTGTTGTCTAACTAAAGCTATTGCGATATGTCATTGAGGCCAAGGGTGGTGCGGTGGGCGAGTGGTTAACGCTCTGGACTACCAATCCGGAGGTCCCCGGTTCGAATCCCGGCCGGGGCACTGAAAATTACAGAAACGCTTTTCAGTGTTTCCCACCCATCTAGAGATGAACTGGTTAGAAACCCAGATGTGGTCTCACGTGTATCGGTGCTATATACCGGGCATGTAAAATAATGAAGGGGTCTATTCGCAAAAGAGCAAGGGTCTGGTAACCGGATTATCTTGTATCTGTCTCCCTTCAACCTGCGCCTGTCAGGAGTCTTGGCAAGTTCACCCAGGCAGAAGTCCCTGGGTCGGCCGGGCCTTATAAACAAAGGAAGAAAAAGAAAGTCATTGAGGTCGCTTGACTTACTTCGTCCGTAAGTTAGTTGCATGTGATGAACAATATGGCATTAAATGGCCCGCTCCTCAAGTTGCTCCATGCGGAACTATCGTGGCAACCGAAAGGAAAACTCTTTTTATGTTTCAAGCTATCAAAGCCCAAACTTTAGATATTTGGTGTCCAGTTTTTTTCAAATAGTGCCCCTTTGTTAAAAAAAACGTTGGCCACTACTTGTGTATGGATCTAAGTTTTGAAAGAGCTTGTCTTAATCTGCAAACTTTCATGACCTGTCAAAAACATGGCTGCCAGAAAGCGGGACTGTTTGCCCTTTATGACTACAACGTTCCAAAAGAACTTGAAAATTCCACTGAAACCCTTGGTCACGTCTTCAAATAATTATAGAGGTATAAGTATTATTTGTCACTCTACAAACAATATCCAAAACCATTGTCGCATTTTCCATTTAGTTTATACTAATTAATTTAGGTCGATTGTGAAACGAGTTATTCAACTTATATTAATCACTTTCGACACCTCATTCCTGGTGGTATCCATCGCCGTGAGGGTATGAGAGAAAAAAAGCCAGGTTCCCTTTTAATGCTGAGCGCTAAGCAAGAGAGCTACTGGTACCATATTTTACGTCTTTGGTATGACGCGGCAAGGGAGCGAACCCACGACCTCCCGCACTCGAAGCGGGCACTATACCACTAGGCTATCGAGGCGGTTCACAGGAGTGAACCCTATCAAGATTGTTCAAGAGATGTTGATTGTCTGAAAATGTTGGCTAGGGGCTGGGCCATTTCCATTGTATGTATTCGGGGTGAATATAAGTGTTGGCTACGGGTTGGGCAATTTCTATTGTATGTATTCGGTGTGTAGATAAAATGTTGGCTAGGGTTTGGGCCATTTCCATTTTATGTATTCGGGGCGTAGATAAGTGTTGGCTAGGGGTTGGGCCATTTCCATTGTATGTATTCGGGGTGCAGATAAGTGTTGGCTAGGGATGGGCCATTTCCATTGTATGTATTCGGGGTGTAGATAAAATGTTGGCTAGGGGTTGGGCCATTTCCATTGTATGTATTTGGGATGTAGATAAAATGTTGGCTAGGGGAAGGGCCATTTCCATTGTATGTATTCGGGTGTAGATAAAATGTTTTAGAAATATTCTAAGAAATCAATGGCTTAATTTCTTTGAGTGACTTAACTATGGTTTAAACTCTGTTTCTGAAAAATATGACATGACATCCAAGTTGGTTTGAAGGTGCAAAGCATACCCGAGCATTATATGGCGATCATGGGGGTCTTGTCTTGTTACTGGAAATCAACAGTATAGTGTTATCTTACTACATTTAGACTTCCGATTCAGTTCGTTGTGGAATAGTCGTGAAAGTGTGTAGACCATGCACTTCAACATTTTACATTTATAAACATGACAGTAAACCAAATTTGTAATTATGTTGAATATGAGCAAAACGGGCAGAAAATAGAACATGCATAATATTTTCAACGTGGTTACGCTAAGAATGTTCTCCTATCTGAGATAAGATGTAGTTACGGCTACTATAACAAGCTAACTCTGAGTACTTTGGACAATGTGTCAAACAACATTAGGTTAAGATTGAAATATGTTGTGTAATGATGAACACCTCTTTTATGTGTAAAGAATAAACAACAAATTTGATTTATGTAGTTTATTCCAAAGTCAACAGTAAATTGTTATCATAGTTAGGTTATATCTGCAGACTTTACTCAGTGGCATGCTGAATGACCATGCAAGTGTGCTTGACTATGTACTCCAACATTTTCATACTTTGGGAAAACCTTTAAAAGAAAATATATAAATCTATAGAAATTATGCGTGTGTATGTTCGCCCTTTTAAGACAGTGAACCATGTTCCTAAAGCGTATTCCGTCTAGGCAAAATTTACAGAAAGTTTGCAAGTCACTTAATAAATATTCGTTATTTTTATCCTTTGCTTAGCGTACTAAGAACATTTTTCAATTCATGCCGGTGAATTTATGATGTAATTTTTATTTGCTTACAGAGCATTTTATTACTTCATTTAAAGACTTTGCTAATTAGATAAACTGCTGCTTAATATCGTTGATATTGAATTTGAAAAATAATTATGTGACAGCGTACGTTATTTGTTTGTTTAACATTTCAGCTTTTTCCAAACTTTCTGTGCCTAACTTGGAAATGAAAAGGGCACTTTCAAACTTTATATACATGTACCAATACGTAAGATATATTTTCATACCCATAAACCACATCCGTAAGACAAGCAGTGGCGACAAGGAAAATCAGAGCGTACATTTTGCCTGAAATAGTCTAAAAAGGTTATTCATTTATACCGTTGAAATAATACAAAATCCGGATCAGAATTCGGTGTATATGTGACAGCACAAGCCGAAGACAAGCCGTGAACAGACTTCGGTCATAAATCGGATTCGGTTCGGTTTTAGTGAATGTATACACATATAGATTATATATAAACAAGAGCTGTCAGTAGGACAGCGCGCTCGACTTTTTTCAGTGCTTGCCAATGAAACAAAACGTTGTCAGTAAAAGAAAACAATGATCTGTATAAACAAGGGCCACAGGTAGCAACATATTAAGTCAAAAGTTATCAAACTAAATTGTTTGATATCCCTGAATACTACAGCAAAGTTATAAATTAATACTTCAAGTGGTAATGATATATGTGCCAATTTCACACAAGACTTTGACTAGGAATTTCTAAGTACAAATCAAGAAACATTTTCACAGAGTAATCTTCTCTTGCTTACAGATAGGTGTCATAATGGTACATAAGTATTCCAACTTTCAAAGTAATATCTCAAATGGTTAAATGAAAATTTTAACTGAGTTTCTAAGTCGAAAAGGGCCATAGTTCAATTGAAATCCTTGACAGAGTTACCTTCTCCTGCCTTTGTTTGGGGATCGTGGTGGTAAACAAGTATTCCAACTTTCAAAGTAAAATCTCGAACAGTTTAGTCAAAAAGTGGACTGGTACGAAAAACTTAACCGAGATTCTTAGTCGATAAAGGGCCTTAATTTAAAACAAAATCCTTAAATTGCCTTCAGATGGGGGTAATGATGCAAACAAGTATTCAAAGTTTCAAATTAATATCTCAAAAGGTTTAGTCAATAAGTGGATTTTACCCATATTTAATGTATTTTCTAAGTTCAAAAAGGGGCATAACTCTGACAAAAACTTTCACAGAGTTATGTTCTCTTGTCTGTTGATGGAGGTGATGATGGTAAATAAGTATAGAAAGTTTCAAATCAATATCTGTAATGGTTTTTAAATAAAGTGGGGTAGTACGAAAAATTTAACCAAGCTCATTGCACTTTCTAAGTCGAAAAAGGGCCATAATTCTGACAAAAGCCTTGACAGAGTTATGTTCTCTTGTCTGTTGATGGAGGTCATGATGGTAAGCAAGTATGGTAAGTTTCAAAGCAATACCTTTAATGGTTTTGAAATAAAGTGGGGTGGTACGAAAAACTTAACCAAGGTGTCACACCAACGCCGACTCCGACGCCGACGCCAAGGCGAGTAGGATAGCTAGCCTTTTCTTCGAAAATTCGAGCTAAAAATGGGTCAATATAGGAATGAGCTTGTATTTAGTAATAAGTTATGATACAGTCAAACTTGTGCTAACGGCCACTTGTTACTAGCGGCCACCTGTGGACAACGGCCAGTCTGAATTCCCCCCGTCCAAATTTGCTTTAAACAGGGCCGGGAATAGCGGCCACCTGTCGTCCGCGGTCAGCGGCCAGCAGAAAAGCTTCCCGTCATCTGGTCCGTGATGCGAACAACGGCCACTGAAATTTTTACAGCTGGCTGAATCAGAGCATTTTGTTTCTTGTAAAGTTGTTTGCACCTCAAACGACGGGCACAATTATAATCAAAGATGCTTTTGGTGATGAAAAGAAGTGCTAACATTTAATTGTCACCTTCACACGTAAAATTAATCCGTTCAAACTGTCCGGCAATTGCCAAAATTGCTTGATTGTTTATTTGATGCAGAACATCTTCGCAATTTGGAGTCGCAATTTTCATTGTTTGTGCAACTAAATAATAATCGTTTATTTCAGCTAATTAATGCATTCACGTTTAGTAAATTGTTTGATTCATTACAATCAAACTGAGAAACACACACTTTAATCTCGTAATTAGCCGTTGTATTTTTATTCACAATCGGCAATGAAAAGGGGCGTAATCCACGTTAATTAAATGATCGTTTCCTGTTTCGAAAAAGTGATCAGCGTCACAGTTTCTGGCTTATTAAAGCGTTTTAAGGCCGATTAACTAAATTCTGCCATTGTTGATCCGATACAAAATCATTTTGTATTTGATTTGTCATGTGCGACCGTTTGCAAAATTAAACCATATGCACGAAATTCGGATAAATCGTTATTCGGATAATGCTTATAGCATGTTTATCTGACAAATGATGATGAAACTTGATAAACAATGTTTAGTATGACGACAATATATCAAGTGCCCACACCTCCGAACAAAGGTCACCTGTGAACAACGGCCGTTTTCGTGGTTTCCCTTGACCGGCCGTTGTTCACAAGTTTGACTGTACTAAAATTTGCTACATGCAAACCAATGATACGTTTCATAACTTATGAAATACCTCAGAAGCTGCCATGCCATATCAATTGTATGAATTATTGTTAATTATATAATATGTACTGCAGACATAATTTATTCTAAACTACATGTAGTATACATTTAGAGTCACAGTAAGCACTATTATAATTAAGGAACATGTCATACGACAAGAACTGTTATGAGAAAATGAGTATTTCTAAATATTTTAATAGTATAATTATCAATTATAATGATTTTGGTGGTGTCAACAATGGCTAGTATCGTAACTTGCCTACATCGTTATTTTTGTTTTGTTGTATATACCTCGTTTTTACCTCATAACACAAGCAAAAAAAAATTATAACCGTTTGAATTTTCTGTTTTTAAAAATGCTCTTGTTACTCTGTACTGTACCCTCGCCACGTAACTCTGGTTCCCGGCGTACTATCCAGCGCTATCAAAATGACTACACTGATGATATAGTCGCATTCGTTATTTTCCGATAGACGTATAACCTGTGGCTGTGAACTTTCCGTGACGTTGATGTTGAATTCACGTGATACGGAATTTCCCGACATACCCACCTGTGTTTACAAACATTGCAAAATATGTTTATCTTAAGCTATATACTGTTCGATTTCGTAAACAATGTGTTTATAAACATGTGTCATTCCATTTATTTAATGTTTAGGGAGTGAAGCATTGTTGTATATAAAGATCAATATATTTAGTATATCAATAGCTTTGTCACTACTTCACAAGCAAAGACGTACTGGTACAGTGTTATAGGTCCTGGCTTCTTACGCATGTATATCGCAGTTCGATCTCAGGACTGAGCAATGTTATTTTTTCAATTTTTATAATAATGTTTTCTTGAAACAGTCGTAACTGTTACAAAATATGTATTATATCTTTGTTAAGATATTTTATAACATTTGATCTTTTTCGTGTTTATAGTCTCTTTAGCGACAACACATGACGTCGATACAAAACACGGCAAAATATACGTCATATTTCAGTTACATTTTCTGGTTTATCTTAACTCGTTGGTGGTTCTTCGTATTATGCCTAGGTCACACATTCACGGATCACCACGGATTAAATCTCACGGATGACCCCGGAAATGCCAATTTCCGTAGTCCGATACGGATGCACAACGGTGTGACTACCGGATTTGACGTATCTACCAAGGATAATGTAGGAAAGGGGCCATTTGCGACATGAGTGATACGGATTGTTACGGTACGACACGGTTTAATACGGAAATGACACGGTATAATACGGAACGACACGTGTCAGGGCGTATGCACTGCGGATGAACAGCGGTTTGCTACGGTATAAGTAAGGGTTAGTACGAATAAGAACGGTCTTATACGGAATAGTACGACCCGCCACGGAGCGACACGGACCTTTCACGACAAGCAATCCGTACACTCAGTTCACATTCAAAATGACACCAAGGAAGAGAACATCTCTCAAACGTCCAGCCACTGAAGCCAGTCCCTAGTGCACCATATCCTCTATCGCCAGTCACCTCTACGTCTGTCTTCAAGTAGCTCGACCACTGCCCTGGCATTTTGTGCCATATCAATATCCTGTTCACAGTACGTAGGTAGCATATATACTGTATTAATTCGAAATAAACAGTCGTGAACCGTAATTTTCCGTATCTTGTCGTGATGTAACGTAGTAAACCGTAAAAGACTTTGAGAAACCTGGCTGATCCCTACCTATCCGTAATGCAACGTAATGAGATCGTGCCATTCCGTGACAAATTCGTAACAAACCGTATTGTATCCTTAGCAAATACATGGTGCAACCGCACTAGTACGTAGTTCACCGTAACTAACCGTAGAAATCCTTGACGACTTCGGGCCTACGAATAAGTACGAATTAATACGGTTTCAATAGGGACTAAGACGGATCAGTACGTTTTAATACGGTTTAGTAAGGATATACTACGGTTGTTTGATCCGTGGTCAAATTTTGAACATGTTCAAAAATTGTCACGGATATACAAGTACTACTACGTATGACTACGGCTACAATACGGATAGCTACGGACCAATACAGATTGCCACGAATGATGCCGGACCGTATCCGTAGCTAATCCGGCGTCAAATCCGTGAATGTGTAACCTAGGCATAAAGCAATAGAATGAATTCAAGCTAGAAATACCAGTAGCTGCGTGCCATTCTTTGATCTGAAGATCTTCCGTTTTAAAAGTTAGGTTACATATGATGTATCGGTCACTTTTCCTATAAAAAGAAGAAATGGTTATTTCAGTGGTTGTATTTTGCCATCGGAACCATACTACAGAACAATTTACACTGACGTTTCTTTTGCTGATAAAATATGACCAAATTGTGAAGGAATTGACTTCAGCAAGAAAAAGGTGATGACTATTTTCCTCTTTTCGTTCCACTTCTCTTTCTGGTCACTTTTTTTCTACAGTCAATCTTAAGAACGAGAAAATTACCAAAGTCCATAATTGTGATTGTAATAGCCCAGATTAGGTGCTGTAAATCAGGTGTAAAGTGCTTAAAAGTTAACCATTGACAAAGTTCTAGATTTTGCCAAACAGAGGGGACACCACTCCAACGCCCAACCCGGACCAACGGACCAGGTCCAAGTCATGCCCTGTCGACCAAAGTTTATATTTGCTAAAAGTCATATGCGTTTTCTATATTTTTCCCTAACACCTTTGTCAACAGCTGTATTTGTATTGTTTCCTTAGCGGTTGTGTGTATTGTGTAAAATTAAATTAATAATATATCGTATACATTTCATCTCCTTTGAGTACATTTTTGCTAGCACAGAAGTATGTCCTTCTATTGGAAATAAAGAGGATATAAATTCATTGAACTCAATAAGATAAAAAAATATATGTATAAAATTATGTTGTTGTACTAGGGCTCGAACCAGCAACTTTCAGTAAAACATACAATGTTATAAGCTCAATCGGTTTTAACCACGCGGCCAGTGTTGCACGAATCTGTCGTACCAAAACTACTGGTATACATTAAAATTGATTGACCCGACTTACCTGGGCACTGGAGCAGTCTATTTTAAAAGTACAAAAACACGTATGACCTAGAAATCGAACTGTAAATGTAATCAATGTAAAACTTTTCAGCAAACCTAAATGTTTACAAACGTTTAGAAGGGAAATTCATATTTCAATGCGGATGACGGATAACCAATAATTTTACTTGACCTACATACAGTTTGATAAACAAGGTAAGTACAATATCTTTTACTATCATCTGGTGTGTAAAAGCACAGGTACCTGACCATTGTTTTTCGTGTATCACATAAAAAAAAGTTTATATGTGATATAGATCTGCGGAAAATGTATGTATAAGTATCACCAGTATATACCTGACACTCATCAGCTCAATCTTGTTTAATATCGGACGTCTGAATCATAACGTGATATGGTCCAGTGTAAAACTTCTTGAAAACCGGAACGCCCAAGAGCTTAGACATTTGGTGTATAGCATTGTTTAGTGAACCTGTACCAAGATTATTCAAATCATGCCTCTTGGGTCAACGGGGATCACTTAATTTACTTAGACTAGTAAGTCTAAAACAGCAAGGTACATATTTGGTTCTACGGCATTACCTAGTGGCTCTTTACCCAGTTTGTTCAGACCATCCCCCGGGTATAAAATCGGCCACGCCTGGGTTGTAGGGCCATTATGGCCGTCTTGTTCCCATTCCTTCATTTTGACAACTTGTTTTAAAGACGATTATTTCATATCTATATACATTGACGTTTATAGGCACGCAAAGTGTTAAACCAGCATACTTCTCTTTCTCTAAATGGTTTGGACAATTTGAATGAATGTTTACTATATTAAGGAAAATGTGACTCCGCAATGTTGACTTATGCAGTATTGAAAGTAAAATTTGTGTTGTCAGAATTTGAATTGTCACAAATAATCACTTAAACTACGAACACTTTTCAATGAAGACAGGTACCTCAGTACGTAGCTCCCTATATAAATTATATTAAATGAAATTATCGATTTTAAAAGCAGTTGTCAGAATTCAGTTTAGAACAAATAATTGAAAGGAAAAATGATTCCATGGATACGACTGCAGGGGATGAGCTGCTTTTCTTATATACATGTATTTCCCTGTTACCAATTAATTTAATTATTTTTATGTTTCATTTGATCGATTTCATGTTGAATAAATTCTATATTAAGCGTAAATTTTTTTCATGAATGTTTAGTTATGTTCAAGGTTAAAGTCCCAGGACCACTTTGAATTTACTGATACAGTAGAATTAATTTACTGATAGGGTAATGATAGAACCATGTTATATTGTTTATATGTGGCTTTCTTTCGTATTCAAGTCCTTTCTTCACGAAAAATAGTTGCCAGAAAGCCATTATTATTTTCTAAATGTCACTGAAAAAATACTGCGCTTTATTTCTAACATCTAATTATCAATACAAAAAGCAGAGTTAGAAATGTTTTGGTTACAAATAAAGTTTCCGCCGGTAAGACATCTTTCTTGGTAAAATAAGAGCTACATGTAATTGTGTAGCCTGGTCACCAGGCCCTGAAATATCCTTTTTACTAATGATATTTCACTATATTGTTCTAGAGCCAGTCTACTATCCAGCGCTGATAAAACTGCCCCAGTAGACGCGCTGGAAAACTATTGTACGCAAAACGGTTTACAATATTGCAAATGCTTCCTGGACATCTAGGATACAAACTGATACTCTCTTGTCTACCTTTCTCGTTATAAAACCGCAGCTTACCGAAATTGCCGAATTGTGGGAACTAAGCAGGTCAGCACCGTCTCTGTCAAAGCATTGCAGTAATTGTATCAAAATTATGGCCAAGTTTTATAGTGAGAACTTCTCTAATTTTTGTAAAAGATGTCAAAGCTATTTTGATAATACATCATGTGAACATATCATTTTAGAGTGCGTGTATACAAATCGCAAGAGTGTGTTTGTTTAACGATCTTTACTTCTTATGCGGTAAAACAGTTTCCGATAATTTCTTATCACTTGACGGTAAACGTAAAATAATTGGTCTTTTAACAGGTTTTAGAAATATTATAGATAATAATGAGTTCAATCATGATGTATTGAAATCTATTGTACCTTCTTTGAGCAAACTCTGGGTTCACTTTCACTCAACGGAGTAGGATGTAATGTACATTCACAATTTATATTTACACTTGTATTTCTTGTGCAAATGTACCGCAATTATAAGTTTCTCTCCTTGGTTTTCGCTTTCGTTCTAAGGATATCAAATATTTACAAGCATAACTTCTTCCTATCATTAATTCTTTCATAATGTGAAAGATTTATAAATATTTAGGAAGTAAGTATTGAATTTTTATTAGCGTGACTTCTCCTTAATTATATATTCTCTTTCGGCATAGGGGAGGGGTGGGGGCAGGGGGGCCACGTCACCAACTGTTGGTCAGCCATTTCAGCCATCTTTTGCTCCAACAAAAGAACAATTCAAGTCAATGGATATGAACGATAAAATGACAAGCATTTTTGACATGATGGTGAGTTTTCGGCCAATGAATTATAAACTTGATTGCATTACCAGTAATTTATACTATTCTTCGGCTGCCCATGATGTAAACGACGCCAGATTAAGATTGCTTGAATATAAAAGTATTGACATGGAGGCCCGTATGCTATAAGCAATAATTTGCTATTTACTGGTCACCCAGAAATGATGTCTGGTGACGACTGCATTACGATCGTAACAAATTTACTGAAAAATCGTCTGAAACTTGACACTAAATCAATTTATATCACCAAGGCGTATCGTGTTGGAAAGATGCAGACCATCCGTTCTCGTGCTTTTGCAAACCAGAGGCCGCGCCATCGCCCTATTCTGGTCTCGTTTAGCAACCCAGATGTTACCGATACGATTATGGGCAATGCTTTCATGTTGCAAAACTCCAACTTTGGCATATCACGCGACTATCCAAGGGAGATCCGGGAAGCTAAACAGGAGCTATGGCCGGAGTTTAAGGCTGCTAGGGAGAAGCATGGTAAACGCAACGTCAAACTTAAATATCCGGCAGCGTTAGTGGTAAACGGTGATACTGTGAGAAACCTCTTTCCTGGTTGGTATGATATTCTACGAGGCTCACGTAATTCTAATGTGAAAGCTCGCATTCAAGAAAAGTTTAAGATTTCTGCCGCGGCTTCGTTGAAAAATACCTCCTCGCAAAATGCTTCTGCTTCACAGATTCTTGAGGAGCCCGACCAGGAGTTACTTCAGGACAGCGGCTCAAATTCCGGGAGCGACACTGAGGCCGATTTGCCCCCATCCGGTCACCCCCAACTAAGGCGGATTTGGGTCCTACAACTTCCTCACAAGGGGGGTACCTGCTTGAGGTCCATGCTCCTTTTCAGCAGAGAAATTCGACCCAGTCCGTGGAGGCCGAAACGGAGATGGAGAACTGGGACTGTGATGAATAGGGACGTGCGGGTATTGTGTACGTTTGTGACGAATGTATAAATTTACCAAGTTGTAGTAAAGTAACTGTATGTAAACATTTTAGGTTAAGCTCAGTTACAGTAGTCAAAAAAGCTTTGCTAAGACTGGTGAAAATGTTCTATTTCATGTACATGTATCTCAAAGTGACTGGAATAGTGAAAGTAGTGTAGATCTCAAAACTAATATAAAAATTGGAAGTTTAAATGTGTGTGGACTTAAAACAAGACTTAAATATCCGGAATTTGTAAGTATGGTCGAACAGTTTTCAGTAATGTGCTTAACCGAGACAAAGGTTCATGAATTTGATATTTTCAGTATACCTAATTATATATTTTTCTCAAAACCTAGGTCTGAGAAATTCAAAAGAAAATCAGGCGGTATTGGTTTTTTTCGTACACAACTCTTTAGTAGACCACGTTAAACTTATAGAATCCAATTGTGAATACATTTTTTGGATTAAGCTCCATTTAAAGAGTCAAAAAGAAGATTTTGTAATTGGATCTATGTACATTCCTCCCGAACAGTCTCGATTTTTTACTGAAGATGAATTTTTTGAATTCGAAAAAGATATTAATTTAAAACGTAGCCAATATGAATATGTTTTGGTAACAGGTGATGCGAATGCTTATACATCAAATTTACCGGATTTCTTAGAATTTGACGAGTTTTTGTCTGAATATTTGAATATCGACGATGAATCGCTCAGTCAGTTAAATGCAACTGATTGTTTACTAAAGCTTAGTTTTCCTCGAGAGCGCGCCTCGCAGTGTTCAAAAGTAAATAAAATCGGTCGGAAATTCCTTGAAATATGTATGCAAAATAATCTTCTTATTCTGAATGGAAGAATGGGCCATGATAGAAATGTTGGCCAATTAACCTTTCGCGAATGTTCAGTTATTGACTATTCCTTGTCTACTGTAAAAGTTCTACCTTTGATATCTGATTTTGAAATAACAGAATTAGATCCACTTTTCTCTGATGGCCACTGTTTGTTAAAAACAACAATAACAGTTCCGAATATACCAAAGCAAGACAGCTATATTAAATCTATACCCGAACCCCTTCCACACATAGCGCCTAAATGGCAAGACAGTAACGAAGATACATTTGTAACTAACATTAACATGCAAGTGATGAACGATAATTATTCATCGCTTAGAAATAGGCAAGAAATCAATCTCAAAGTAATTATTAATAGTACCACTGAGCAAATCTCTTAATTATTTTCTCAGTCGGCAAATGCAAGTTTTCAAAATAGTAAACATAACAGTTCCTCTAAATATGCAAACTACAAAACGAAGTTACCCTGGTACGGGCCCCAGTGTAAAAAGGCTCGTAACCGATACAATGTTACACGAAAAACATACCAATTACACAAGTCTGACCTGAATAAATGTAGGTTAAAAGTGGCCAGCAAGAATTATAAACAGACGATGAATGCATATATAAATAAACATCGATTCAAGAATGAACGGAAATTGCGTGCAATGAACTCGAATAAACCAAAGGATTACTGGAGGTTTCTTAATAGTATTTCGCATAAGAAGTCCGAAAAATCCCCGAGCGTGTCAGATTTATATGATTATTTTAAAGATGTGAATTCAAAAAAACATGACAACGATGAAAACTTACATTTTAACGATACTCTTGATATATTGTAATAAATAATGATTCTAGTCTCAACAGGTCCATTACGGAGGCAGAAATAAATAAAGTTATTCTTCAAACTAGTAATGGTAAAGCCGTTTCAAAATTCGATAATATTAGTAACGAGTATTTAAAAAGTACAAGGTCAATAATGACTCCCTTGTACTGCACACTGTTTAATTTAATTCTGGAATCTGGTATCTTACCTGATTCCTGGTTAAAGGAGTCTATTGTCCCAATTTATAAAAACAAAGGATCCTCATTAGAACCTTGTAATTACAGACCAATTACAATATTGAGCTGCTTAGGCAAAATTTTCACTGCTGTTTTAAACAACAGAATACACGAATTTTTATCGGATAATAATTTACTACAAGAAAATCAAGCTGGATTTCGTGCAAAATACTCAACCTCCGACCACATATTTACGTTACATGTTCTTATCGAAAAATTACGTTCTGAAAAGCAGAAACTTATGTGCTCCTTTATTGATTTTTCTTCCGCTTTTGACTCTTTATGGCGTGTAGGTCTTTGGAAAAAATTATATGAAAATGGTGTTACGGGCAAGGTTTACAATGTTATTAGAAGTATGTACTCTGACATAAAATCATGTGTTTTAGTTAACGGACAAACATCAGCTTTTTTCCCCAGTTTTTCTGGGGTTCGTCAGGGAGAAAATTTATCGCCCGTTCTCTTTTCTATCTACTTGAACGACCTAGAGTCTTTCCTAGACAATTCAAATAACGGTATTCTACTAGATATCCATGTCAATGATGCAATCTTTTACTTAAAACTACTCGTACTGCTCTACACAGACGATACAGTTATCGTTAGTGATACTGAGGCCACCTTCCAACTAAGTCTTGATAATTTTACTTATATTGCCAAAAGTGGAAACTAAACATAAAGTATTCGAAAACTAAAATCATAGTTTTCGGTAGCAATAAACCCAGTAAATACTCATTTCACATTAACGATCAAGTCATAGAGATAGTAAAAGAATATAAATATTTAGGTGTAATGTTTTCTGCTTCAGGAAATTTTCTCACATGTAAAAAATACGTGGTCAAACAAGCTACTAAAGCTATGCATTTGTTTTACATGAGAATAAATAATCTCGACCTGCCAATCGACCTCCAGTTAAAACTCTTTGACCATACTGTATTACCCATTCTTACATACGGATGTGAAACATGGGGATACGAAAATTTAGAAATCATTGAAAAACTGCATGTATATTTCCTTCGCAAAGTAACAAAAACGCGGAAAAGTATCCCCAGATATATGTTGTACGCGGAGTTAGGCCGTTACCCCATCGATATTATCGTTAAAACTCGAATGGTAAGATTGTCATTATTACATTTTCGTACAGGTAATCTTAGATTCCCGGTGGAAACAGGACGTTGGTCTCAGTCATTTGTTCCATATGACAACCGTAAATGACGCCTGTGTTCTTTAAGCACGCTCGCCGATGAATTTCATTACCTCATTGAATGCCCTTATTTCAGTGAAAAAAAGGTCAAAACTCATCCCAAAAAGATTTTATACAACACCAAATATTATCAAATTTAAAGCTTTGTAATCAACTACAAAATCACACACCCTTCAAAATCTTAGCGTCAAAATGTTAATTGAACATTTTAGAAGATAGGCAATTATACTAACTGTCTACTCACATTTTTGCGCAATCCAGCCTTTTTCCATGTACTGTTCTTAAATTTTAATCCATACACTTTCACAAAACGTGACTTTTGTCTCTGTCTGTTTTATATTTGCGATGTGAAATATAGAAATTACTTAAACTGATCTTAAATATAATGAAGAAATACAACACTTCAAATACAGTTAATCTGCACTGTTACACAAAACTTTATGAATGACATTCCATAGTAATCAGGCTGGTGCAATTGCCCAATCGGGCTTTCGAAAATCAGCTTTTTTAAAAATGATTTTCTTCACTTGGAAAAGGTGTGGACACGTTGTACATGATAAAAACATCTAAAAAAATGTTTAAAAGTACAGAATTATTCATGTTTTCCTGCAAAAAGTTGTCTCCGAATTGTGAAAAAAAGACATTTTTGGCATTTTCTTTTAAACTTATTGACAGAAAGTTCTAAAACAGCTCAGATTCATAGAAAATACACACATAATTATAAAGAAACCCAAATTAAGATACACAAAGGTATAGTTTGTTGCGCCGGTCCTTTTTTTGATTTCACATATAAAGTATATGGAAACTGAAAGTAGAAAGGCCAAAAACCCGGCGCAAGAAATGGCTGGATGGAATTTGGTGATGTGGAGTTTTTTCATACCCTACTAATGCAAATAACATTCCCTAGCTGTTTCAGAAACATTCATGAAGATTTGCACTGAAAATCTTTAAAAATGTGTTTTTCGGTGATTTCAAACTTATTTTAATTGTGTTAAAAAATCTCAAGATGACTTTTATTCACTTTTAAATTTATTCTCTACATCTGAACTTTGTAATAGAATGTAAATTGTATGAAATTATTCATTTTTAAAAAAGTTTATTTTTGGAAGCCCGATCGGACAATTGCATCAGCCTGGTAATAATACGCGCGCTTTTCACGATTTTCATTCTAGAAGGCTAAATTCTCCTAACCTTACAAAAATAGCATTATCATTTGACCCAGCTTACAATGTTTTCATTGTCTTCATAGTTTTCATAGTTTCAAATACTTGTATTTATATGTTGTATTCATAAATTGTTACCCAACAATGTGTATTTGAATATGTTTTTTCTTTCTGTTGTTACAAATGTAACCATGACAAAATAGAGGTAGTAAGCAATACCCATCAATATACATGCAAGGTATAATTGACATGCTAGTTAAAAACATGCTCTTACCCACAATGTATGTTTTTCTTACATTTATTTGTGCACATGTTATTGCAAAATACTATTATTTTGTAATCTGTGTCTATCAATAAAGTTTATGTTGTTGTTGTTGTTGTAACCATTCAATCGATTTTCAAATTATTTTACAGGTATATCCATCATTGTTTGATTAACGAATACGCACATGAATCTGGTCTTTAAATCAAAGGTCAATGTCAAATGAAGAGGTCAAAGGTAAAAAATGAGAACATTTCTATCATAAATTCATCATCTTTCATTTGCTATGTGCGCTCCTCCAAAGAATGTGTCTTTAAGTATTTCACATTTTCTTTGTCCATCAAAACTGCCATGTTTGTTAAGTAATGGTAATACATATCATCCATCTGACTGTCGATATGATGTAAGTCTGTGAAGTGCTAACCACTTTGCAACAATCTATAGGGTCACACGATATATCAACCAACACAAATTTAGCTATTTCACAAACATTCTCATACGAGGTTTCTTTTTCCTTTAATTTCTGCAGCATGTCTGCTGTTCTCCGTCTCTTAAAACGGTTTGTTCACTATTTATTTCTGTTTTAGCCTCTTCTACATCTTCAGTTACCCATTGTAGTTTCTTTTATTTGTTTACATTCACTGCTTGTAGTTACTGGGATGGATCATGGGCAGGGGATCCAAACTTCAGGTGACTGTGGCTTTGTATTTTTTGTGAAATAAGTTTATTCACACTCTATTGTCATTATTTATATCTCTAAGACCTTTCATAACTTTCTGTGGAAAAACCAAGCCATTCATATTCGCGATTTATCACAATTTTGACTTCTCATCACTTAACAATAGTATATGTTTTGTTTGTCTATGTCCTATAATACAATCTGTATGACAACAAATACAACCGCTTTCAGTTTTTAAGAAGACGACTTTGGGAAGCCCGATCGGGCAATGTTACCAGCCTGGTTATGCACTGACGCTAGACGAACAATTTCGAGTACGAAATAAAGAACGGGGATCAGTTATTATGTGTTTGTTGCTTTGAAAAATATCTATCACATATAATTTTTGGAATATATATCTTGTCTTTCAATAGATATTTCTTTCAGTTCCAGAGATATCTCTATTGCGTAACAAGATATCTTGCAAGAAGTGATATCTCTTCTACTTACAGAGATATCTCTGTCTCTGTACAGGAGAATTATGTCTGTGATACAAATACATCTCTTAACGTGAAAAAGATATCACTATTAAAACGAAAGATATCTATTTGAAATTAGAGAGATATCTTTTTTCGGAATAAATAGTAAAATGGCTTGCGATAAGAAAAACGTCTACGCGTCTAGCAGGAATGCTTTTGATTTGTTTACATGTACGTGAAAAACGAATAGTAAACAAAATGTATTTGAAATGAATACAAACCGCTAATAGAATTAAATAGCTATTAGCGAACAGCAAGAATCAGGCAAGTATTATGTTCACGGTGTATTTCACAAACTATAACATAAAAGCGTGTTTCACTCATGTTTTCACCGTGTTAGTTATGAATCATAACACTTAAAATAATCAAGTTTCAAGTTTCAAAGTTTATTGGCAAATCGGCATTTATACAATACCTTTGGCCGTTTAACAAATAGATAGTACAGATGGCCAAACATTTATACAAAATAGTAATTAGCGAGCATAAAGAACATGAAATGTTTCTAAATTATTAAGAAGCAGATATAGTATCAAGCTTTTCCTGTCTAAATAACATCGCATTGTGTATATATTTTGCGATATTTCTAATGGTTTTTGTATTTTTGCATGACATTAACGTACAAAACTTTTGAACTGACGGAAACGATACATTGATACAATACGTTTGTCTTAAATCTCTATATAAAGGACAACATAACATAAAATGATATTCAGATTCAACGACATTTAAGTTGCAAAGTTTACAAAGTCTATTATTCCTTTCAATGTTTGTATATCTACCAGTTTCAATTTCTAAAGAATGAGAACATAGTCTAAACCTCGAAAAAGCTTTTCTAATTACAGCACTGTTAACAACATCAATGTATTTTTCATATTTGAATTCACATTTGAACAATTTATAATAACATAACTTTGGCTGACTCCTATGGCTGTATTCCATTCTTGTATATACTGATCGTTAAGTCGTTGTTCAAGCAAATAAGCTTGAGCGGTTTTCAAAAAAAGTGCAGACTATGAATTTACATAACGATGTTGGCCATGACATGCGGAAAAAGGATTGTTTTGTTACCTCCCAATTTTCTCCCATAGTCATAGTTGGTGAGAACTTTACACTAATAGAAATTATCCGAGCGAATAAAATTTAAATTTGCGTTCCAGGATATCTTATTGATACAATCTCATGCATTTGCAAATAAAAACATTTGCCACATTGAAGACGAATGTGGTTATCATTATTAATCCGGACATGTATGAAATAAAATGCAGTATTTTTTTATAATTTGCAAACGGCGTACTTTCGCCTACATCACCGTCCTAAAATAGAGTGTGTTATTATTATTTACTTCAATCTGCACATTTTCATCTCTGCCCGGGAATTAATCAAAACATTCGACAACACCTAAAAATGGCTAAAAATTACATATTTTACGAAGATAACGACAAAAAATAAAGTGTTATTTCAAGTTATAGAGAATTAATAAAGTATCGTCACGCCTTGAATGCCAAGTCAAAAAACTAGGTTTTAATGACTGGTGCCAAGTATATGTATATAATCAGTTCATTTCACAATAAAGCGTCGCTAACTCCCTCTATTAAGCCTCAAACCGAAATTGTAAAATGCTTATGCACGTTTAAACTTTTTACACGCATTTTATATAACGTATGTTAAAGAAAATGTGTAGATCACCTATAACATATACGTAGAGACTATTATATATCCCGTAAGCAAAGGTACATTAAATTTTTATCAAGAAAACATTTAGAAAATTAATGTTCTTTATTTTTCAGAAGAAACAGGCATGAATACAATTAGGACACCATTGTAACGAAACATTTTAATTTGATTCTTCGTAGACCCGACGGCTGACGAAAATATATTTTGAAAGAAGGGTAGTCTGAGGGAAAATTAAAACTTAAACAGTTTTCCAACAAGACGCTGATATTCATTGTTGAGATTTTGTTACGATGGAGAAAGACCTGCATGCATGCTGAAGACCGAATGTTATTGCTGTCAAAATAATTACGATATAAGACATTTAGAATATCTAAACACACGAATGAAATTTATATGCTTTGTACGCGTCGATTCGACGTAAAAAATGGCTGTGCAAATGATACGCATTCTATTATTTCCCGCGTTTTAGAGTGACACTACGAGCAATTTACTGCATATGTTATCTGTTGTTTTTTGTTGTTTTTTTTGTTTAATTGAAAGCATAACTGATGAAAATGGCGTGGTCGGCGACGTTGAGAAATACCTTCATATTTTCGGTTGAAAAGATGATTTTGTCTATTTCCTTGACATTTTCACGCATGACGTCACACTGTATATGTTCGACGTTTTTGACGTTCTGATGGCACGGTAAATGTTGTAAGGTGTCTATTAAAGTGACATTATGCGCATTTTTTTTTCAAGTAAAAATCCAGCTGAAAATGGTGTGTGTACAAAAGTGTAGAGGAAATAATAACTTTTAACCCAATACACCAAACTCTTTCCGCTACCAGTATGAAAAATAACTTTCAAAATATTGATTTTCTTATTTGACTGGGAGAGTTAATTTTAAAAAGAACAACTGCATGCAGAAGTTGCTTCCCTTCCACTGCCGAAATTTCTACAACATCAACAACGACACATTCAACTATCATTTTATCAGTCCAATCTTTTTATATCTAAAGCATCATTAATTTAACACATTTAAAAGCACAACAACCAAAAATTGCTTTTATAAAACTGTCACCAAAAATACACTTTGTGCAGTAATATGCGCATAATGTCACTTTAATTTTTTTTTTCACCATATATTGGAAATTAAAATTTCAGGCACATTTCCATACATAACGGGTCGAGCCCTTTGTAACAAAGGGCAGTCACTCTTTCAATAATTCAGTTTCATATCTAAGACTTATGCACAATCCAATGCAAACTAAAAGCAATCAAACTACTTTAAGTGAATTTTACAATAACTATTTTCTGAAGTTCTATTACATCTTCAAATGGTTGTTTGAACATAGAGAACCACTCTGGATATTGACGATGGCCTAGACAAGCTATGCATTGATATTAGAAATTTCCTACTTTCCATATATTAGTTAGTTTAGTATTAATTATACACTCGTTTAGGGACAATGCGATTAAAAGTTATGTGTTAGGATTGGAAACATTTGAATTATTGAACTGCCTGTAACATTTCCCCACCCACCTTGCGCAGTATACCATATTGTACAAGTCACTGTTGTTTAAAGTGACATTATGCGCATTTTTTTCAGGTAAAAATCCAGCTGAAAATGGTGTGTGTACAAAAGTGTAGAGGAAATAATAACTTTTAACCCAATACACCAAACTCTTCCCGCTACCAGTATGAAAAAAATATTGATTTTCTTATTTGACTGGGAGAGTCAATTTTAAAAAGAACAACTGCATGCAGAAGTTGCTTACCTTCCACTGCCGAAATTTCTACCAACATCAACAACGACACATTCAACTATCATTTTATCAGTCCGATTTTTTATATCTAAAGCACCAACTTCAAATACTAATGCGGTATAATCATTGATTTAACACATTTAAATGCACAGCAACCAAAAATTGCTTTTATAAAACTGTCACCAAAAATACACTTTGTGCAGTAATATGCACATAATGTCACTTTAAGTAGCTTCAGAACTATCCGAAACGTATCAAAATTTACACACATAGAATTGGTTAAACAAATGATATCCTTTCTCAGGCATTTTTGCTATAAATATTTTAAAGAATGGAAACAAAATATATATAAGTATTTTGCAAAAGAGTAAAAAAATAGGTATATTTTCAGTACAAATCCTGATAATTTAACAGAAATGGAAACTATATCAGAACAAAACATATGCCCATAAATTTTTATATAGTAGTGATAGTTAGCAACATTAAGAGAATATGCGATACTTGTAAGCACTTGCATGTGATAGGGTATGTAATAGGGTATTTTTCAAAAGTTCGGCGGCCATCTTGGCGGCCATCTTGGAATGTAGAGTTTCCCAGGCAGGAATTTTTGGGAACTTTGTGTTTATGGATACTACAGACATTGAACTTTCAGAAAACATAAGTTTAATTTCTGTATGAAAATTGTCCGGGTTCAGCTTATTTTTAGGCTCAACAGCCTTGACTATTGATAGTACATTAAAGTGACATTATGCGCATATTACTGCACAAAGTGTATTTTTGGTGACAGTTTTATAAAAGCAATTTTTGGTTGCTGTGCATTTAAATGTGTTAAATTAATGATTATGCCGCATTATTATTTGAAGTTGGGGCTTTAGATATAAATAATCTGACTGATTAAATGATAGTTAAATGTGTCGTTGTTGATGTTGGTAGAGATTTCGGCAGTGGAAGGGAAGCAACTCCTGCATGCAGTTGTTCTTTTCTTAAATTGACTCTTCCAGTCAAATAAGAAAATCAATATTTTGAAAGTTATTTTTTCATACTGGTAGCGGGAAGAGTTTGGTGTATTGGGTTAAAAGTTATTATTTCCTCTACACTTTTGTACACACACCAATTTCAGCTGGATTTTTACTTGAAAAAAATGCGCATAATGTCACTTTAATCAACTAAGCGTGATTTCACATTTCTGTTAATATTTCTGAGTGAATGATTTTGTTTACGACCGTGTCACATACAATGAAAACAAAGACTGAAGCTATGATTAAATTGCTTGTGTTGGTAATATGAAGAAACTGTTACAATATTTCTTCAATTCAATCCGACCGGATTTTTAGCAGTGGAAAATGTCCTAATTTTACATCGATTTTGCACACGGATATATTTAATGTAGATAATTATCATTTGTTATAAATTTTGATTATTGTTTGAGCTGTATTTACATTCTTATTAAATAAGGTAAAATAAAATAAATCAAACATGTCTAACATTACTCTACATTTCTATTTCACGTAGATCTAGCGGACACTTTATTGATGAAATAGAGGTATTAACATAGTTATTTATGCTCCAGAATGCCGGATTTGCTCGAGTCGTATATCGGATCATACGAGAGCGGAGCACGAGCATGATCCGAAAGCGACGAGAGCCAACTGAATTTGTTGCGATTTTTGCGGAAAATACACATGCATACCATTTTCTTTTATCTATTTTAGGACTTAGTGATGGCAAAGAAGAAAGCAGCCAGCAAGCTTAGATTTAGTACTGACCTTATTGAACAGGCAGTTCATCATATTGATTTTCTGAAAGCGGTTGATAGCATTCCAAACTTAAAGAGACCATCCGTTTTGAAACGAGCAGTATATAGATATGAGAAATACTGGCTACCGTTAGCTGCCGATTACATGAAAGAATGTCTGTCCGCACCATTGGACATTGAATGGGTTTGGCATTGTCATATGTTATGTCCGGTGGCCTACGAAACTGACTGCCAAGCGATAGTTGGCACCACTGTCAGTCATAAACTGGTTGGTGCGAGACAGTACCAAGACAAGCAGAAACAGTCTCAGAAATACTGGTCTGTGAAATATGAAGGGGTCCACGAACCATTTTCTGTCGACTTTACAGCGCCTTATGAGGTCAACGCTGTTGAAAACTACAAATCGAAGATTTCATACGACATTGTTTCCGCCGCACAAAGACAGATGGTTTTCTATTACCAAGTGTCCTTACCGCACCACCGAGACAAGAAGTATCTCGGCAACTCAGTCCTCAGGTACAAGCAATTTCTTTACCTCAAGAATCAACTACCTAAAGCCTTCCTGGTGCCATGTTACGACATAGATTTGATATGGCATACCCATCAGCTCAACCCCTGTATCTACAAAGAGGACATGATGAGGATCATTGGTCGCTTATTCAACCATGACGACACTGTAAATGACCGCAGCGTAGGATCAAAATTGTACAACGCTGACAAAGAAACTCGGGAACATTGGAATAATTTTTACAATGAGACATTTTCGTTGTTTGGGGCAATGTATCGTGGTAATCCACCTGCGGGGTTTCTGTACAAAATAACTCCAGGCGAAATGTACATGTTCTGTACCAAAAGTACTGAAATAACAATTCAGAAGTTAACTTTAACTCTTCCTTCTTCCGACAGCGGGAGGTTTAAGAAAATAAAACTAACTGTGTCCAGCGCAGCCGGAAACAAGATAGTCAATAAATGGGTCTCTCTGAAGCGTCCAAGTGATCTTCCGCCTGGCACCAATACAATTACTTGGACACCGAACAGTCGCCACACACTCGACACGAAAGTTGCTAACAATGTCAGCTTCTGGTTACAGGAACATGTTGGTTGGGGATGCCTTGGATCGAAGTCGGATGTCGGTGTAAATATGTTGAACGTTTTACCTCAAATAGAGTCCGGAGCTGTCGCAGGAAGTGGCGGACAAATCAATGCCCAGCTACCTTTGGGACCGAACATTCCATTAGGTATTCAGGGACACTTCTCTTCTCCTAAAAGAGGGACGGCTTTCTTGTTCCTGGACGGGGGTAAATATGAAACTGCAGTCATTCCAGAAAATGTGCAACAGTTATGGGGACCAGTGGCGCTTGAGAGACTTCCTCCAGGGACAAACAACCATTGCCAAATTGCGTCGCATAGGTAACAATATCTCAGCAGTTGTAATTGCATTGATCCGAGTTTTCAGCTTCAGGTCGTTTGGCAAAGGTTTAGAAATATTTTTGGCAACTTGAATACTATTGGTTCGAAATTTCGTCGTTTCCGTTACGAAATATACAGTAAATTCCGTTTGAAACGAACTCCTTGGTACCATTTAAATTTGTTCCTCATATTAGGGTTTGTTATATCAATATAGCAGTTTCATAAAGCAGAAGAAAAAAGCATATTCCTTAAATCCGGATTTTTGCTATATATTGTATCTGCAGTCGTTATATACGGAGTTTACTGTATTGATTTAACGCACTTGTGTTTTTGGAAATGTTTACGGCATCGTTATACTGACGCAATGCCATTTTCATGTGAAGTACCAATACTCGTGCCGTAGGTTCAGTGATTTACGCTCTAATTCAGAATTTGTTTTACTCAGGTTGAAGAACCATCTAGGAAATGTGACGTTTACAGCGAGAACTATTCACAGCCAGCCTTTGATGATGTCAGTGATTCAGGTGTTTTACTATGACAAGTTGTCGGTGATCGGCCATCTTATTGCATCAGACCAACTTCCGCTTCCCACTCAGGTAATCTATTTCTATTTTAATTAATGTATAAGCTAACCAAATATGCTTCTTGCATGCTTAATTTACCATTATCCTTGTCCATATGACAAATATATGTAGAAATTGTTTAACGAAAACCCCTTGAGGCATATGTTTTGATCTATATGATACTTACGCGTTTGTGATGAATCCGGGATTAGTTGAAAATTATGTTACAGGAAGAGCTATCAATGCACTATGCCCCCGAAGTGGTTTCTCACAGTCTGTCACCTTGACATTCACTCCCTGGACCCGGTTTTTGCAAACGACACTTTATTTCAATGTGATGAACATGTGTGCCAATTTATTATAATTTTTTTTAATGTATAACAGAGTTATAGTCTGAACAGGATAAAATGTCTACAGACAGACGGTCAGACAGAAAGAAAACGCGCATCACATTTCCCTTATTTTAAATTATATCAATGCATGACAGGGTTACAATCTTGGCATGCGCATATATACAGGATTCTAAGACTTCTGACCTCTAAGTGTGACATTGACCTTCAAGTTAAGGACGCGATACTTTCAAGAGCATCTCCATATGCTCAACATTTGTGACATGCAATTTAAAACCTTCAATACATGACAGAGTTACCATGTATACATAATTCCATGACTTTTCAACTCGTGACATTGATCTTCAAGCTAGGGATGTGGGACTTGTACGCGACACGTTGCCCTCATGTGCTGACCATTTACCAATTTGTTTTAGGACCCTTCAATGCATGACAGTCCTGGTACGTATGATTAAATATATACAGGATTCCACGACCTTGAAACTTATCTGACCTTGACCTTAAGGTAGTTACGCGGGCCTTGTACGCGACACATCGTCTTCGTGTGCTGAATATGTGTACAAAATTGTTTTAAAATTCTTCACGTATAAGAGACTAACAGTTCGGACACGAAAGTGTGCATTTATACAGGGTCCGTTACCTTTAAACTTTAAGTGTGTCCTTGGCTTTTGATGTAGGGACTTGGGTCTTGCACGCGAGACGTCATCTTCATTTGCTGAACATTTTTGCTATATTATTTCTGGGACGAATATATACTATCGGGATTGGAAACGGCTACTGATACGCTAATCCAATTGATTTTTATTGCCGTCCGTGGCAGCCATTTTGAAAGATAATTCGCATTTTTTCCCGTACAGAAAACAACAAAATACGCCGATTTCAAGCACTTTGAAGTGTTTAAAACACCAGAAACATTACTTGTCTTTAGTTTGAAATTATATTTTTCAGCACACGACTTGATACAAAGTCAAAACATGCTGCGAAATGCGATGGTCATTTCAAGTCCTTTTTCGAATCCGTCGCCATTTTGAGCGAACGTTCTTGAAATACAGATTTAATCACTAATTAACAAACCGTGTAAAAATATTTTACAGTATATAGAATGAAATGATAATAAAATGCCATCACCATATCTAGTATTTCATTGTCAACATTTGTCGAGTATTACAGCTTTGTTTTATGCTTTCTGCCGCTTCTATTTCTAGATTCAAGATGGCCGCTTCCCGTTTGGACGGCCACGAATTTTGCGGGATTTTGCGCCGTTTCACACTCCGTTAATATTATTGCTCCAGATTATTTCAAAATTCCTCCACGCATGACAAAGTTACAGTCCGGTCACAAAAAGGCGGATGGAAAGACATAAATTTAAACTATAAGTTTGACATCGACCTTTGAGGTAGGGACGTGTGTCTTGCACGCGACACGCCGTCTTCATGTGCTGAACATTTGTGCCATATAATTGAAAATCTCTTCACGCACATGGCAAAGCTACAGCCCGGACACGAATATGTGTCCATGTATACACGATTTGAGGTAGGGACGTGGGTCTTGCACGTGACACGTCGTCTTCATAAGCTGAACAAATACCATATTATATGAAACTTCTTGTTTTACAAAGTTACAGCCCGGGAACGAAAAAGAAAATGGAAGGACGGACACACTCACAGACAGACGGTCAGACGGGCGTTTAGGCTACATATGCCCACATTCGGGACATAAACATATTTATTAAGAGACAGTAAATAATGAAAAACCATTTATATAATTATTTATGTGTTTCAGACATGAGATATGCCTAGGCATTTGGTGAATTAATGAGAAACCATGTATATTTTCTACACAAGGCTACAGGATGTAACCATTGCAGGAACATGCTTTAGGACTTATGATTAATAATATTTGAACATGATCGGGTTGTTTTCAAGTGTAAAACTTTTTCCGTTGGTTAATTTTGTTGCAGGTTAGTAGGGATGAAATCACACTGAATCCAAGACAAGGGGAGAGAGCAGTTCTGATCAAGAATAATGGAGGTGACTGGGGCATCATAACTGGTAGATGGAAGGGCTTAAAACGAGGAGTTGCGGGAACGAGACGTAAGTTGCCATTTGGTGTTTACTTTGAAGAAATTGACAGAAACAGTCCGACCAATGTCAACGAGTAATGACGGTTTACAGTCACAAAAAAAAACTGAAGGGTGGCGATCCGACGTGGCCTCTTTTATGCCTTAATAAGCGTTCATTAAGCAAAATGGGCGAAGTTATCATTCCTCAAATTTCAGCTAGTTAGTTTGTTAGTTTATTCCAAGCAGTTTGATTTCGTACATGAATTCAAAAAGTGTTTTACTGCTAAATTTAAATGATCAGAGAAAGCTCAAAAGTACTACAATTTTGTAATAAAACTTAAATACACATACCTTTTTGTATGCCAGTTTCTAGTGAATGGTAGTATTATTTCACCAACTACAATCCTAATTGCCCAAGGGCCTACGTGGTCGAGTTGTTAGAGTCGCCGGCTTGCAATCATTAACCTCTCCTAAATTGAGAGTCATGGGTTCGAGCCCTGCTACCGACCACGTCTCTTTATGTGAGAAAGTTGGCAGTTTCTTACGGAAGATAGGAATCTAGTGCTTGTTCTTCCCAGGAACGATTGTTAGATAAACTTCCAGCCTGTTAAAATGACCAAAATTACGGTTGAAACGGGCGTTAAACTCCTACAACAACATCAATTGCCCTAGTCTAATCTAGTCAAAATGTATATTGACATTTTACGGGTTTCTCAGGCACGGTGCTAATTAATAAATTTACATATTAGCTCGACTATTCGAAAAATAGGGCTATTACAGTCATACTGTTAAGTTAAATAACTCTTGTATGAATTTAATTCAAACAGTGGCCCTTGTTTGACTTAGGAAATCTGGTTAAAGTTGCGTATGCAAGTTTCTATCATGTGTATATCTCAGTAAACCACCACTTATGGGATTGATTTAAAACTTTGATACAGTCTTCATTGGGTATCAAACAATCAGATTAGATAACTCCTGACTGAATTTACTACAAAGTTTGGCTTTGTTGAAGTAGGAATGTTTGGTTAAAGTTGCGCGTGCAAGATACTATCATGCACATACTTCAGTAACCACATATGAAAGTTATTTGAAACTTAGCAATAGTGTTCAGGGGTATCACATAGATAATTTTCGACTTTTTTATTATTACATTTTTCTAGTTGATGCTTAGAGAGTCAACATAATTTTGTTTTGCTATTTACTGACAAAAGTTTTGTTTTATTGGCAAGCACTGAGAATAGCCCAGCAAGCTGTCTTAATGACAGCTCTTGTTTGCATACCTTATTATGTATTTTGTGGCAGTTTGGCACTCTGGTGTTTACGGAACTTTAATATCATGTTTAGAAACTTTAGAGTATTATTCAGAGAATATTTATAATTTATGGATGGCAAGAATATGATGGGTTTAATTTATGAATTTTAGGAAAGAAAGGAGTGCGTGGAAGTCCCGGAACACTGTTTCTGAAGTTCTACAAGTTTTCTACAGACAGAACGACAACTGTTGAGCTTGGATATCTCAGCAAGAACTACGTATTTAGTCTAGAGTCGGCTCACGTTGATCTGATGAAGGGCGTCCTAGATATCGAGTCCTCAAGTAATGAAGTGGCGGAAAATATTGCAATGGCATTTTCTGTTTCTCTTTTGCACGTGCTATGCGTTCCAAGGCCTAAAGGATGGAGGGAGGGTCAGCAAGTGAAACCGTCTGTAACTTCTCGTGGAGGGAGATCAGTAACCACCGTTCCCTCAGATGATATGGCGTTTGTTATGGCAGCAGGATTATTATGGGCCACTCCATCGAATTACTATATGCATTCTTATTACGGTGCCCATATTTGTGCAATGTGTTGTGGGGGAGGTGGAGGTGTGATGGAGTTTGTCGGCGGTGATTATGGGGACCTTCCTGGAGGTGATGCAGATGGTGGTGACGCGGGATGTGATGGGAGCGCATGCGGGGGCGGCGCAGATGGCGGAAACGGTGGAGGATGCGGTGGAGGATGTGGTGGATGTGGGGGCTGCGGAGGCGGTGGGGGATGTGGTGGAGGCGGTGGAGGTTGTGGGGGCGGTGGAGGTTGTGGTGGGGGCGGTGGATGCGGTGGATAAGTTAGTTCCATATTTTCATTTGGACACCTGAGTTACTGTTTTATACTTTTCTTAGTTTGCTTACGCGATTTTTGCAATTCTGGTTTACTTGCATAATCTCCGGGTTGTTCATGAATAAGGAATGAAAAGTGAACTTATACTTATATGATGTTAAACGTTCGCTGAAAGAGTTAAAAAATGTTTTACATTTCGAAGAGAATTAGCGGAAGAGTACATTGTACTTGACATCAAATGAAATCTCTGCAAATTTGGGAAAGTCAGTTTAAGACAACATATGAAAGCAGACTCAGTTAACCTATTAGCATTTGAAAGTAATTGTTTTACCAAAAGATAAACCTTTGACAAATTGTATAACCTTTATAGCACTAAGCATCAGCTGACTTTATTGTTGTGTGAACTTCTGTTTCGGATATTGTTTTAATTTTGATGCATGTAGCAAATGTTGCTCTATTGGTTCTAAATGCATTTTTGTAGAGATTTTAGTATTTTCACTGTTGTTATTTCCTGAAAACTCAGCTTCAAATACCGTAATATCATTTACCGTTACTCTTGTCTAAAATATATATATTTATAACATCATAGTAAATGCTAATTTTTATCGACTATGCACTTGTCAGGTGGAATGAATAGTAAGGTTGACTGTCATTTTGTCCGTTAATCAGTGATGATACTTTGAAAATGGAATGAGTATTTATTATGACTATGTATTACTTTTGGATTTTCTTCTGAATATTTCTGAATCCCTGTGCGTTTCCAGACCATAGCCTATTTATTTAAATATTCGCTAGAGATTAATTGTTAGTTGATACTTAACTGGCTTGGTCATACAGTGTCTATTTCGCCATAATTATTATTAAGAATATTATTGTTTTTCAGTAATTATATTCCAACTAGGTTACATGTAACTCCTGTGTCTTGAAAACGTTTCAACTAAATATCAAATGGACGTTGCATATGCGCTACGGTTTAAACTATCCTGCACCACTGAAATAGCAATATATTAGCCTATCGGAACAAGCTTTTGGCATTAACGTATGCATTAAAAAGGCTCGTCTTTGTGGGTCAAAAACTAGGTCACCTGGTCAAATCATAGAAAAACCTTGTGTGTGCAATAGAGGTTGCATTTTTAATTGAATCTTCATGAAACTTGGTCAGAATGACTATCTTGATAAAATCTAGTTTGAGTTCCCATACGGATCAACTGGAGTCAAAAAAATAAGTCACAGGGTTAAATCATAGGAAAACGTTGTGAACGCAATATAGGTTGCATTTTTCATTGGATCTTCATAAAACTTGGTCAGTAAGATTGTCTTAATGAAATTTAGTTCGACTTCAAATATGGGTTATCTGAGGTAAAAAAACTAGGTCACCCGGTTTAAAACCCTGTGTGACATTTACACCCTAATCATTATGAAAATTGGTCAGAATGTTTGTGTGGATCACCTCTGCGGATGTAACGCCCCTTTCATAAATAGACGTTGCCGAGGTCACATAGCCTCTACCTACAATTAGTTCTGTCATAATTCTGTTAAGGTAGCGACTGACAAAAACTAGAACTTCATTCCCCAAAATCTTCAAAGATCGATGTTTTTTTATTGTAATTAGAAAGTATGTAAACCTGTACATGTTGGAAAGGTCTTTTCAATCTCTGCACAAATCAAACAAAACAAATGATGATGTTAAAGATTACGAAAAAAATTTCTTACCTGTCTTCAGTTTTTCAACAATACTTACATCAATGGGGTAACCTCTTATACCCGAAATATTTTTGTACACTGTTCCCTGCTTGAGGGAACCGTGTCGTTGATTTTTGAAAACATTATTTGTTACACTTTTATGACCATAAGTGTATGGTAAGGGGGGTATAACCATCTATCACAGTACATGTAAGACCATAAAATTGATTTAAAGCCAGAAATCTGTGGCACGGTTCCCTCAAGTAAAATACAGAAAAATGTACAACAAAACTTTTCGACAAAGGGGACTACCCATAGCCGCAAACCTAGTTCAAAATTGATTATAGGTGTGAAAGTTTATCATCTTTAATTTCCTAGTTCTTTTCGTAACCATGAGCACCATCATTTGTTCTGTTTTATTTGATTAGAGTTTGAAAAGACATTTTCAAAAAGTATAGTTTTACATACTTTCTACATACAATAAAAAAGATAAAAAGAGTTTAAGATTGTGGTGAATGAGAAACTAGCTTTTGTCAGGTGTTAAGCACAAAATGAACTGTGTATGTTTTGAAGATGTTTACCTTTGTATTATTTTGTATGTAAATATATTATTGCAAGAAACATTGACTCTGTCTAATTCATGACAACTTTAGTAAATTAGAAATCCTTTCTTGTCCGCATATAAATGCTGCAGTAATGACATTTTATGATCATTTGATTTTATTTGCTTTAGTTGTGTTCTTATGCACTATAATTTATTCATATTTTGATGTCGCTCTGACATGTTTACATTTCATTTAGTCTGCTTGTATTTTGATGTAATATTCTTAGTTATGTTTCTTTACTCTCTGTGATAGTCGGATATTAAAGTTGTATTTTTGTAATGCATTTGTTGTCTAACTAAAGCTATTGCGATATGTCATTGAGGTTAATTGTGGTGAAGTGGTCGAGTGGTTAACGCTCTGGACTACCAATCCGGAGGTCCCCGGTTCGAATCCCGGCCGGGGCACTGGAAATTACAGAAACGCTTTTCAGTGTTTCCCACCCATCAAGAGATGAACTGGTTAGAAACCCAGATGTAGTCTCACGTCTCAAGTTGCTCCATGCGGAACTAAGTTGTCGTGGCAACCGAAAAGAAAACTTTTTTATGTTTCAAAATAGCAAAGCCCAAACTATAGATATCTGGTGTCCAGTTTTTTCAAATAGTGTCTCTTGTTAAAAAAAAACTTTGGCCACTACTTGTTTATGGATCAAAGTTTTGAAAAATCTTGTCCTAATCTGCAAACTTTCATGACCTGTCAAATACATGGCTGCCAGAAAGCGGGACTGTTTGCCCTTTATGACTACAACGTACCAAAAGAACTTGAAAATTCCACTGAAACCCTTGGTCACGTCTTCAAATAATTATAGAGGTATAACTATTATCTGTCCCTCTACAAACAACATCAAAACCATTGTCGCATTTTCAATTATTTAGTTTATACTAATTAATTTAGGTCGATTGTGAAACGAGTTATTCAACTTATATTAATCACTCTCGACACCTCATTCCTGATGGTATCCACCGCCGTGAGGGTATGAGAGAGAAAAAAGTCAGGATCCCTTTTAATGCTGAGCGCCAAGCAAGGGAGCTACTGGTACCATTTTTTACGTCTTTGGTATGACGCGGCCAGGGAGCGAACCCACGACCTCCCGCACTCGAAGCGGGCGCTCTACCACTAGGCTATCGAGGCGGTTCACAGGAGTGAACCCTATCAAGAATGTTCAAGAGATGTTGATTGTCTGAAAATGTTGGCTAGGGGCTGGGCCATTTCCATTGTATGTATTCGGGGTGAAGGTAATTTTTGGCTAGGGGTTGGGCCATTTCTATTGTATGTATTCGGTGTGTAGATAAGTTTTGGCTAGGGGTTGGGCCATTTCCAGTGTATGTATTCGGTGTGTAGATGAAATGTTGGCTAGGGGTTGGGCCATTTCCATTGTATGTATTCGGGGTGAAGATAAGTGTTGGCTTGGGATGAGCCATTTCCATTGTATGTATTCGGTGTGTAAATAAAATGTTGGCTAGGGGTTGGGCCATTTCCATTGTATGTATTTGGGGTGTAGATAAAATGTTGGCTAGGGGTTGGGCCATTTCCATTGTATGTATTTGGGGTGGAGATAAAATGTTGGCTAGGGCTTGGGCCATTTCCATTGTATGTATTCGGGTGTAGATAAAATGTTTTAGAAATATTCTAAGAAATCAATGGCTTAATTTCTTTGAGTGACTTAACTATGGTTTAAACTCTGTTTCTGAAAAATATGACATGAAATCCAAGTTGGTTTGAAGGTGCAAAGCATACCCGAACATTATATGGCAATCATGGGGGTCTTGTCTTGTTACTGGAAATCAACAGTGAAGTGTTATCTTACTACATTTAGACTTCCGATTCAGTTCGTTGTGGAATAGTCGTGAAAGTGTGTAGACCATGCACTTCAACATTTTACATTTATAAACATGACAGTAAACCAAATTTGTAAATATGTTGAATATGAGCAAAACGGGCAGAAAATAGAACATACATAATATTTTCAACGTGGTTACGCTAAGAATGTTCTCCTATCTGAGATAAGATGTAGTTACGGCTACTATAACAAGCTAACTCTGAGTACTTTGGACAATGTGTCAAACAACATTAGGTTAAGATTGCAATATGTTGTGTAATGATGAACATCTCTTTTGTGTGTAAAGAATAAACAACAAATTTGATTTATGTAGTTTATTCCAAAGTCAACAGTAAATTGTTATCATAGTTAGGTTATATCTGCAGACTTTACTCAGTGGCATGCTGAATGACCATGCAAGTGTGCTTGACCATGTACTCCAACATGCAGAAAATATCTCTTATGCTGATGCAGCAGGAAGGAGTCAAAATCAAAATCGAAATCGTGCTTATTGTCATATCTGTAATATGCACAATCACTCTACTGAAGACTGTAGACTAAAGGATCGACCAGCTGGACAACAAACCGGAAGTTCAAACAGCAGACGACGAAACGATAACGTGAGGACATACATGTACTGTGTTCATTGCGGGGCATATGACCACTATTCCCGCGAGTGTACATTCCTCAGAAATACGAACTTAACAGGAAACAAAAATAGCGACCATTACAGTAATGTAGGTTATTCTGGCAGGAATTCAATGTCAAACAGAAACTATACAGTTAATTTTTAGGAATTTTCCGACAAACACTCTGACATAGTAAGTAATAATATCTATGATCATTTAATAGAACTGTGTTGCAACTGCAACAAAAAAAAGATGTATCTGTTACATCGTTCCATGTAAAACCAAAAAATCTTACTCGGTGGGTGTAGTTAAACCATGGTATTATTATTATGACCATATTCATAGGCTTTCCATAACAAACAACAGCGTTTACTTTCAAACATTCAGTAATAATGTTCAAGTTGATAAAAGTTTGTTAAGTGATACACAGGCACACTTTAAATCTCGATTTTATTTTGTAATTTTGTTATTAAGATTTTTGCTGCTTAATATTTATGTATTTGTATACTCTAATTTATCTTACAATAATACTGTAACAATGAAGCGTACCTCAGATATTTTGAGTCTAGCAAATAGAAATAATATATTAAACGAAGTTAACAACAACAACAACAACAACAGCAATAACAACAGCAATAATAATAATGATAATAATAATAAAAATGATAATAATAATAATGATAAGAATAAGAAAAAGATGAACAAGAAGAAGAACAACAGCAACAGTGATAATGCTTCTGCTGATGAAAATTATGTATTTGGGAAAATTATGAAAGGTCTACGTACAGTTCATTTAAATATACAACACATTCTTCCAAAATTAGACGAAATAAAATACCATCTGTCATTTTATGCATCAATGACGATTTTAGGATTATCTGAAACTTTTTTATCAGACACTATTAGTAATTCATATTTATTAATTAGAAATTACAATTTTGAACGGAAAGATAGAAAAAGCCAAAAGAAAGGAGGGGGTTTATTGGTATATATATCGAATGATGTTCCATATACCCGTCGACATGACATTGAACTTAATGATATCGAATCAATTTGGCTGGAAATCAAGTTCCCTTGTAATAAACCTTTTCTATTAAATTTTGTCTATAGACCACCTAACTCAAAACACACTTGGATTGAACATTATGAGAAACAGGCTGATTATGCAGATCACTTGAATTATGAGACATATATTTTAGGTGACATGAACATTAACTTCAGTCTCACAAAAACTATTAACAAATACAACAACAACAAATGGAACATTCTAACTGAAAAGTTTGGACTAAAACAGATGGTAAAATCACCAACAAGAGTTACAAAATCCAGTGCAAGCATTATTGATCACATATATACGACCACACCAGACCTTGTAAAAGATGTTGTAGTTTCATCTCTAAGCTTAAGTGATCATTATCCAGTGAGTTTTGTCCGAGTATTTAAGCCAGGTCGTGATAAGAGTCACACACATTTTCATATACAATACAGGTGTTTTAAAAATTTTGATGAAGATGCGTTTCGACACACATTAGCCGGTGTTCAGTTCTCTATCATAGAATCATTATTTAATCCTAACGACCAACTTGTCCTTTTTTATGACATACTTAATGAAATATTATCTAAACAAGCCCCTATTAAATTAAAAAGAGTGAAACAGTATGCGCAACCAGGTTGGTTTAATGATGAAATTAAACAAGCCATATACGAAAGAAATAAACATCACAAACAGAACAATTTTAGAGAATATAAACTTTTGAGAAATAAAGTAACAGCGCTAATAAAGAAAAGCAAGAAATCGTTTTATGACAAAGCGGTAGAGGAGAAGCGAAGTCCATCTCATATTTGGAAAGCATTGAAAAAAATTTCTAACACTGATAATTCCTCGCAAAACAGCACCACCTTACCCAAATCACTCAATTATAAGCAACGTATTATCGAAGATGAAGAAAGCATTCTAAATGCAATGAATGAACATTTTATCAATATTTCGAACATAATCCATAAAACAAAATTTGATAAAGAAAACTTTTCCAAATTAGAAAAATATCTAAATGAAAAATTAAAACACAAAAGTTTTGACATAGAGTTAATAACACCATATGAAGTAAAACTGATTATCGATACATTGGATGTAACTAAATCAACAGGCCTCGATAATTTAGGCCCGAAACTAATGAAATACTATGGAGATTTTATAACTCCTGCGATAGCTCATATCATGAATAGTAGCATCCGTCAAGGTATATTTCCTGATTCTCTTAAAGAAGCATATGTATTGCCAATATTTAAAGGAGGGGACAAATCAGATCCTTGCAATTACAGACCAATATCTATACTATCAACCATCTCAAAAATATTTGAACGTCATATCGCAAAACAATTACATACATTTTTCAAAAACACCAACATTTTACTTCAAACTCAATCCAGATTCCGCCAACAACACTCCTGTCATACTGCTCTCACCCGAATAGTTGACACCTGGCTAAAAGATATAGACTCTGGTAAATATGTAGGTGCAGTTTTCCTAGATTTACGAAAAGCATTTGACCTTGTTGATCATCAGATTTTGTTACATAAATTGAAATTATACCATTTTTCAAATAGCGCAATTAAATTCTTTGAATCTTATCTTAGGGGTAGAACTCAAAAAATAAAAGTAAATAACGTATTTTCGGAAAAGTTATCCGTTCATTCCGGTGTTCCTCAAGGCTCAATTTTAGGACCGCTCTTATTTCTGGTCTATATAAATGATATAGCCCTTTCTTCAAATTTAATAAACATTGACTTGTACGCTGACGACTCTACAGTCCACAAATCTGATTATAACATAAATAATATTGAAAACGTACTTCAAGACAACTTGAACGAAGTCGATAGCTGGTGTAAATTAAATAATATGTCACTGCACCCGTGCAAATCTAAATGCATGTTGATGACTACAAAATATAAGCTAAAACATACTCGTGAGTTACGTTTATCAATAGAAAATGTCGCCATTGAAAACGTTGAGGTGTATAAATTACTAGGTGTATTAATTGACAACACACTTTCATGGACATTCCAAATATCTCAAGTGTGTAATAAATTAAACTCCAAAATAGCTCTGTTAAAACGTATTATCTATTACTTGTCAGATGAAATGAAAAATACATTTTATAATGCATATTTGGTACCATGTTTCGACTACTGTTGTACTGTCTGGGGCAATACAATGAGCCCAAAATCAGATCTAAATAAAATAAATAAAATTCAAAAAAGGGCTGCCAGAATTATATTAAATAAACCATTAAAAACTAGTTCTTCAGATATGTTTAATAAACTTAAATGGTTAAAATTCGAAAATAGATGTGCCTACCATACAGGTTTACTTATATTTAAATGCCAACACCAGCTAGTACCGGAATATCTGACTCAGTTATTAACATTTTCGAAAAATACACGTTATAGACTCCGTTCATCGGAAAGAAATGACTTAAGACATCACAAACCTAGAACAAATTATATGAAAAAATCATTCAGTTACACCAGTATTGATATTTGGAATAAAATACCTCTTGAAATCAGAAATATCTCTTCAATATCATCTTTCAAATACAAATACAAGAACTTCCTTTTTCAAAAACAGCAGCAATTATCTACCATTTCAAGAATATAAATTCCACATGCGCTACGTTTTAGATAAATTTAGATAAATTATGTGTTCTGTATAATTGATAATTATAATTTCACTTATTGAGGTAATGACGAGTGTTTGTCGGGATCGAATGTATATTTGCATAATTTGTATAGATTGTTATTTCATTTACCGTTTTTCTTTGCCTTTTTGTTTCTTTTCTAGAAGGCCACATTGTAAATAAGTTTTGTATGTTTTGAACATTGCTTTATGTGTAAACCTTCTTTAAATAAAGACATTATTATTATTATTATTATTATTTTCATACTTTGGGAAAACCTTTAAAAGAAAATATATAAATCTATAGAAATTATGCGTGTGTATGTTCGCCCTTTTAAGAGAGTGAACCATGTTCCTAAAGCGTATTCCGTCTGGGCAAAATTTACAGAAAGTTTGCAAGTCACTTAATAAATATTCGTTATTTTTATCCTTTGCTTAGCGTACTAAGAACAGTTTCCAATTCATGCCGGTGAATTTATGATGTAATTTTTATTTGCTTACAGAGCATTTTATTACTTCATTTAAAGACTTGCTAATTAGATAAACTGCTGCTTAATATCGTTGATATTGAATTTGACAAATAATTATGTGGCAGCGTACGTTATTTGTTTGTTTACATTTCAGCTTTTTCCAAACTTTCTGTGCCTAACTTGGAAATGAAAAGGACACTTTCAAACTTTATATACATGTACCAATACGTAAGATATATTTTCATACCCATAAATCACATCCGTAAGACAAGCAGTGGCGACAAGGAAAATCAGAGCGTACATTTTGCCTGAAATAGTCTAAAAAGTTAAGTCCTTTATACCGTTGAAATAATACAAAATTCGGGTCAGAATTCGGTGTATATGATATCGAGACAGCACAAGCCGAAGACGAAACGAACAGACTTCGGTCACATATCGGATTCGGTTCGGTTTTAGTGAATGTATACACATATAGATTATATATAAACAAATGGGTCAATATTTAAATGAGCATGTATTTAGTGATAAGTTATGATATTCAAATTTGCTACATGTGTGCAAACCAATGATACGTTTCATAACTTATGAACTACCTCAGCAGCTGCCATGCTATATCATTTGTATGAATTATTGTTAAAGTCCTAGGATCACATTAACAAGTAGCTCTCATTTTATCAAGAAAGATGTCTTACTGACATAAATGACCTCTATTTGTACCAAACAACATTCCTAACTTTGCTTTTTAAATCGATAAGTATATATTAGAAACATAGCGCAGTATTTTTCAATGATATTGCAATAAAATTAGAATGGCTTTCTGGCAACTCTTTTTGTTGAGAAACAACTTGGATACAAAAGAAAGGCATATGTCAACATTGTTTTAGAGTGAATAGAACCGGGTTCTATCATTATCCTATCAATAAATTCATGTTACTATATCACTTAATTCAAAGTGATCCTAGGAAGTTATTATATGTACTACAGACATAATTTATTCTAAACTACATGTAGTATACATTAAGAGTCACAGTGAGCACTATTATAACTAAGGAATATGTCATACGACAAGAAAATGAGTATTTCTAAATATTTTAATAGCATAATTATCAATTATAATGATTTTGGTGGTGACAACAATGGCTAGGATCGTAACTTGCCTATATTGTTATTTTTGTTTTGTTGTATATATCTCGTTTTTACCTCATTAAACAACCAAAATAAAAATAATAAAGATTATATCCGTTTGAATTTTCTGTTTGTTATTCTGTACTGTACCCTCGTTCACGACTATCAAAATGACTACACCGATGATATAGTCGCATTCGTTATTTTCCGATAGAACTATGACCCGTGGCTGTGAACTTTCCGTGACGTTGAATTCATGTGAAACGGAATTCCCCGACATTCCCACCTGTGTTTACAAACATTGCAAAATATGTTTATCGTAAGCTATATAAATGGATAAATTAATCAGTGTACAGCTTTTCAGCAAACCTAAATGTTTACAAACGTTTTGAAGGGAATTTCATATTTAGATGCGGATGACGGATGTTATACAACCAATTTTACCTGACTTACATACAGTTTGATAAACAAGGTAAGTACAATATCTGGTGTGTAAAAGCAAAGATACCTGACCATTGTTTTTCGTATATCGCATATAAAAAGAGTTTATATGTGATATAAATCTGCGAAAAATGTATGTATAAGTATTACCAGTATTTACCTGACACTCATCAGCTCAGTCTTATTATCGGATGCGATATGGCCCAGTGATTATAAATAGAACGATTTTCATGCTTGACTCTGTTTCGTGCTCATTATAAATAGAACGATTTTCCTGCTTGACTCTGTTTTGTGCTCAAACTTTGAATCAATTTAACATGAAACCTTTAACAAATTCTTAATAAAAATGTGTCTATCATAAGTTTTCATGCCATGTACACTCTTCTTAAGGAGAAATTGAAGACTTATCTATCTATCAACATTAATTGTATCTATATTTCTATGAGAATTTTATAAAACGTTCAAAGTGATTGTTTCTCTTCGGTTTTTCATATGTACAAAGCAACTTGCAAGTGAAAAACATTTCATGCTCAAACTAAGTGGAGCACGAAAAATGATTTAGTAATCGCGGGGGATGTCAGTCTCAAGTTACTGTGAATCGGACTCGGATACAGAAAATTATTTAGGACAATTGTACGATTAATCTACATTAGCCCACTTGCATTTGAAATATAAAATGGCATTTTCTATGTTATTTTTATATAGAGGATATATGTTTGTTTCAGTGAAATATCAATTTTATTTCACAAGTGAACACCAAACATTGATATTTTCACGAGTGGCGTAGCCACGAGTGAAAATGTCATTTGTTTGGTGTTCACGAGTGAAATAAAATTGATATTTCACTGAAACAAACAAATTTTCTTTTTATTTTATGTTTTTTGGCAAAATATTCAGTAAAATTTGGAATTATAGTATTTCTTATTCCCCATGGAGAACCCCAGAATGATTACTACCATCATTACTGAAAACGCAACAAAAGTAGTTCAAAATATTTTGATTATTTCAGATAAAAGTATTTAAGAAGTCATTTCAATCTTTATCATACAGCGAAAATGAAACATCAATTCATTAGATATAGGCCTAAATTGATTTTTTTTATTAAATAAGTCTGCACTTCGTCACACCATGTTCGTGGCGTAATAATCATTCATTAAAAAATGCTCGGTCCACGGCTGACCTAAACAATTTAATGCATTTGTGAATAACGAGCGAATGTAGAGGTAGTTTTCCACTTTTTATAGGTGACTTGTAGGTTTCAGACCATGATCGTACAAGTATTAAGAAATTACTGTGAAAATTGGATGGTGGTGAAAAAAAATGAAAATCAACTTTTTCTCAAATTTTTATTCAAAATAGCTATAGATGGATAGAAAATGATCTAACTAAGAAAATGAATACCAACAACCCTATGTTTATTTCAAAAATAAAAATTTTATAGCTATTTTTCAATTTTATTTATCCTCGAAGGACCAAAAAAAAAAAAAAAAAAAAAAAAAAAAAAAAAAAAAAAAAAAAAAAAAAAAAAAAAAAAAAAAAAAAAAAAAAAAAAAAAAAAAAAAAAAAAAAAAAAAAAAAAAAAAAAAAAAAAAAAAAAAAAAAAAAAAAAAAAAAAAAAAAAAAAAAAAAAAAAAAAAAAAAAAAAAAAAAAAAAAAAAAAAAAAAAAAAAAAAAAAAAAAAAAAAAAAAAAAAAAAAAAAAAAAAAAAAAAAAAAAAAAAAAAAAAAAAAAAAAAAAAAAAAAAAAAAAAAAAAAAAAAAAAAAAAAAAAAAAAAAAAAAAAAAAAAAAAAAAAGTTTCAGTGACCCTAAGAATACTTCAGACAGAATTACCAAATCTGTTGGGGAAGACCTTCTATCACCGATAAATGAGGGAAAATATGTATATCATAGGTGAGAAATTGGATAAAGCTAAGTATTTTAACTTAATTAATCACTCACTGTCAATCATGTGTATGATACTTTTGTATGGAGGATGAGCTGGAGATCCTGGGTGTAAAAATATGGGATTTTTGTTTAGAATGTGGTTAAAAAGTAGTTCGGCAAAACAGTGAAAATAAAAATTCACTGCTTTGAAACAGTGAAATACCAATTTTATTTCACTGATATATTTCAGTATTTCACTGAAAAGCATAAAATAAAACTAAATCCTTTTGCCTGTAAGATAATCAAGCCCAGTCCACAGGGGCCCGTATCAAACTCTTTTTTTGTGGAAAACACGCACTAAATATGTTGGGTTTTTTTTGGAAAAAAAGTTGATACCGGCGGCCTTTATGGCCCTGTCAGTAGATATGGGCCAGAAATATCCCGTTAAAAATAATATATCGTCTAGCCTGGTGGCGAGGCTACTTAAATACATGTAAGCTATATATGATTTCTGTTTCTTGTTTCTGCTTTCTGACATGTAAAGATTGTGTACGTAAATCGTGATCTAGTCATACCGTTAGCATAAAACTTGAGGCATTACGCTTTTGAAGTTAGAATAAAATGCAGCTGTTGAACGCAGATAAGGTCGCTTTAAACATGTTGTAAATCTAACTTGAACAAAAAAGGATTGCAGAACTGATAATCTGGTAGAGATAGCTAGTTCAGTGTATGTAGAACTTCGAATAGTATCTAATTATACAGTCAACAGTTTCATCAAACAACAGCTGCAAAACCATGAAAACCACTTGGCCTAATTCAACCAAACTTCACATTAGTGTTGCTTGTACGTACCTCTATAAAAGTTGTTCAAAGAATTAAATTCCATGCAGAATTCCGGTTGTCAAGGCTACCAAAAGGAAAACTGCAAACATCTCAAGAACTGCTAGGCATAGAACTTAGATATTTAGTATGTATATATATAGCATTATCTTGTGGTCTTGCACAAAGCTGTTCAAATCCGAACGCTGTGGGTCAAAACTGCCGCCACGAGGGCGTACTTGGTTTACATAGACTTGTATAGTCGGAAAACTTCTTGAAAACCGGAAAGCCCAAGAGCTTAGATATTTGCTGTGTAGCATTGTCTAGTGAACCTCTACCAAGATTATTCAAATCATGCATCTTGGGTCAACGGGGATCACTTAATTTACTTAGACTAGTAAGTCTAAAACAGCAAGGCAAGACCTTAGATATTTGGTTTTATGGCACTGTCTAGTGGCTTTTTACCCAGTTTGTTCAGATCACCCCCGGATATAAAATCAGCCACGCCTGGGTTGTACGTTCTTTCACTTAGACTTACATAGTATAATTTACATAGTATATTATGATACATTGTATAGTGGTCCACTACCAACTTTCCTGTGGTTGAAGTTGGCCACACCTAGTCACTCCATGTGACCTTGACAATGACCTTTTGACGTACTTTCGAAGGGGGGGGGGGAGGGGGGGACATATAGATATAGTCACCTGTCCGTCCAGACGCCCGTCTCGCATTCGTTGCCGGGTTATTTTTCAGTAACTTCTGGCGGGAATTCAACGAAACTTCAGTTTCAAGAGGCGATGTTCATATTCTCCGCGTGTTTCTGTTCGATTATTTTTCACAGAGATATGGCCTTATTTTGCTGTCAATAATTTATAAAGAAATTCTTGTCCACTCAATTTGTTTAGCACTCAATGACTGGAATTGAATAAAACGTCATAGGATGTTTAACTATCAAGAGTAGATGCACATATTATCAGCATAGTATTTGTTAGGTCAGACTACTTATTTCTGATTTAGCAATAATTTCAATGTCATTAATATTCAGCTAGCATGGGTAGGGAACTTATTATGTGACCGTGACTTTTGCATTGTTACTAAGAACGATGGTACAATACTGAGTAATATAGGGCCATTATTGGCCGTCTTGTTCTCATTCCTCCATTTTGACAACAAGATTATTTCATAACTATATACATTGAAGTTTATAGGGACGCCAAGTGTTAAACCAGTATACTTCTCTTTCTCTAAATGGTTTGGACAATTTGAATGAAACTTTTCAGAAATGTTTACTAAATTGATGAAAATGTGACTCTGCAATGTTTTGACAGATTCTTTGTCTTATAAAGTATTGAAAGTAACTTAAAAATTTGTGTTTTCTAAAAGTGGTTGTCAGAATTTTAATTGTCACAAATAATCACTTAAAGTGACATTATGCGCATCTTACTGCACATAGTGTATTTTTGCTAATAGTTTTATACAAGCAATTTTCGGTTGCTGTGCATTTAAATGTTTTAAACTAATGATAATTCCGCATTAGTGTTTGAAGTTGGTGCTTTAGAAATTAAAAAAATAACTAATAAAATAATAGTTCCTTTCTTCGCAGTGATCTCCCTTGTGTTATTGTTGTTGGTAGAGATTTCGGCAGTGTAGTGGATCCTGCATGCATTTTTTTTTTAATTGACTCTCTCAGTCAAAATAAGAAAAATAGTATTTGGAAAGTTATTATTTCGTACTGGTAGCAGGAAGAGTTTGGTGTATTGGGTTAAAGCCATTATTTCCTCTACCCTTTTTACACACACCTATTTCAGCTGGATTTTACTTGAAAAAAATGTGCATAATTCCACTTTAAACTACGAACACTTCAATGAAGACAGGTACCTCAGTAGCGTTGAAATGGCGTTCCCTACATAAACTATTACATGAAATTGTCGATTTTAAAAGCAGTTGTCAAAATTCAGTTTAAACCAAATAATTGAAAGTGAAAAATGACTCCATAGATACGACCGGGATTACCAATTAATTTAATTATTTTTATGTTTCATTTGATCGATTTCTTCTTGAACATAATATTGAGTATAATAAGCGTAAATTTGTTTTCATGAATGTTTAGTTATGTTCAAGATTAAAGTCCCAGGACCACTTTGAATTTACTGATACAGTAAAATTAATGTACTGATAGGATAATGATAAAACCATGTTCTATTGCTGACATGTGGCTTTCTTTCGTATTCAAGTCCTTCACGAAAAATAGTCGGCAGACCCCTTTCTTGGAGCTACAACTACTTAGGGGTGTCACTGCTGAAATTCAAAATAAGAAGAAATTTTATTGACCCTGTTTTTTATGGAGACTAACATATTGCTAGTTAATTTCTGGAAAAATAATGATGGGTCAGTGACTTAACTTTCTCGCAATAATAATTTTTAGTGATGCACTATCAGATAAGGTGCTTAAAGTGACATTATGCGCATTTTTTTCAAGTAAAAATCCAGCTGAAATAGGTGTGTATACAAAGGGTAGAAGAAATAATAGTTTTTTAACCAATACACCAAACTCTTTCTGCTACCAGTACGAAATAGCAACTTTTCAAATATTCATTTTCCTATTTTGACTAGGAGAGTCAATTTAAGAAATAAACAAATGCATGGAGGAGTTGCTTCCCTTACACTGCTGAAATCTCTACCGGAAACAACACTTAGGAGGGTCACTAACACAAGGGAGATCACTGTCAAGAAAGGAATTATATTTCATCTGTCCATTTTTTTTATTTCTAAAGCACCGACTTCAAATACCAATGCGGCATTATCATTAGTTTACACATTTAAATGCTCAGCAACCAAAAATTGCTTTTTTAAAGATGTCACCAAAATATACTATGTACAGTAAGATGCGCATAATGTCACTTTAATGCAAAATTAGCTAGAATTTTCGTATTGTAAACGTTTATGTATGTGGTGTATATTTCATAATTGGTATCAATTTTTGATCTCTTCTAATGTAGTATGTCATACTTAAGGATGAAAAATTAGAGATAGTGGTATTTCTATCATCATCTGAATAAATATTACGCCCCTTATTATTACCCCACCCATTAGACTAAAATTCATCTTTTCAATTTTTGATAAATTAATATTTCATGATAAAGGAATAAAAAGGTTTTTCAGATACTTTGCCTACAGTTTGATTAAAACCTTTGTTTTAAAATGCAAAAATAAAAAAGGGGGTCAATGTGCATATAAGAAAGAAATTCATGAAAAACTGACAAAAAATGTGTTTTTTAGATTTCAACGAGCTTTGAGATATGACGGCATATGTCTGTAACAACGAACTGTAAAAGGAACTAGTTATTAATTAATTTTTATATCCTAACAATTATTATTGTAATACAGTTTGAATCAAGTAAATATCTTAAACGGTTTTTGAGAAATGACTATTTTTGTACCCCTACCCCCATTTTGGCACCTGACAAAATTTGTCAATTTAATCACAAAATGTGAGGTCAAAATATTTTATCTCAAACATGTTCAATTTTTTTACACTAAAAAAAAAAAAAAAAAAAAAAAAACCCCCCCCCCGGGGAAATATTCCTATTGTGCCTAAGTTTACTACTACATAATTGTTTTTTCCAGTTAACTTATCATTTTTGAAATATATCAAATGTAAATTTCCGGAAGTGCAAAAATCCAAAACCTCACCAGTGACCCCCTTAAATCGATTTTGGTAAAACTGCATTGGTTTCTTCATGACTTGCTGTGTTACTCTAGTAGCTGCCCACTCAACCTGCCTACTTTATTCCTGTTGCATTACACACATAACTTCTTCTTGGCGCATGTCTAACATTTACATATTTCCCTCGATAATACATTAATCAACTAAGCGTGATTTCACATTTCCGTTAATATTTCTGAGAATACTGAATAATTTTTTACAACCGTTTCACATACAATGAAAACAAAGACTGAAGCATGTTTATTTAAAATTATTTCACATTGATCTAGCGGACACTTCAGTTGATATAATAGAGTTATTAACATAGCAATTTATGCTCCAAAACGCCGGCATATCGGATCATGCGAGAGCGGAGCTAGAGCATGATCCGACAGCGATGAGAGGCAATCCGGCTTCTTGATTTCAATTAGTTTGTTGCGACTTTTGCGGAAAATGCACGTGCAAATCATTTTCTTTTATCTTTTTTAGGACTTAGTGATGGCAAAGAAGCAAGCAGCCAGCAAGCTGAGATTTAGTACTGACCTTATTGAACAGGCAGTTCATCATATTGATTTTCTGAAAGCGGTTGATAGTGTTCCAGACTTGAAGAGACCATCTGTTTTGAAACGAGCAGTTTATAGATATGAGAAATACTGGCTACCGTTAGCTGTCGATCACCAGAAAGAATGTCTGTCCGCACCATTGGACATTGAATGGGTTTGGCATTGTCATATGTTATGTCCGGTGGCCTACGAAAATGACTGCCAAGCGATAGTTGGCATCACTGTCAATCACAAACTTGTTGATGGTAGACAGTACCAAGACAAGCAGAAACAGTCGCAGAAATACTGGTCTGTGAAATATGAAGGGGTCCACGAACCATTTTCTGTCGACTTTACTGCGCCTTATGAGGTCGACGCTGTTGAAAACTATAAGTCGAAAATTTCATACGACATTGTTTCCGCCGCACAAAGACAGATGGTTTTCTATTACCAAGTGTCCTTACCGCACCATCGAGACAAGAAGTACCTCGGCAACTCAGTCCTCAGGTACCAACAATTTCTTTACCTAAAGAATCAACTACCTAAAGCCTTCCTGGTGCCGTGTTACGACATAGATTTGATATGGCACACCCATCAGCTCAACCCCTATATCTACAAAGAGGATATGATGAGGATCATTGGTCGCTTATTCAACCATGACGACACTGTTAATGACCGCAGCGTAGGATCAAAATTGTACAACGCTGACAAAGAAACTCGGGAACATTGGAAGAACTTTTACAATGAGACATTTTCGTTGTTCGGGGCAATGTATCGTGGTAATCCACCTGCGGGGTTTCTGTACAAAATAACTCCAGAAGAAACGTACATGTTCTGTACCAAAAGTACTGAAATAACAATTCAGAAGTTAACTTTAACTCTTCCTTCTTCAGACAGCGGGAGGTTTAAGAAAATAAAACTAACTGTGTCCAGCGCAGCCGGTAACAAGATAGTCAATAAATGGGTCTCTCTGAAACGTCCAAGCGATCTACCACCTGGCGCTAATACAATTACTTGGACACCGAACAGTCGCCAGACGCTCGACACGAAAGTTGCTAACAATGTCAGCTTCTGGTTACAGGAACATGTTGGTTGGGGATGCCTTGGATCGAAGTCGGATGTCGGTGCAAATATGTTGAACGTTCTACCTCAAATAGAGTCCGGAGCTGTCGCAGGAAGTGGCGGACAAATCAATGCCCAGCTACCTTTGGGATCGAACATTTCATTAGATATTCAGGGACAGTTCTCTCCTCCTAAAAGAGGAAAAGCTTTCTTGTTCCTGGACGGAGGTAAATATGAAACTGCAGTCATTCCAGAAAATGTGCAACAGTTATGGGGACCAGTGGCGCTTGAGAGACTTCCTCCAGGGACAAACAACCATTGCCAAGTTGCGTCGCATAGGTAACTATATCTCTACAGTTGTAATTGCATTGATCCGAGTTTTCAGCGTCAAGTCGTTTGGCAAGAGATTAGAAGTATCTTTGGCAACTTGAATTACTTACTATTGGTTCGAATTTTCGTCGTTTCCGTTACGAAATATACACTTAAATTCCGTTTATAACGAACTCGTTGGCACCATTGATCCTCATATCCTTTGGACACCGGCATATTTTGTTACACACTCGACAGACATGCATGCGTTTTTGTAAACACTGTACTCCGTTTTGGCTACTTTCGGTTTACTGCGCGTGTTGTAACGTCAGCAAATAGATTGAGCTGTAACATGAAAGAAAATTTCCATTGGCCCACCTACAGAGGTCCGCGCAGGGGTCACCCTGCCTGCTAACCTGCGCTGGACTTCTTTTTTTTTTTTTTTTTTTTCGCTAACGGGAGGTCATTTCAGCGTTCTCATAAGATGTCAATATACCTAGGTTTGAGTACGACATGTCTGCTTTATGTCTGTAAAAAATATTTGCACGCGCTCAAAACACTATCAGGGCCTGTACGCGAACGTTGGTAAAATGAAAATTTTCAAACTGGTAAAATTGTGTCCAAGGTCATTTTCAAGGTCGTCTAAAAGTGTCGCTTTGCCTCGGACGTCTGAGTTTTCACAGTCAGGAGCTGTCGGCGCCTTTAAATTCAACAGACAAAACGTGTTCCAACGGTCCGTCACTTCTAGGAAGGCCAACCTGTCACCCGCGTCTTTAACGTAGTTGGATATTAGGGGTTTGTTATATCAATATAGCATTTTCATAAAAAAGAAGAAAAAAGCATGTTCCTTATATACGGATTTTCACTATATCTTGAGTCGTAATATATTGAGTTTTCTTTGTTGATTTAACACACTTGTGTTTTTGCAAAGTTTACGGCATCGTTATACTGACGCAATAAGTACCAATACTCGTGCCATAGGTTCAGTGATTTACGCCCTAATTCAGAAAATTTGTTTTACTCAGATTGAAGAACCATCTAGGAAATGTGACGTTTACAGCGAGAACGATTCACAGCCAGCCTTTGATGATGTCAGTGATTCAGGTGTTTTATCATGACAAGTTGTCGGTGATCGGCCATCTTATTGCATCAGACCAACTTCCGCTTCCCACTCAGGTAATCTATTTTCATTTTAATTAATGTATAAGCTAACCAGATATGCTTCCTGCATGCTAAATTGACCCTTATCCTTGTCTCTATGAAAAATCCATGTATATATTGTTTAAAGAAGCCTCCTTGGGGCATAATAAGTTTTGACCTATATGATACACGTGCGTTTGTAGTGAATCCAGGACTATTTGAAAATTAAGTTATAACAAGAGCTGCCACCATACCCCTGAAGTGGTTCTCACAGTTTGTCACCTTGACCTTCACGGACCCGGCATTGTGAACGACGCTTAATTTCAATGTGCTGAACATTTGTGACAACTTATTATAAAATACTTCAATGTGCAGAACATTTACCAATTTGTTTTTAAACCATACAATACAAGACAGAATTACAGTTCTGATACGTATGATTGCATATATACAGGATTCCACGACCTTGAAACCTGTTGACGTTGACCTTCCGTTTCGCGGAACTTGTACAGGACGAGTCTTCGTGTGCTTAATATGTGTACCAAATTGTATTAAAACCTATCAATGCATAAGAGACTTACAGTTCCGACACGAAATATTTATTAAGAGACAGTTAATATTGAAAACCCATTGATATAGTTATAAATGAGTTTCAAACATGATATATGCCTAAACCTTTCGTGAATTATCGAGACACCATGTATATTCTTTAAACCACATATTTAATGTAAGGCATTAGTATGTAACCATTGCATAAACACGCTTTAGGACTTATGATTAATAACACATGCATATTAAACTTTTACCGTTGGTTACTTTTGTTGCAGGTAAAAAGGGATTTAATCACACTGAATCCAAGACAAGGGGAGAGAGCAGTTCTGATCAAGAATAATGGAGGTGACTGGGGCATTATAACTGGTAGATGGAAGGGCTTAAAACGAGGAGTTGCGGGAACGAGACGTAAGTTGCCATTTGGTGTTTTACATTTGACAGAAACAGTCCAACCAATGTCAATAAGTAATGATGGTTTACAGTCACAAAAAAAACTGAATGGGGCTCTTTTATGCCTTATTAAGCGTTCATTAAGCGAAATGGGCGAAATTATCATTCCTCAAATTTCAGCGAGTTAGTTTGATAGTTTATTTCGAGCAGTTCAATTTTTGTAAATGAATTCGAGTGTTGAACTGCTAAATTTAGATGATTAGTGAAAGCTCAACAGTCACTCCAATTTTGTTATGAAACTTGAATACACATAGTATTACCTTTTTGTATGCCAGTTTCTAGTGACTGGCTGTATTATGACATCAACAACAACAACAACCTCCGTGGTCGAGTTGTTAGAGTCGCCGGCTTGAAATCACTCTAACTTCTCCTAGATTGAGGGTCATGGGTTCGAGCCCTGCTACCGACCATGTCTCTGTATGTGAGACAGTTTCTTCAGGATATTATCAGTGAAAGCTCAATAAACAAGTTACTATCATGTGTACATCTCAGTAAACAAAAAAATTTCATTTTGATATTTACTGACAGGCACTGAGATCAGTCCAGCAAGCTATCTTATGGGCAGCTCTTACTTGGATACCTTATGACGTAGTTTGTGGCAGTTTGGCACTCTTGTTTGTACGAAACGTTAATATCGTGTTTAGAGTATTATACATGTAATTAAAGAACTATACAGACAATATTTATAATCTATGAATGGCAAAACTTTTATAGTAGGGTTTAATTTATGAATTTTAGAAAAGAGAGGAGTGCGTGGAAGTCCCGGGACACTATTTCTGAAGTTCTACAAGTTTTCTACAGGCACAACGGCAACTGTTGAGCTTGGATATCTCAGCAACAACTATGTATTTAGTCTAGAGTCGGCTCACGTTGATCTGATGAAGGGCGTCCTAGATATCGAGTCCTCAGGTAATGAAGTGGCAGAAAATATTGCAATGGCATTTTCTGTTTCTCTTTTGCACGTGCTATGCGTTCCAAGGCCTAAAGGATGGAAGGAGGGGCAGCAAGTAAAGCCATCTGTAACTTCTCGTGGAGGTAGATCAGTAACCACCGTTCCCTCAGATGATATGGCGTTTATTATGGCAGCAGGATTATTATGGGCCACGCCATCGAATTACTATATGCATTCTTATTACGGTGCCCATATTTGTGCAATGTGTGGTGGGGGAGGTGGGGGTGTGATGGAGTTTGACGGCGGTGATTATGGAGACCTTCCTGGAGGTGATGCAGATGGTGGTGACGCGGGGTGTGACGGGAGCGCATGCGGGGGCGGCGCAGATGGCGGAGACGGTGGAGGATGCGGTGGAGGATGTGGTGGATGTGGGGGCTGTGGAGGCGGTGGAGGATGTGGTGGGGGTGGTGGATGCGGTGGCGGCGGTGGATGCGGTGGAGGTGGCTGCGGTGGGGGGTGCGGAGGTGGTTGTGGTGGCTAAGTTGGTGACATATCTTTTATTTGGATCCCTGAGTTACTGTTTTATGCTTTTTCTTAGTTTGCTTAAGTGATTTTTGCAATTTTTGGCTTACCTGCGTAATCTTCAGGTGGTTTATCAATTAAAAAATAAGGAATGAAACGTGAACTTTACTTATAATTATGTTTTTTGTACAATTTCACTACCTAAAAAATGTTAAATATACATTTCGAAGAGAATTAGCGGAAGAGTGTTTGACATCTAATTAAATAGATGTTTGTGAGTTTGTGAAAGTCAGTTTTAGATAATATGTGAAAACAGACTCATTTAACATGTAAGCATTTGAAAGTAAACTGTTTCACCAAAAGACAAACCTTTGACAAATTGTATGAGCTTTATAGCACTTAGCATCAGCTAATTTTATTATCCTGATGGCACTTGTGTAAACTTCTGTTTAGAATAGTGTGGCATATGTTACTCTATCTGTTCTAAATGCACTTTTGTAGAGATTTTAACATGTTCAATGTATACATTTTTTTTTCACCTGGCACAAAGTGCCAGAGGATATTGATTCGTCGTGTGAACGTCCGTCCACCTTTCCTTCAAACGACATTCCTGTGATACCACTGCCAAGTTGATGAGACTTTGCTGGGATGGTCCTTGGCACGACCCAAAGTGTCAAAGTATTCCTTCCATGCAACCATGGTTGCTATGGCAACAAATAGGGGAAACTTAAAAGTCTTCTTCTTGAAACCACAAGGCTTGAAAGCTTAGATATTTGGCATGTAGCATTGTCTAGTGGACCTTTACCAAGATTGTTCAAATTATGACCCCGGGTCAAAATTGACCCCGTGCGGGTGGCACTTAGTTTTTGCAAAGGCATATATAAAAACACTTTAAAATTTCTTGTATAAAACCACAGGCTTCTAAAATATTTGGCATGTAGCATTGTCTGGTTGACCTCTACCAAGATGTTCAAATTTTGACCCCCGGAAAATTGACCCCCACCTGGGTCACTTAGTTTTACAAAGAATATATAGGAAAAACTTTAAAAATCTTCTTCTCTGAAACCAAAAGCCCTGCTAAGATATTTAGCATGTAGCATTGGCTATACCTACCAAGATTGTTCAAATTATACCGGATCAAAAATTGCCCCGCACGGGGTCACTAGTTTTACATAGGCTTATGTAGGAAAAACTTTAAAATCTTCTTCCCTGAAACCAAAAGGTAGAGTTAGATATTTGGCGTGTAGCATTGGCTAGTGAACCTTTGAAGATTGTTCAAATTATGACCCTCGGATAAAATTGACCCAGGGGGTACTTAGTTTTACATAGGCTTATATAGTAAAAACTTTAAAAATCTTTTCTTTGAAACCACAAGGCCTAGAGCTTAGATTTGGCATGTAGCATTGGCTAGTGGACCTCTACCAAGATTGTTCAAATTATGACCCCTGACCCTTTCAAATCTTGCCCCACCGGGGTTTAGTTTACATTGGCTCACCATAGGGAAAACTTTAAAAATCTCCTGAAACCACTAGGCGTAGAGCTTAGATATTTATGGCATTGCTCTAGTAATTAAAGTTTATTCATTACCCTGGGGTCAAATTGACCTTACCTGGGGGGATTTGTTTATACAAAGGCGTATAGGAAAACTTATTTGGTAATATCTAGTGATCTTCACAGGCAAGTGCGACTTGGGCCAAGGTGAGCCATATAGGGCCACTTGGCCCTCTTGTTTCAATATTACTTCCTGAAAACTCTACTTCAAATGCCGTTATACATGTATCTTTTCCTGTTTGTTTTTTTTTTGCCCAAAAAGTATATATTTATAACATAATACTAAATGCTAATTTTCACCGATTATGCAATTCGTTCACTGTACTTGTCAGGTGGAATACATAGTGAGGTTGACAGTCATTTTGTCTATTCATCCGTGGTGACACTTTGAAAATGGAATGAGTATTTATTATAACTACATGCATGTATAATCTTTTGATTATCTCCTGAATATTTTTGAATCTCTGTACGTTTCCGTATTTCGTCTGTATGTCGTCGGTCCACACTTAACATTGTGTATAGAAAATGTGCTGCGTTTTTCACTGGATATTCTTGAAACTTGGTCAGAATGTCTTCCTTGATCAGATCTAGGCCAAGTTTGAATATAGGTAATCTTCGGTCTAAAAACTAAGTCACGGGGTCAAATCACACAAAAACTTTGTGTCAGAAAGAGAAGTTACATTTTTCATTTGATCTTCTTGAAACTTGATCAGTATGATTGTCTTAATAACATTTAGACCGAGTTCGAATATTGGTCATCTAAGGGAAAAAAAAACCAGGTCACCTATTTAGAAGCCTTGTGTATACCATACAGGTAACATTTACAACCCAATCATCTTGTAAGTTGGTCAGAATGTTTGTGTTGATCACCTGATATTAAAAACTAGGTCACCAGGTCAATTTTGAGGAACACCTTGTTGGTACTCTAGAAGTTACATTTTATAGCCAATCATCATGCTAATTGGTCAGAAGGTTTGTCTTGTGAAGGTCAAACAGAATGTTTGTGTTTATGATATATAGTTAAGGGTTGAAGTTTGGTCATATTATGGTCACAATTAGGTCTCAGGTGAGCGATATTGGCCCTCTTGTTATGAGAATTCTCCCTCCAACTGCAGTTTACTTATCACTGATAGCATAGCAAATTGCATAGTTTGTGGTCGACCTGTTTATTAAATCTAACAATGAAGTTGGAACAGCTTACTTGTAAATTTACTGACTTATGATCTGATCTGGTCTGTCTTTCATGTAGATAATATGTTTATAAATGTAAGTCTAAGATTTGCAGCATTATACAGTATGAGCAACCGTCTAACACCCCTCTCAAGCATATCCACTTCTACGGTAATGCCCCTTTCATACATACCCTCAGCCAAGGTAACGCCCCTCTCCTACATTAAAGAACTATGACGATAAATGTTATAAAATTTCTTACCTGTCTTCAGTGTATACATCAGTTTGGGTAACCTTTTATATACCCATAACTTTTTTTTTTACATTGTTCCCTGTAAGAGCATAACTTTGATTTATATACACGATTCCCTCAGGTAAAATACAAAAACATATACAACAAAACCTTTTGGCATAGGGGACTACCCATAGCTACAGGCCTTGTTCAAAAACTGATGATAAGAGTGACAGTTTATCATCTTTAATGTTTTAGTTGTTTTCGTAACCATGAGCACCATCATTTTTTTCTGTTTTATTTGATCAGAGTTTGAAAAGACATTTTTAAAAAAGTATAGTTTTACATACTTTTCTACATACAATAAAAAAGATAAAAAAAACATTTTAAGATTGTTGTGATTTAGCTTTTGTCAGCTGTTAAGGACAAAATGAACTGTGTATGTTTTGAAGATGTTTACGTTTGTATTATTTTATGCATTTATGAATAATATATGTATATGTATGTTTTGCAAGAAGCATGGACACTGTCTATCTCATGACAACTCTTAGTAAATTAGAAATTCTTTCTTATCTGCATATAAATGCTGCAGTAATGACATTTTATGATCATTTGATTTTATTTTCTTTAACTGTGCTCTTATGCACTATGATGTATTCATATTTTGATGTTGCTCTGACATGTTTACATTGCATTTAGTCTGCTTGTATTTTGATGTAATATTCTTAGTTGTTTCCTTAATCTCTGTGATAGTCGGATATTAAAGTTGTATTTTTGTAATGCATTTGTTGTCTAACTAAAGCTGTTGCGATATGTCATTGAGGTCAATGGTGGTTCGGTGGTCGAGTGGTTAACGCTCTGGACTACCAATCCGGAGGTCCCCGGTTCGAATCCCGGCCGTGGCACTGGAAATTACAGAAACGCTTTTCAATGTTTCCCACTCATCTATAGGTGAGCTGGTTAGAAACCCAGAGGTAGTCTCACGTGTATCTGTGCTATACACCGGGCATGTCAAACAACCAAGCGGTCTATTCGCAAATGCAAGGGTATAGTATCGGGATTACCTTGTATATGCGTCTGTCTCTCTTCAACCTGCGCCTGTCAGGAATCTTGGCAAGTTCACCAAGGCAGAAGTCCTTTGATAGGCCGGGACTTATGAACAATCAAAGGAAAAACGAAGAAAGTCATTGAGGGCACTTGTCTTACTTTGTCCGTTAGTTGCATGTGATGAACAATATGGCATTAAAAGCCCGTTCCTAAAGTTGCTCCATGCAGAACTAAGTTGTCGTAGCAACCGAAGAGAAAACTCTATAAAAAAACTTGTTTCAAATAAGCAAAGCCCAAACTTTAGATATTTGGTGTCCAGTTTTTTTTTTTAAATAGTGCCCCTTTGTTTAAAGATAGTATAGCCACTACTTGTGTATGGATCAAAGTTTTGAAAAATCTTGTCCTTATCTGCAAACTTTCATGGCTGCCAGAAAACGGGACTGTTTACCCTTTATGACTACAACGTTTCAAAGGAACTTGAAAATATCCACTGAAACCCTTGGTCACGTCTTAAAATAATTATAGAGATAATTTCCCTGTAATTTTGTTTTAATCCTTTGCTCCAAAACTATTGTCACATTTTCAATTTGTACAAAGGAGTAGACCCTATTAAGATTGTTCAAGAGATATTGATTGTCTGAAAATAGTGGCTACATGTTAGCCATTTCCATTGTATGTATTCGGGGTGTCGAATATATTGGCTAGAGTTTGGGCCATTTCCATTTTATGTATTCGGGGAGTAGAAAAATGTTGGCTAGGGTGTGGGCCATTTCCATTGTATGTACATTATATTCGGGTTTTAGATAAATATTGGCTAGAGGTATGGCCATTCGGTGTGTAGATAAAAGATGGCTAGGAGCTGGGTCACTTAAGTTGTATGTATCCGGTGTGTAAATAACTGTTGGCTAAGGATTGGGTCATTTCCATTGTATGTATTCGGTGTGAAGATAAATGTTGGCTAGGGGTTCGGTCGTTGCCGTTGTATGTATTCGCCGTGTAGATAAAAGCTGGCTAGGGGCTGGGCCATTTCCATTGTTTGTATTCGGGGTGTAGATAAATGTCGACCAAGGACTGGGCCGTTTCCATTGTATGTATTCGGTATGTTCATAAATGTAGGCTTAGGGCTGGGCCCTTTTCATTGCATGTATTCGGGGTGTAGATATACGTTTGCTAGAGGTTGGGTCATTTTTGTTGGATGTATCCGGTGTATAGATAAATGTTGGCTAAGGGTTAGGCCATTTCCGTTGTATGTATTCGGTGTGTAGATAAATGTTGGCTAGGGGTTGTATGTATTCAGTGTGATATCTATGGCTTAATTTTCTTGAGTGACTGAACTATGGTTTAAATTTTGTTTCTGGAAAACTTTCACTTGACACACAAGTTAGTTTGAAGGCAGTGGCAGAGGCAATAACCCGAGCATCATATGGCGATTATAGGGGTCTTGTCTTGTTACTCGAAAGCAACAATATAGTGTTTATATTTAACTACATTTAGAATTCCGATTCAGTACCTTGTGGAATAGACATGAAAGTGTGAATATTATCCACTACAACATTTTACATTTATAAACATGATAGTAAACCAAATTTGTAAATATAAATATGTTGAATGTGAGCAAAACGGGCAGAAAGTAGAACATTCAAATGATTTGAATGATTATGATTTTTTTAGCGTGGTTACGCTGAGAATGTTAGATCCTATCTGAAATAATGAACGCCTACCATGACAAGCTAACTGTGAGTACTACGGGCAATGTGTCAAACCGCATTAGGTTAAGATTGCAATATGTTATGTATTGATGAACACCTCTTTTGTGTGTAAAGAATAATCAACAAATTTGATTTGTGTAGTTTATTCCAAAGTCAACAGTAAATTGTTATCATAGTCAGGTTATATCTGCAGGCTTTACTCAGTGGCATGCTGAATGACCATGCAAGTGTGCTTGTCCATGTACACCAACATTTTCATATTTTGGGAAAACCTTAAAAGAAAATATATAAATCTATAGAAATTATTCATGTGTATGTTCGCCCTTTTACGAGAGTGAAACATGTTGCTAAAGCATATACCGTCTGGGGGAAATATACAAGAAATTGTAAGTCACTTAATAAACGTTCGGGTTTCTATTTTACCCTTTGCTTTACTTACTAAGAATATTTTCAAATTCATGCCAGTGAATTTATGGTGTAATTTTCATTTGCTTTAAACGCAAGAGTAAATGAAAAATTGTACGAAACATAAGACATAAAGACTCACTGAAATCCTAGACCAGTACCACTCGCTCAGGTCAAGGTCAATGTCTCTATTTATAGTAGGATTCAAAATGTCTGATACTGATCTTGTCGTGACTATCCGATTGTTTATGTAAGGTGACCTTGACATTGTTATTAGAACGAGCGATATAGCAATATGTTGCACTCTTCTTTGAAAGCATGATTACATTTTCACGGATCGTGAACGAAACTTCAAACAGTAGGCACATGCATAGACAATATTGTATTTCTGCATTAAACAGAATACGGATTTACTCTTAACTATGATTATGTTTACCTTTTCCCAGTACTCAATGAACTCATCAGGCATTACGTTACCATCAGCTGAAACAGTTTCAAAACGATATATTCAATACAAGAAACCGGTAACTGCATTATTATAAGATGATCTAGTTCATTACACAATGCAGCTCCAAGTAACAGCTTTACAGAAATAGTTGCATCGTTTTATTCTACATCAAAATACAAATTTAAGACAATAAAGTTTATTATCATGACTCTGCTAGCTTTATGTACTATGTTAGACAGTATATATGTAAAACAGGGGCACTTATGTATCAAGAACTTCACCCAGCAGGCATTCTAGACACAAACTTATTTTAAACAGACCCTAAAATGCATTTTAAATCACTGTAACATTAACGTATGTTTCACGAGCTAAAATATTGATACACGTAACATATTATAATTAAATAACTTGTTAAAATATCGGCTGTTTCAACTCACCATTCGTGTCCATCTTTACAAAAAGTTGATCGTAATCGTCTTTAACAAGATGATGATCTCCGTTTGCGTCGTACTCGTCAAACAAGTAGTGTGACAGCTGGTACAGTTGTGGGGAAGTTGCACACACAAATTCTGTGTACTCGTGACGTGACTCTCTGCCATCACCTTAAACGGACAAAGGCTTTCATTCTAATATTACCGTGATATATAATAACAACAACTCACGACAGAATGAAACATCACGGTACTATGTACAGTTCGAGTGCTACAGTGTTCTACTTATTTTTATGACGGTAATTATAAAAGTGAAAGTACAACTTTGTACGTGTGGCATTTAATGAGAATTGAATAAATATAGGCAAAACATGACATACACGTGTAAAGATATACATGTACAACAAGTTGCTTGAATTACAAAAAAGCACCAGAAGTAACCAGGTCATTAATATTTACCCATAAGCCCATTCAATGCATGAAATAGAATTTCAAACAAATATGTACAAATATTGCACTTCAACAGACGGTTTATCTTTAGAGCATCATTTATAACTAATGGTCACGACAGCTAGTGTTCTTCAAGTTTCGTAGTTAACAGTTACTCGAAAAACAGTTCGGCAAATATTCGAATCATGAGTCCTTCGTCATGTGAAGAAACTGTTTCTTAAAACATAAAACATTCGGATTGCAAAAGTTTACCATTGGCGTCGTACTTGTCGAAGCTAGATTCAAGTTCAAGTCTGGTAAGGACTCCATTCCCATCAAAGTCGTTGGCATGGAACATACCAAATGCCGTCTCGTTGTATGGACGCAGCGACAGAGCACTGTAATTTATTATATTATTTCATCGGTTTTAAAGCTTCATTTGAAGATGCTCGTTTTACTTTTTGCTATTTAAAGCAACCGTGCTGCTTAATATTGTTGATATTGTGGCAGTGTACATTAATTGCTTGTGTAAAATTTCAGTTTTCTCCAAATATGTGCCTAACTTAGAAATGAAAAGGGCACTTTCAAACTGTATATACATGTACCCAATACGTAAGATGTATTTTCATACCCATAGCTCACGTCCATAAGACAAGCAGTAGCGACAAGGAAAATCAGGGCGTACATTTTTCCTGAAATAGTCACAGAAACATCAAATGTGTATCATCGTCATCATCATTACAATCGTCATCCTCAACATCATTACCGTCGTACGACAGAAAAAGATATGTATTGGTTCAATCATGAATGGTTCTCGAGATCGATTGAAATATAAAAAGTTGGAAATACGTTAGTTTCGCAATCGAGCCACAACAAACTAAATTTAGTATAAATTGCACCAGTACTAGTGTTGGTAGTCATGGTAGTAGTCTTAGTATTAATATATGAACTTTATTAGCACAGCATCCTGCACCACTACTTTATTTACAAGAAATAGAAAATAATTTACCGGCAGATTGACGACAACGTTGCAGACTGCACAATGTGGAATGCACTTAATGCCGCTTTTTAGCTCTTCTGCTTATCACTCCGAAGAGATAAAATCACAGGTGTTTAAACTCAGTATACTCGTATCCAAAAGTTTCCACAAAACGATGAATGATTGTTACTTGATTTTGAGTTTAGTATGGTAAAAATGACAATCTCAGTAGCCGCGAAAATAAGATGAGTAAACGCATGTCTTTCGCGAAGAAAATCCTCAAACCGCAATGTTTTGTTTAATCCTTTCTTTTGGGGGTAAGTACAAGGAGGGGAACTGAAATCATGCCTTGTTTGGTTTAGTCCTTTCTTCATTTTTCACATTTTGTCTGTTTACAATAGAATGAACATTAAAGTACTCCTGGAATATAACACTTTGAAATATACAGTGCTTGGATCAAGTTTCACAATGACACAGATAGAATAAAAAATGTTGCCTTTCTTTTGCTTTTGAGTGTACCGTCACCTGATTTACAATCTGTAGCTTCTATTTGTGGATATTCGCTGATATTGTTATGTAACTCTTATTTAACTTTAACACCTTCACATAATAGCGTTACTTTTAATAAGTAGGAATAAGTTTTCTACTTCTTACCGTAAGAATGGCATTCTTCAAGCTCGTTTACACCATACAGTTTCATAAATTCAATGGGCATTAAACACATATTTACCGGTGTTTTCTTTTTGAATCAGGATGACTCAAATAAGAGCACAACCATGTTATTTCAATTTAGTGCATCTTTTGTTTTTGTAGGCAACAATCAAGTTAGTAATTGAGTAGGTAAATTTGACACTCACTGATCATTCTATATTAGGCCTCTGTTCGCGGTAGGTACTCTTTGGCAGTGACATTGTTGGTGACATTTTTATGTCGTTTCAAACAATGTCGGAGACGTTTCCCTTTTCCGTGAGGGTAAAACGTATCAAAATCGAGCCCACAAAGTATGAATTGGTCAAAGAACTGAACAATAACGAGATCATAGAAAGGGTAAAAGAAAGAATATACTGTTCATACTGTTGTAGGTATGTTATATGCTCATTATAGCACATTAAACCAAAGGTTTCCGTGGTCTCCTTTGATCCATGCTTGTTCCAAAGACCCCCTCCCCTGTGACTGAAGGTGCGCTGCTTCAGTGTTGTTCTTGTCCTTATTCTATACAATTTAAGTGAATTGCCTCCAGTAATGGAGTTTGCGAATTTGAATAAGTTGTTTTTTTATTTATCTTACCTAAATTATGAATTCATTTTGTATACCTGCACCATGTCTGCTCTTTCTCTGCGATACCCAAGAGAAGGCAATCCTAAAGATTTTAGAATGTCTTGTTAGGAGAAACGTTTGAGGTTACTCACAATTCTGATGGCTACATGTGCGCTGAACATTTTCAGCAGCCTTAATATCTTTTTTTTTTAGATTTTGGAGACCAGATTACATAGCCATATTCTAATAAGTGGGGTTTCACTATGACTTTATATAACTGGAGGAACATGTCCTTAATCCATGTATGTGAAAGTTTTACATATATTAATCCAAGTTTTCTGTTAGCTTTTTTTAATTTTTGGACTGAATGTATTCACTAAATTTCATATTACGTAAAAAAAATGCCCAAATCTTTCTTAGATGACACCTGTTATATTTCATGAATATTGGCTGTGATATCTTTCATGTAATAACTGCCAGAATGCGTTTTTTACCTATGTGCATGTGCTTACATTTTTTTGTGTGTTGATTGTAATGAAGTTGCCAGCGCTTCGCCCAATCACATGCATTTGTAATGTTTTCTTACAACATATTCTCACGATTACAGTCTGCTATAATTATTACAATAGATTTTTGTATTATCTGCGTATAGTTTTGTTTTGCAGGACATGATTTCTGGTAAGTCATAAATGAAAGGTTAAAAGAAAGAATATGCCGTTCGTGTTAAATCAAGGCAGGGCCCATATATAACAGGAGTATACGGACCCTGCTCAAAGAAATCAGTCACATGATGCGCGTAGTAGGAAGGGGTCCCGATAGAGGCTCGTTGGTGCGTTCGACCCTGCAGTTTGTGCTCGAACAGGGACGAAACAACCAGCAAGATCCAGTTGTTCGAACCTTTATTCACCCGCTAGCCTAATTCATTCGTCTCATCAATTTGACCCGTTTGTTTAATTTTGATATTTTATAGCTGTCAAACCTCAAAGCGCTCTTCAAAAAACTATCTCGCTGGCTTCAACATCGAGTCAATTAAATTTAGACTACAATTACGCTAGCAGTTGGTTGTATTTTCTTTCCAAAGGGTAGCCCAAATCGAACCTTGGACTCTACGGACCATCACTTATCTCCACATACTTTACGGACACTTGGGACCTAGATTTATAGACACGCGTCCACTGAAAATATATTGTCGCAAACGATAGTGAAACTTCGGACCATGAAAATATTATAGCAAAATATAATGTACACTTCGGACCACGGAATCATATTGCTTTTAATTTTTATTAGATTATAATTTTATAAATTTGGTACCGCCACTGACGATAAATCTCCCAATGTTGATTAAAGCCAATTGATTAAAAAAACGGGACTCAAATCAAGTTTACTATATTAGAATTTAAGCCCGAGAATATCAAACAGGGACGAGTTCTTGGGAAATTACCGCTGAAGATTAATACTGGTCAGTACCCTTAATATTTTAGTACTTGTTAGATATGAGTGCGGATTGAGAAGGATCTTAGAGGATCTTGAATAATAGGGATGTCAAATTATGAGTAATGAGTATATGCCACTTGGTTCAAAACGCAACCGTTTTAGCCAAATAACCAAAAAGATAAAGTTAGCAAAAGTTCAGTTGAAGTCCCATTTTTGTCAATTTGTCATGTTCATTGACTATTTACGAATTTTTAGATGAATTTAGGCAATTGCAGGCCAGAACATTATTTATTCAAATTGTCATGTTGACCCACTATTTACGATTTCTTTCCATAATGTGTATCATATCAAATCTGGCATATTTTGTGAAGATTGCTATTTCTTGGGTAAAACTATTGCAATTTTATTATCATAGTGCATTTTGTTTTCTCCTAAAAACTCGTCGATATATTGTTGAAATTTTAGAGACCAGAATATGTATTTGATGTAGTAGTCGGTTAATTGAAAGTGAGACTCAAGTTTTGTGATACGCTGTTCCTTTTATATGTCATATTCGATTTTATGTGTTTTGTCGATGTTTATGATACATTTGATTTTGGGGTTATAACTATGCCAATATTTATATTCTTGCAGTATGAACACTATTTCTAATTTACGGTTTTATTTAGAAGGTATTATGATGGTCAGTTTGTGCGGTAATATCACCATTTTACATAATCTTTTCATAATTACTTTGTCATTTTGATGCACTATACAACGCTCGTTTAAAAAGGTCCCAGTTTGTCCGATCCTGTCAATTGGTAAAAAACAACTTGGTTAAGCAATGTTGGCAAATTACAGCCGCAATGTTAGCGACAGTAAACAAAACATAGACAGTTTGCTATCAAAACATCGACATACACAAAGTTTTAGAGGAATTTTGACATGTTATACCCCTAGAAAACGATTATAAACTTAAACGTTATAACATTTTAAATAAGATATAGTTATAATATGAAATTAATTTTGTTTTATTTCTATAAATTATCCGAATGATTACAAATCGGGTCTAGTGTCTTTAAATCTGGTCCGAAGTGTCCGTAATTCTTCCAAAGTACAGTTTTGAAGACTTCTTAAAACAATGTTGTGCATTCAAAAGAATGAGGATTAAAACTCCTACTATTCCTCTAGTGTTGGTTACACCAGTATATGGTATAATTTATTTCTGTTTAAATGTAATCGACGGCTGCCGTTAACGACCGGTTAAAATTTCGGAAGATTAAAAAGCTACAACTCGGCGATTAATTCTTTGCGTTAAAAACGCGTTTTTGACTCCAAGTGAATACCTTGGTGTTCTACTCTGTTGAAGAGCTGATTTGTTATGTAAATAAAAATTTCCCGCAAAATATAAGATACAATTGACACTTTAAATAACATTTGTTGTCACAACATATTCAATTCTCATAAATACCATTTATGCCGACGATTAACTAGTGACAGGTACCTCTCAGACCATTTCTTATAAAAATCTCGGACATGATGCACCCTTTCCGAAGCCGACCAAAACGTACCCAAAAAAAAACGTCCCCAGACAAAAACGAACCCATTTTGAGTCAGTGCTGAAAATCAAATAACAAGAAATTTTAACCTGTGTTATATCAGGCTGATGAAATTGCCAGACCGGGCTTTGCGAAATCAGCTTTATTAAAAAAATTTACTTGGAAAAATGGAAAAAAAGAAAAAACTTGGGAAATGTGTGAACCTGGTAACTTCTAAATAAGATTTTGAAATGTGTCCATGTTTCCAAAGATCTCCGGCATCATGCAAGAAACAGCCACAGGACCTTGAAATAATTTTTCAGAAGTCAAATAACTCTAAAATACCTTATTTCAAACATTAATATTCTATACATATTATGATTAATTGTGTTTGCAAACAAATTGCCATATTGAATATTCTATATATATTATGATTGCATGATTGTGTTTGCAAACAAATTACCATATTGAAATACACTATATTTTCTACTGAAAAGACAGAACTCAGATGGGCTGCAGTCCGTATTTGTATTGTCCGAAGTGTTCTTTTAAAGGGTTGATGCTTTAATTTTTCTAAAACAAAAGATATATTTACAAGTATAACATTACTGAAAAGCTAATAAAATGCACAATTTACATGATTTATCCATTATTTTTTGTTTTGGTTTGTTATACGATTTTTAATACCTTGCTGACTACTGGCAGTACTGGTGGAAATTGTTGTCATCAAACTTACAAAGAATGCACACCTAATAATTATGTTGTTTGTTGGCAATTGATATATGATGATTGATCATCAAACTTGACCATCTATCTGTCTGAGGGGGGTAACTATGGGTATATTACTATTGAGTTACATGTATGTTACAAATGTTTTGTTCAAGCAATAAAAATGCATGAAAATCAGTCTATAAACATTTCCTGTGTCTGGATGAAATCTCACAATAATGGCCCTTGCCTGACTTATCACACACCTTTAGTTATATAAGTTTTACATTGCTTGACACAAAGAATTTTACTCCTCAAACTCCCCCTTCTCCTTGTAGATCAAAACTTCTCCCTATTTTCAGCTCCCTAGATTTTGCTTTTGTAATACTGCAATAGAAACTTTTTCAGGGTCAAGGTCAAGTCTGGGTGTTTAAAAGGACTAGGTCATTGGGTCAATTCACATTTATAAAAAACCCCTGCAATTTGAGGTTGCATTTTTCATTGGACTTCATGAAACTGGGTCAGAATTACTGCTTTGATAAAAATTAAGTTAAAGAAAAAAAAAAAAAAAGGGAAAAAAAAAAAAGATTTATTTTATTTATTTTTATCTTTTTAGATTATTTAAGAAACAAATTATTTTTAGGTCAAGGGTCACTGAGTTATACTAAAAAAACCAGGTCACCCAGTTAAAATCCTTGTGTTCCTCCAAAAACCCCGGGGGGGGTATAACTAATCATCATGTAAATTGGTCAAAAAGTTTGTCTTGTCAATGTCAAAGAGAATGTTTGTGTTTATGATATAAAGTTTAGGGTTGAAGTTTGCTCAGTAGGTCTCAAGTGAGGGATATAGGGTCATCTTGGTCCATTTGTTTAAAGGATATTTTAATGTGAAAATATGAGTATCAAGAGCATTTATGACTTTTTATGTCAGCCAAGGTGGGTATTATTAAAATTGCACCATTAGTCTGTGCGCCAGTCCTTACATTTTTAAGTGTCTGGACTGTAACTTTGTCGTGCAATGAAGGATTTTAAAATAACTTGGCACAAATGTTCAGCTCTTCAAGACGATATGTTGCGTGCTATATCCATGTCCCTGCCTCAAAGGTCAAAGTTACACTTAGAGTTTGAAAGTAATAGAATCGGTCAATCCTGTGTACATGCACACATTCGTGTCTGGACTGTAACTTTGTCATGCATTGAAGGATTTTGAAATAACTTGACTCAAATGTTCAGTACATCAAGACTAAGTGTAATGTGCACAAACCACGTCCCTACTTGAAAGATCAGGTTCACACTAAGAGTTTGATGGTAATGGAATCCTGTATATATACATTCGTGTCCAGACTGTAAATTTGTCATTCATTGAAGGAATTTAAAATAAATTGGCACAAGTATTCCGCACATTATGAAAACATGTCAGGTGTTAGACCCACGTCCCTACCTCAAAGGTCAAGGTCATACTTAGAGTTTATAGGTAGTGGAATCCTTTATATAGGCATACATTTGTGTCCAGACTGTAACTTTGTCATGCATTGATTGAGATTAAAGTAACCTGGCACACATGTTCAGCACATCAAGACAAAAACCATGTCCCTACCACAAAGGTCAAGGTCACACCTTTTGTTTAAAGGTAATGGAATACAGTTACTGTATGCATGGTAGCGCTGTCATGCATGGCAGGATTTTAAAATAACATGGCACAATTGTTGAGCACCTGGGGAGAATGTAGACTGTAGTGTAAGACACATTTCAGGGGGCATTCCTCACATTAATATGAGAGACAGCTCTTGTTATATTCTGAAAGTCCTTTAGAAATTAGATAGCAAAAAAGATGCAAAAATTCAAAAATTTATTTCTGTCATGTTACACATTGTACTTTTGGTCTACGTAGTAGGTCCTGTATTATCATTTATGTTATGAATTAATCATATGCTGATTAATCTTGCCTTGTTTCATTGTCATATCAATTTTTCCCTTACCCCCAACCAATGTGTAGGGAAGATATAGGTTTAACTTGTCCGTCTGTCTGTCTGTAGACGGAATCTTGTGGACGCTAAATCTCCAAAACCCCTGGTTTGAATTTAATGATACTTCACAGAAATGATAAGCACCATGCCTAGTTGTGCATGGTCCATGTTTCGGGTCACTAGGTCAAAGATCACAGGGGCTTGGAAGTAAAATCTTGTGCCCTTTTAATCTCCAAACCCCTGGTAGAATTTAATTATACTTCACAACAGCTCAACAGGTCCAATAATTAAAGCTTCAAATATACATAAATTTCATATACTGTGTTAGTGGGGGGGGGGAGGGGTATTCATCACCTTCATTGATAGTTAAAGTTTTATTCAAAATTAGAAGCTGATTGAGAAATCCAGGAGAAAAAGGTTTTTGTCTAACAAAATCATAAAATTTTTTGGAAATTTCACTGAGAGATACAACAAACATGACAAATGCATGAAGCTACATGTAAATGTCTTCACAAACTGTGGTGTCAGTGATTCAAACAGTCCAGTCAAAGTTTTAATCAAACTAAACAATGTATTATTTGATTGATTTATTCTTTTTTTGAAACTCGAACTTCCAACTCGAAATTATTGATATAAGTGGAATTTGTCATTGAGCTTGACCTCCGAACTTGTATAAAAACTGCCGGCACTTAGACCAAAAGTTTAGCATCAACCCAGACTTTGCTTCCGTGAAACTGGAGAGAGGTACCATTCTTGTTTTACACATGGTTTAGCCTCTCGCATGTTCTTGTTTGTATTAGATTTAGCAAGTGGGTGCCATATAGTGCTGGCATATGGCCAGACAAGGGGTTTGGTATGCCAGTGTCCTGACACTTAAGTTTTGTATATTGTAACATTTCTTTTTATGAAAATTATAGAGTTTTATTAGATGGTGGTTATTTGTGATCTGTCCTTATTACATTTGTAAAATCAGATTATATTTCTATGCCAGAATTTAGCATTGAAAACGACTCTAAGATTTGACCCATGACAGTAATATTCTACATTTTAATGATCAATGTTTTTATTTAGTTATGTGTAGCACTTGACACATGGAGGGATTGTATACACCATGTCCCATTGATCTTCCCATTTTCCCAAGCATTTGGGACAGTTCTTGAAGATATGACACTGTCTGGTGGTGAATTTATGGCAAGGTTGACAGCAGTATCAGACTTGACATTAGCTTCATGGATATATATTGGGTCTTTACTTTTTATAGCTACAGTGTTCTTTACTTTTACTTTGTTTTCTATGACACGGTTGTTGACCTTGTATTATAGCCAATGGTATCCAGGTGAGTGATATAGAGCCATCTTGGCTCTCTCAGTTGTGCTGTGTGGAAGAAGTGGTGATTCCTGGCTATTAATGGCTTTTACTCATCTTAGTGAGTTAATGTACACGATTGCCAAGATAATATAAAATTCATTTGAACCACATAAAATATTGACATTTTTTTTGTATTGTGTTCTTTTAAATATGTTTAATCTGTTAATAGGTAAAAAGAAGGACATGCCAAGACGTAAGACAACAGAGCTTACAACTGACCCAGAGAAGAGGTCTAGTGATGATGCAAACAGTCGAATCTCCAAAGGCAAATCTCAAGCAGCAAGGAAAAAGACTAAGAATGAATTTGATTCAAAAATTGACTCAAAGAAATCAGAAGTAGTAAAAACTAAAACTGCTCATGTTGAGGAAAAAGCAACTGCTGTAACTAGATTTAAAGGAAGAAAAAACGTAAATAAAATGAAAGAAAAACTCAATCCCATTGCTAAAACTGTCTTTGAAGATAACTGTGTGTCAGAATATTTCTCAGCCTCTCAAGAAAATCCTAACAGCTCCACCAAAAGCAGAAGGGGGAAGAAAAAGTATAAGACAGACAACAATTCTTCATTTGCATCCAAAATAAAGACTCTGAAAGATGTAGGATCCACTGAGGGGAGTGATATTGAATTTGAAACTGCAGTGATAAATTATAGATCACCTTCTAATAAAAAGAATAAAGCATCTAAAAAATTAAAATCAGATAAAAAACAAGTGAGTACAACTAGTGAAGTAAATGATGGTAAAGTTGATAATGAAGATACTGGGATGGACAGTGTATGCAATAAAAAAGATACAAATGCATATCATAAAGGAAGAAATGTGCCAAAAGCAGACAAAAGAAAGGAGGTTAAGCCAAGTAAAATGACTACAAGCAGAAAGAGACAAAACTGTGATTTGGGAGCACCAAATGAAGCGGATGAGATTGTAACAAAAAAGCCTAAAAGAGAAACACATGGAAAATCTAAGATCACTAAAAAGTGTCCTGAAAAAAATAATGATATGGTTAAGAGAAATGCCAAAAAGAAATCAAAACAAACTGAAGAGGTAAACAGTGATAAGGCAATAAGTAGGAAAACAGAAACAGAAAATGTTCTTACTATACTGCAGCATACTGAAGGAAATAGACTAAAAAACAATGTAGCAAATAAAAGTTGTGAAAACAATTCTTATGAAAGCAGTGATGAGGAAGATATGATGGATGTCGTTGAAAGTGTTGCAGACAATGATGCAGTTGATGCTGATGTAAGACCCTTGCCAAAGTCTGTGGATCATTCAGATGCCATGGCAGTGTTGATGCATATGGAAGGTCCAAAACCAAGTGTTCTCGCTGTAATACCTTCAACGTCTAAGCCTGCTACCAATGTTGCTGAAACAGTGTCAGATGATGATGTAACTGATGAATCTGACTGGGAAGATGTAGAAGGTTTGTTTGAAGTAAACAATCAATACTTGCTTTAAATCCAGTTGTTTCAGTAACAAACTGATTATACTGTAGTACTTGTCCAACAACCATAAACTTAATGTTTACATACGTCTCTGTATAAATGTTTGATGCAAAAAATATGGAGCTCACTCACCCATTATATGCTCTGAATTTTTTTTATTCTGTTTTGTTTGCTGGGTATAAATTGGTTTAACTAATATTACATGAAACTTTAAGACAAAGGTTTTACATGCGGATGTTTGTTATGTCTCCCCCTCACATAGGACATATGTTTGTAGAGAGAAAAAAACACCTCCAGTTACTCTATGTGCTGATTTACATTTTACTTTTATTGTTGTATGTATATTGTAAATTCTATTTAGAACACCATGGAAACAGCCCAAAAAAGTCCCAGTTACCAAGTGGTCCTGTTGAAATAACTTTGGAAGCTCCTGTTCTCTACAAGAAAAGGTATTCCATGTGGCATTGACACTTTAAGATTTTAGGTAGTTGTGGGAAGTCAAATAGATACAATGTAAAATAAAGGAAAACAAGAAAAAAATAAGCTTACATACGGGATAGAACTAGGGAATATGCTAGTCAGAGGTTATTCATCTAACTCTGGTAGAAATCAGGGGTTGAATATTAGTAGACGCAAATAATTGAAATCTTGCACTTACAAAACCTGTTTATTTTTCCCAATGAGATACATTTACATCACACACATGCACTGCTGTACTTCCGTACTGTACTCTCAGTGCTTTGATTAATGTTTAGAGCTGCAATTTACTGTACTTTTACTTTGTTTTCTGCAACACTGGTGTTGACATTGTATAATAGCAAATGGTACCCAGGTGATTGATAGAGGGCTATTTTGGCCCTCTAGTCTTTTGATCTAGGGGAAAGTACAGGTACTAGTTTGATGGGAGAACGGGGCCAAAAAATTGCAACACTAAGTTGTTGGCCTTCTAAAAATAGCTAATGGTGGCCAGGTGAGCTGTATAGGGCTATCATGGCTCTCTTGTTTTTCTTATATTTCAGGAAGAAGGGCGAATTTGACATACAAGCATACTTCCGACGACAGACCAACAAATTCAAAAGAGAAGTTGCAATGGATATCCATAAGGTAAGGGCTAAAAGTATCCATACATGAAACTGTTGCTGTTGCAGCCAGGTAATAGAAATATTTTTTTCACATCTAAAATTATGGCTGTCCTTGGTCTTAGTACATAACTCTTGCTAGCTTCAGACCATGTGTAGTAGCCTGAATGTCAGGACATGCCAAATTGTTTATTCTATGTCTTTCTTGCTCACAATGTAGTTTTTCAACAGCATTTCATGTCAATTATTTTGTCATATGCAGGGTATACTTAACACAATAATCCTTTATGGTAGATGAAAGAAATGTATGCTGTATCCAGTTATGATTGATGTATCTTTAATACTATGTACATGTATAGTTTCCTACGTTGTAAGTATTTGACAGGTTGACATGCAATTTCAGTAGTCAGTGAAATTGCAATCACAGTTACTTACTTATGTACGGTACTCAGTAACCTTGTATCAGGAATTTTATTTTTGTTTTGAGAGACAGTGAGTTGTTGAAAGAGATATTCACTTATGAAATAACATTCGTTCCAGCTGTATTCTTCGTCTCATAAACAATGACTTGGAGTTGTGATTCAAAGTAATAAACCATGGAGGACTGAGTGTTTATAACTGCGCATCAGAACAACAAAGTATTGTTTATTAGATGATAACAACGCTGATAAATATGTTATTTTAATTCTAATATGATCAGATATTACAAAAGGTGAATAAATGCAAAGTGTTATTTTCTACGTGGATATTTATTTAACATCATGTGGAGCAATATGACGTTATGTTGACAACATATTGATTTCAACATTGTTTATGGTATAATATAACATAAGTTCTACTCTTTGTATATAGAGACATCATGAGTTGTGTCAGAATTAACTTTAGCAGATAATGAATGTAGAATATAAGGAATTACAGCAAGACTCTAATATGATAATCTATTGTTTTATTGTTCTAGTTCAAAATTACATTGATCTGTTTACTTCATATTCTCCCTTGTACTTTCAGGTTGAGTTTACATTTATGTCTTTAGTCTTTCTTATATACAGTAGACACAGTTTTACCATGTTACTTGCAGGTTCATTTGTTGTGTTTGCTGTCTAGATGTCAGTACTTAAACGGTCTGTGCGATGATGAGACGGTACAGGCGCAAGCTTTGTCTCTAGCCCTGGTAACTAAGGAACTGAAAGTACCCAAAGTCAAGTCGTGTACAGAGAGTCATGTGACCCAGGTTCTATCGTGGATTAAGGAAAAGAAGCAATATCTGGTAATGAACATGAAGATTTAACTCTTTGTCAGTTCTAAGACGCATTGATTGAGGCATGAAAGCATGACCATATTAGAGTCATACATGTAGGTTATATAACAAGGGTTTGCAAATTATTTGATATTAAACTATCAGATGAATATTAAGCTGAAATGTTTTGTTTGTTGAAAAACAGACTGTAAAAGTGATCAGTTTTTCTGTGATTTCATGAGTTTTGTTTTATAGACAAAAATATCATTTCTCATATATCTTAAAGATAGTAGAGTCTATATGTGTTCTTAAGCAACTAAAACTGTTTGCAGAAAATACTCAAGACGTATAATTCTGAATGTCTCTAAAACGACTGAATGTATTTTATATTTTACCAATGGGTTTAACCTGCCTCTTGATATCACTTTTGTCGGATTTTCAACTGAATAATTGGTTGTTTTAAGATTATAAATGACGTAGGGGTCGTCACTCAAAAGTCACAAAAATACGTAACAGTATCACTGTTGCGACTACTGTCTCCATCCTTCTACAGGACCTAATCGGCAGCAAACAGCCATTTTTCTGAATCGTCACTCTTAAAGTGACATTATGCGCATTTGTTTCAAGTAAAAATCCAGCTGAAAATGGTGTGTGTACAAAAGTGTAGAGGAAATAATAACTTTTAACCAAATACACCAAACTCTTCCCGCTACCAGTAAAAAATAACTTTCAAAATATTGATTTTTCTTTATTTGACTGGGAGAGTCATTTAAGAAAAGAACACTGTTGCAGGAGTTGCTTCCTTTCCACTGCCAAATCTCTACCACATCAGCACGACACTTCAGCTATCATTTTATCAGTCCGATTTTTTATATCTGAAGCACCAACTTCAAATACTAATGCGGCAAATCATTATTTAACACTTTAATTGCCAGCAACCAAAAATTGCTTTTTATAAAACTGTCACCAAAAATACCTTTGTCATGTCTTTAAGTCGGAAAAATAACGGTTAAGTAAAATTTATACACTGCACATTGTATTATGTAAGAGACCACCACATGGAGAAAACAATTTCTGTTTCAGGCTGATTTGATGTCATTTGGACTAAATGAGTTATCTGCACAGCTTAGAATCACACTGGTATGATTTGATATAGAACAGTCACCAAAAATAAATATCCTACATTAAATTGTTATCTCATACTGGACAGTGTTATTTATCAGTCAGCAGGGTCTTTGGTGTTTTTTTTTTGTCGTTCTGGCTAAGCTCAGGGTGAGCGATTGTGACCACTCACCAACCATCATGTATGCGTTCAAATCTTCTTTTGATATGTCTCAAAACCTGGTCTTCAGGGGCAGAAGTAATTTCCCTTAATGTTAAACTTCCTGTAAACTTGTATCTATGAAACCACTGGCAGAATTTCAATATGTTTTGGCAAAAATGTTTGCTTGGTGACCCTCTAGTTCAAATTAAGTCCCTAGGATCAAAACTTACCCCCCCCCCCCCCCCCCACGACCATGGGTCCTATGCTTTACATAGAAATATAATTATAGTAAAACTTATTAATCTTCTAGTCAGAAACTGCAGGGCTAGAGCTAAGATCTTTGCATTGTATAAGTGGTCTCCTATCAAGTTTGTTCAGTTGTTTGATTGGTTTTTGTCAGAACATCTCTGATTTATTGAAATGCCGGTCATTCACAATAGCCTAAGCTTGTTTCTGATATCTAGTGTGAATTGCAATCTACAATATATGATAATAAAAGCCTTCTTTGTGTATATGAGACAAAATGGTACTGAAGTGTGTAGAGATACTTCACCGCATATTGCATTGTACCATTGCAAAATGCCTTCAGTCTTTTGTATATGAGACAAAAATGGAATATTGAAGATTGCAATTCACATAGATGTTAGAGACTAGCTTGGTTACTTCTGTCACATTTCAATAAGCATGTTCTCTGTAGAACTTTGCATTCTCTGTTAAAGTGTTGTTATGATGTCTGCCTCCATGGTCAAGTGGTTTGAGTCCCTGACTATATAACTGTAACCTTTCATATATTCAGGGCCATGAGTTTGAGCCCTGCTACTGACCATGCCTGTCTCTTAATGTGAAAAAGTCTGCAGTTTCTTATGGAGGATAGGAGTCTAGTACTGGTTCTTCCAAGGAACGCTAGTTAGATAAACTGCTTGCCTGTAAAAATGACCACAATACAGTTGGAATGAGTGTTAAACAACAATGTGTTACTACAGTAATGATAACCTTTGATAATTTTAGATTTGTGTGATCATACTGCGTCAAGTTGGCTTCCTCACAAGGCTTCTGATGTCACTTCAACCTGTACCTTTCAAAGGAACCAGTAATAAGGTAAACAAACAAAACATCGACAAATCACTCAAAGTAAAACATAGAAATCTTACATCAGAATTTTCCTGTACTGCAGAGATTCATCTAACATGAGGAACATCATGATTTAGATATTTACCCTATAGGCTGTGTTAATGAAAAAAAAAAGACTTAACAATGTAAAGATTAAACTGATAAGGACCACAATATAGAGCTGCTTGGAACCATTTAAATCTGTTCTCTATATCCATAGTATGCTATATCCATATAGCAATTTCATTTTTAATAAAAGGAAAAAATGGGGCCCAAAAATTTGTTCCTCACTCGGGGATTTTGCTTTATCCGGAGTTGTTATATAAGGGGCTTACTGTATTCAGTGTTACCTTTTGATGGAAAAAGGGAAGAGCTTTCCGGATTCTGTACATTCAAGGGTAGAGTTTGCCGTAATGTCACGGTGCAGTAGTGGTACTTTCTACTGACCTTTTGTGTCAAAAACTTTAAAAGATCTAATTCTTATGTTAATCACTGGTTGACCTCTGGACTTCTAAACCCTCTGAAAATAAGTGAGTCACTACCAGGATTAAACTTAACTGTCAAGTCACTTTAGTTTTGCCTTGACTTTATGACTAGCTTTCATGTACATGTATGATTTTATACTACTGAATAAATTAATTTGATATATGATTTTTTGACAGAAAGGAAAGTCTCCAAAGAACTCTAAAGGAAAGGCAAGTCAGAAAAGTCAGCAGAAAAGTGGTTCCACAAAGACAGTTACAAAGAAAGAAAGTAAAAAATCAAATTCCAAAATTAAAACTACAAAAGTAAAATCTGAAAGGACTGAAGCAGAGAAAGACTCCAAAGAAGTTCAGAGAAGAAGCACTGATAGAAAATGCTCCAAAGTCTCTAAAACTGCTTACAAGGATCAAAATAACAGTGATGAGGAATTACTGAGTGATGATGACAATTTTAAACCAGATGACAATGATGATGACAGTGATAGTGAAGAAGATGGCGGAAAGCGAAAGAAGTCAGGGAAGAAAAGTGGCAATAGAAAGAGAACAAATGTGAAAGTTTCTGTTAAGGAAGAGAAGATGTAAGATTTATCTACTGAAATATTCCATGCCTTGAGAATTACTGTATAAAAACATTTACTTGTTGACAAATACAGTTAAAATTATAATTATAAAAGAATAGACCACTCTTATTGAGGCTAAAAAAATCGCGGATTGCGAACTGAAAACTGGTATACATGTGTTTGAAGCTGAACATGCATAAGAAACTATTGTTTATTCCTGACAGAAGTGATTCTTCATCCAGTTTTAAATTAGCTGAAAGATTATATATTTCAGGTCAGATGATGATTTTGAAGAGGACAGTATTTTAATTCGAACACAGCAATTAAAAAAGGAGCCATCAGTGAAGAAAAACAGGAGAGCATTGTCATCAGATGAAAGTGACGATATAAGTGGTATAAAACCTTTATAGTCCCCGACCAATCAAAGATCGTCTAGAATTATAGGTTTGCTCTGTTATGTCCGTCTGCACACATGCTGGGTACCTTAAGTGGTAAGAGGTGTGGTCTAAGACAAAAAGAAATCTTTTGTCATCATTTCATCTTTTGTCCCAAAGGTGGTCACTTTATTGTTTTAGAACATTGGAAATACCATCTGATATAACTTCATTAGAGGTATCCATTGGTCAGTCTGTACATACTTAGTAAGCATTAGGGGGTTATTGTTGTATACAATTTAGTGTTCTTGGGTTTGCTTGTGTTCATTCTGTCATTGTGAGGCTGAAATGGTATTGGGGGGATAAAATATTGTATTGTGAGGTTAAAAAAGATCAAAGGGATAACCTCACGAAGTCAATGAAGGTCTCATGAGTACGTCCGTCCACAGATGCTTTGGGTCTGGACCTCATCCCCTTAGGCCTGACCCTCGCCCCTGCTCACTGCAGTACCTTATATACATCCTACAACTGCGTGTTAGCTAACCAATTACAAATGCAAGTCCTTATTCTACTTACCTACTGATCACATGTTAATGGTGACAATGTATATAAATACAGGATTTGAAACTAATCAATTTCCTCGATCACATCTCACCTATACTGTTTCTGAAAATAGTAACGATTCGAAAACTTTAGGCAATAAAAATGTAACTTGTCTTTTTATTTATAAATCTGCTTTAAAATTTACTGCTATATATAGCATTCCCACAAGACAAAATCCCCGCTGTAAACGTAATGGTACCCTGCACACGCTATTTCATATACTGCGATGCGGGGAACCTATTTTTATAACTTCATGTATATACTAAATCTGATTTGTGCGCAAGTGACAGAAGTGTTTTTCCTCGAAATTCTCTTAATTCAACCGTATTCGATGCAATTTGGAGTGGGATTTTATTCAGAATATTGTTTTGCATCAGAAAAACCGGTTAGTTATTCCTTATTTACACGAATGCCTTAAATATGCGATTGGAGTTGGAGTTGGAGTTTTCAGTTTTCTCAAATCTTGTATTTATATACGTTCCGTACAACATGGGACAAGTATAGACTGGGTGGCGAGTCCATACCCCAAGCATCTGTGCGTCCGTCAACAATTTGTGTCCAGGCTGTAACTTCTTTATGCATAAACAGATTTTCAAATAACTTCACACAGTTATTGTCCATACGGTAACACAAGGATGTGTGACACATCACACCCAGGGAGTTGCCTTAAAGGTCAAGGTTACACATAGGGTTTCAAACCTGAAATGTACGGTTATATACCTGTAGTTCGTGTCTGAGCTGTTACTTCAACATGTATATACTGATTTTGAAATTACTTCATGCAATTGTTACACATACATGTACCACAAGGATGTGTTATGGACCACATCCAGGGGGCTACCTTTAAGGTTAAGGTCACACTTGGTTGTAACTTCTTGATGCATACTCTGACTTTGAAATAACTTCACATAGTGATTGTCCATACCACAAGGGTGTTTCATGCACCACACCTGGAAAGCTACCTTGAAGGTCAAGGTCACACTTAAGGATCAAAACATGATATAGGATTATATACATGTACAAAATGTATTTCATGGCTGGGCTGTAACTTTAAGATGCATTGATTGATTTTGAAACTTCACACATTTGTAAATCCCCTACGAGTTTCACCGGAGACAACATTAGTGTATAAGGCATGGGGATTTAAGTATTGTACGGAATAAACGGGTAGGTATTTAGCACAATAATTATATAACAGGATACAATGTACAGGAGAGACACTTTATGTTTAACAGCCGGAAAGAATTTTTATTTTCAAAATCATTTACTAGTACTTCATGTGTGCTGTTGATAGAATTTGTCAATAGTTAACAATGTATTTTCTTCTCAGGTGTGGATAACTGGGCAGAGGTGTACCTTCAGAAAGAACAGCGGTGGATATGTGAGTTGAAGCTTGAACTTTAACATCTGAAATTTGGCTTGATAAAACAAGGGAGGGGGGGGGTGGTGGCTGTATACAGCATCTATAACTTGTTGAAACTATAGTACAAATGTACTATTTAGTTTAACATACACAAATGTATTACATTGCAATATTAATTTGCTGTGGTTGAATTACATATATGTTTCATTTTGTGAGTTCAGATACATATGAAATACCTTCAGTGTAAGTTCAAGGTACAGTAAACTCCGTTTGTATTTGACAGACCCCCTGCAGTAGCAACGTCACCACATGTTCGCGCTCATCTTTACGTAGCACTGAGATTGCAGTTATACGGAATGAAATAGTTTGTACATGTAATGTAATTGCTAAGGTACGAATTTCAGCATGTCAAAATCAAGTGGACAATAAACAACCAAATTGCACATGTTAAATGTGTTTTCATATGATACGTATTCATGAAGAAACTGTTGGATCATAGTTACCTGACTGACGGCATTTTTAAAGTGTTTTTATTACACAACTTATACCGGTGTTTAAAACATGAACTCGATCAATAACAATTTTATTCTAGAGGAAATACATGTATGCGTTTCTTTTTCGTCTCAGTATATTAAAATACTATAATTATGGAGGTAAGCATGAGCATATACTGTAAAGAATAAATTAAGAAAGTCCCATGGGGTTTGCTATAGATGGAGGTTACTGTACATTGGTATCACAAGTTGTATTAACATCCAAGTCATTCTTGAATCCTAGGTATAGACTGTGTAGCAGTGCAAGTGAAGAAACCATATGAAGTAGAGAATAAGGCAACGCAACCAATCCGCTATGTGGTGGGCGTGACACAAGGTAAGCTATTGAATATGCAGTTAGTTTAAAGTTGATTTTACCGGTTCTTGCACACATAGCTTGTTGCAAAATTAAGATTAAGACCATTTTGGCATAGGTTTGAACTTTTATAAAGTTTTTAGCTCACCTGAGAAACTGGTGAAAGGTGAGATTTTAGGATTGATGAATGTCAGTTGTAAATGTACTATAAATGTTGTACTCTACCAAAATTGGTTAAGCAGCACAAAAAGGCTGCCAGAGCTAAAAATAGAAAACTTTAAACACTCACATTATCCACTGGGCCAATTTCATCCAAACTTCACAAGATTGTTCCTTAAATGGTCATCTACCAAAATTGCTCAAAATGTTCTGTCTTGACTGTAACTGTCTCATTCAATGCAGGATTTTAAAACAACTTGGTTCAAATGTTTTCTTATGAAAACGATGTGTTCTTGTTTTACTGGCATATTCTTCTGTGACACCTTATGTCATAAAATGATTGGAGTTTACTTGGGAGGAAGTTGCTGTTTAATCACAGAATTAAATGAAATAAGTTTACTGCTCTTCCACAGAGGGTTATATGCGAGATGCAACAGCTAGGTATGCAAGTCAGTGGCTGACAGAGACTCGGAAGGTACGAGTTGACACTGAGTGGTGGCAGGAGACCCTGGAGCCGTATATATGCCCTGACAAACAGAGAAATAAGATAGAGGATGAGGAACTAAACTCTCACCTCCAGCAACGACCCCTACCTACCTCAGTTGGAGGTTTTAAAAGTCATCCTCTGTAAGTTTGAAAGTAAATCAACATCTTTAGTCTGAAAATCTGACATTATACTGTTTATGTTGTTTCCCTGTATTTCTACGTCAGTGTGGAGTTGCAGGGAAATGACTCTTCAAAAGAAGGCTAGAAACACTGACTACTTGAATGATGCCTTGTTTAGAAAAGTATATTTTGTTGAAAAATCACAATCTCTTAAGTGAAGGACACAACATAAATTTGTAAGAAAAAAAGGACGAGACACATTTTTCCTGTAAACCTATGCTGTTTAAAGTATCAAACACTTCAGTTGACATTTTGGTACATTGTATTTCTTATAGGTATGCTCTCAGAAGACATCTGCTAAAGTTTGAAGCTATATATCCTGACTCGGCCATCCCAGTGGGTTATATCAAAGGAGAGCCTGTGTATGCTAGGGAATGTGTACATACTGTAAGTAACACTCTGTCTCCAGCCGTACTGTAAACTGGGAATCTTTCGCATCACGAAAATTTACATTTTGTGAGCAGACGGACTTATTCGCGAATTTGATATTCATGAAAAGATAATTCTCTAATATTTAGTAATAGTAAATCTATGTGAAAAGATTTGTTCATGAGATTTTTAAAATCAGCAATCGTCCAATGTGGGGAGACATGTCTGACAGAGGTATATCTTTGTTTCAGCTGCATTCAAGGGAAAATTGGTTGAAAGAAGGTCGAGCAGTTCGGGTATGTAATCACTATAAACTCCCTGCTGCTAAACGTGTAGATTTTGTAAAGACATACTGGTTCATGTGGTTCAGTGCTTGTGTCCTTGAAACATGCATGGAGAGTAATTTTGACAAACTATTTGTGTTTTATAGTCAAGTCTACCTTCAACATTCATTTAGTGACAGTAATGCAAAATAGGAAATGTGCACAGCTCCAGTATGTTTCCTTTGATTATATATTGATTATATTGATTATATGTCTAAATCTTGCTCTGAAGTTGAGACATGATCCGTAATGACTAACGTTCATTAAGTGATATTAACAATTTTAATTTTCAGATTGGAGAGGAAGCATACAAATTTGTTAAATCAAGACCAAAATGGGTATGGCTGTTTTATTATTTTAAATTTGCTACTGCAAAAGATTTAAATTTTCACATGGTCTCCATTTGTGCACTCAACTGTTAGACTTTATGTCTGCTCCATACCTCTTAAATCCTTTCTGGGGTGACTAAGGGTAATGTTTTCACCTCATCATGACAAGGTAAATTGCCGGCGGCAACTCTGATTTAGCTTTGATCTGCAGAATAGTCTAAGTTAAACATGTGAGAGCAATTTTGTCGCCCGAGTCTCCCCTCGGCAAATCCCTGAACAATGTGCAAAATCCATTCTAACATTTTTAGGTCAAAGGGATTGACCCATTATGGATGCAACTGTGCCTGTTTTTCACTGAAATTTTATTGAGAAATAAATATATTAATAGACACCTCATAACATTTACTGTACCGTTGGACAGTCAGCAACTTCGGCTATGTACAGTGTGACATCATGAAATGACAGAACATCAAAAACATCAAGGAAATAGACAAAATCGCCATTTCAACCAAAAATTTGAAGGTGTTTCTCTATATCAACCACAATGTCATTTACATCAGATAATATGTAATCTTATCAAATCCAAAATGCATTAAAATTTCATTGTTGGCGCAGCGTGGAAAAGCTTTGAATTTTAAAAAAATATGTAACATTTACAGGAAGTTTCTCGGTGTCTCTCTTTAAAACTGGGACATCTTAGGAAGCATATCAGTTGAAAGGCAATTTCTGATGCCGAAAAGGCACATACAAATCATATACATTTGATTTGTGTGTTTAGATATTCTTACTGTCTTAATTCATTATAATTTTGATAGCAACAACATGGGTTCTTCTGTATATATGAAAGTTAATGGAGAACTGTTTAAGTCTCTCAGACTACCCTTCTTTCAAAATGTATGTTTGTCAGCTGTCTGGTCTACAAAGAATTTTAATGACAGTGTCCTTCAAAAAGGGGTTAAGGAGATTGGACCTGACAGGAAATGTTATGGACAGAGGGACGGATGGAGACCATTCCTATATCTCTATCCCGCCATGCGATGGGTGATCAAACTTTATAAATCTACACAGTTATGAATCACCTCCAGTTAAAACTTCAGTTAAAAGTACAGCTCAAAACATGCAAAACATAATTCAATATTACTTTAAAACCAAATTAGTATAGATCAAGATATACTTATTGCAAGAGTTATGATGCATTAGTTATGGATGGATGGATGGCAGAGATGAAAATGTGCAGATTGGTTTAGATAATATTAACACCTTTTATTTTTGGACAATGATGTAGGCGGAAAGTACACCATATGCAAATTTGAAGAAAATAATGCGTTTTATTTCAATTTATACGTATCCAGATTAATCTCGATTACCACATTCATCCTCAACATGGCAAATGTTTCTCATTGCAAATGTATGTGATTGTATCAATAAGATATCCGGGTACGCAAATTTAAATTTGAAAAAGATTAATTCCTTTTAGTCAGAAGGTTCTCACATGCATTATTTCAAAACATTTACAATCCGAGTGAATCACTGCTTGAGGCATGCTGTCTGGTTAATATGATTAAAATTATGTTAATTTGATTCTGAGAAGATATCATCCCATAGCTTAATGAGTGGCTTTTGAACAGTCAGTTAAAATTTAATTAAGGTAAACATTCAATTATAATCATTTGTTAAAATTGGCAGACTTTGTAATTCATTGATGCATTCTAACACCTGGTCACACTTAATATTTAAAAGTAATGGAATGCTGTATGCATGGTTGCTCTGTCATGCATGGAAGGATTTTAATATTACATGGCACAATTATTGAGCACATGAAGAGGACGCAGACTGTGAGCATTTGTCACCTTTGAAGGGCAGCTCTTGTTCACATTTCAACAGGAAGCCTTCTTGAAAGGGTTATTATATCACTTGGACACTCTTTACTGTTTTTTCAGAACCGCCCAAAGGAAGATCCTGAAGCAAAAGATTTAGAATTGTTTGGTCAATGGCAGACTGAGCTGTATATTCCACCACCTGCTGTTGATGTAAGTAGTCGTAGATGTGTATGATATATCATTATTGCCCTCGCAATCTTTCTTTATGTTTTAACTATTTTTTTTTTTAGCTCACCTGGCACAAAGTGCCAGTCTGTTAACATTTTCCTTCAAACGACATACGACATCTTCTCTGAAACCACTAGGCCAGTGTTGACGAAACTTGGCAGAGATGATCCTTGCATGAAGCCCTATCATAGTTTTTGAAATAATTACATTCCATGCACAACTCTGGTTGCCATGGCAATGGAAAGGAAAAACTTTGAAAATCTTCACAAGATCAGGAATGCCCAGAGCTTAGATATTTTGCATATAGCATTGCTTAGTGGACTTCTACCAAGATTGTTCAAATCATGACCCCTTGATCAAAATTGATTTTATATAGGCTTATGTAGGAAATACTTAAAAAAATCTTCTTCTCTGAAACCACAAGGCCTAGCGCTTAAATATTTAGCATGTAGTATTGCTAGTGGACCTTTACCAAAATTGTTCAAATAAGACCCAAGGGTCAAAATTGACCCTGCGCTGGGGGTCACTTGACTTTACCTTATATTTGGAAAACTTTAAAATCTTCCTCCTTGAAACCACAAGGTCTAGAGCTTGGATATTTAGCATGTAGCATTGCCTATTACCTCTATCAAGAGTGTTCAAATAATGACCTCTGGGTCAAAATTGAGCCAGCCTAGGGATCACTTGATTTTACATAGGTTTATGTAGACAGAACACCAAAACTCTTCCTGCCTAGAACCATAAGGCCCAAAGCTGAGATTTTTTTAATGTTGCAGTAGTGGTTCTCTTTGAATATTGTTCAAGTCAGGACCACCCTGCTATTGTTAACCTTGTGTTCTAGTCAATGGTAGCCAGGTGAGCGATATAGGGCCAACTTGGCCCTCTTGTTTAAACAATATCTTAATTTTGAGTATAATTCATTTTAAACATGGAAATGTGGTTATTTTCTTACGTAATTAACATAAAAACAGTGTGAGAGAGTTAAACTGATTCATTACTAAATCCTTGTATTTTAATCCGTAGTTTTCAAGGTTAAGAAATGTCTTACTCTGCTCCACAGGGTAAAGTACCAAGAAATGCTCATGGTAATGTAGAAATGTTCTTGCCTTCCATGTTACCAGCTGGCACTGTACATTTAAAAAGTAAGTTGTTTTCATGTACATGTATATTTAGTCATGTTTGTTAAGTAGAGAATGTTTTAAGCTAAGGGTTATTTTTCTGATGCAGCACAAATAAGTGGTATTACCCCTCCATTATAAATGTACATGTGTATTTTAAGTGTTATAGTAAGTAAAAATGAGACGCTAAGAATAATTAGGAACACTCTTAAAGTGTACTGTAAGTTCAGTGACCACTTCATATGAACAACAGGGTAATGGTGGCCATTTCCTCAGCCAGGTTCGAACATGTATCCTATTGAGAAGTTAATACTTTATCTTTGACCAAGGTGCTGGTTCTTCCCAGGAACAATGATTATGTAAACTGCTCCCCTGTTAAAATAACAAAATATGGTAGGAATGGGCGTTAAACTGCTACAAAAACAACAACTTGCACACTTTTTGTTTTCAGTTGCTGGATTAAACAAGGTGGCTAAGAAGCTGGATATAGACTGTGCACCTGCTATGATTGGCTGGGACCATCACTGTGGGTTTTCTCATCCCTTGTAAGCAAAATTTCTTATTCAAGACTTTATGTAAATAGAATAAAGAACATTTTCAAGCTGTAAGTGACTTTGAAGTTTTACTGTGGTGTACCTGTTAGGAAATAAGTTGTGGACAGTGGAACCTCTCCAGACTAGACCCCATGTGCGGAGGTCATTTGGTTAAGAGGGGTTCCACTGAAATATTATAGGTGTCTGATCTATAACGTTGTTATGCCTAACGGAATTTAGAAATAATAAGGCATTAATGAGATCCAGTGCAATGTATGTCAACTGCAGTGACCATGTCCGTAGTATGAAGACTAGGTTTTCAGTAAATAGCTAAGAGTATTTCATTATAAAAACAATATGTGCAGATGGCTTTTGTTCTTGACTCTTATCTTTATCATGTATGAGGGGCTTTGGAAAAAGTTTGGCTCCATTGATGGACATTGCAGAAAGGGATCGCTTTGTCCATCTGTCAGTCTGTCACAAAATCTTAACGTTGGCTATAACTTTGCCATTTCTTAAGATTTCTTCATCAAACTTTACAACTGCATTGCTTAAGACAAAAGGGTCATCATGCTACCAAATTTTATAGGTCAAGGTCAAATTTGACAGAGTTATGCCCCTTTTTTTACTTAGATTTTTTTTTCATGAAATTATTGTTTATACTGACAAAGTGTAAGAGGGCGACACAAGTGTTCTACTAGTTTGATGATTCATCCAAAATATGTTAATTTCAGACAGTTTGAAAAACCTTGTTTTTTCACCAAAATCTGAGAGCGAGCAGCTTTAAGGTTGAGGTCACAACCTCTGATTGAACTTTATACATGTACTGCATGTTGTTAATGCTGCATTGTTTGTATACAGAATGGATGGTTGGATTGTTTGTGAGGAACACAAGGATATACTGTTGGCAGCCTGGGACGAGGAACAAGAAATTATCAGGGAAAAAGAACAACAGGTTCGTAATAACTCTATATGATGATGATGAGTCCTAAGTGGAGAAATGTAAGCACTGCCTACATGTAGGTTATTTCTGTATCACTGAAGCAAGTCCCATTTGTCAGATCTATAATTGTTATAGACCTTATAACTTGACAACATTTGAACTCAATACCTGTCACTTCTTGTGAGCTAGAAATGAGAGACTGGTTCTAAGAGGAAATCTTAGACAAGGATCTGTGTCCTGTGTCAATGTCATTACGGCATTTTGGCACGGAAATTCTGTTTGGACTTGTGTTAGGATGTTGGTGTTTTTGGAAAAAGAAAGAATTTTGCTGTATAGAAATTAAGAAGCATGGATAGGTAGATGTGTGCGGCCGAACTGAGATAATGTTGATAAATGTTAAACCCTGTAGCATCATTGTACCATCATACCGTGCATAAGTGATTAAAGTCCGGTACTTGAAATCAGTGTAACCTATGACTTATGGAGGACTATGGGTTAGAGACCCACTACTGACTCAGTCTCTGTTAGTGAGGAAGTTGGCAGTTTTTTACCTAGGATAGTGGTCTAGTACTTTTCCTTCCCAGAAACAATTGTTGTGAAAACTGTTGTCTAAAATCAAATGTGTGTTAAAACCAAAGGGAAACAAAATGTTTCATTCTATTTACAGAAGAGAGAGAAGAGGGTCTATGATAATTGGAGAAAACTTATCAGGGGCATGCTCATCAAAGAAAGACTCAAAAAACGATTTGACTTAGAGGCAAGTAAATGATAACTCGCTTTTTAGCTCACCTGTCCACGAAATGGTCATGGTAAATTTTTAGGATTACTGAATGTCGGTCTAAGTCGTCAACCATCCACATTTGCTTCAAATGACTTCTTCTCATAAAAGTTTCATTAATCTTGACCAGTTGTATCCTGGCATTGAGCTCTCTTAAATTTGTTCAAACTGTTCCGGTTGACTGAACAAGAGCTAAAAAAAAAGAAAAAATCTTTCAAAATCTGAAAAACAACAATGGTCATAGCTTAGATATTTTGCCTGTAGCCTTGTCTAGTGGACTGCTAATGAGAGTGTTCAAAATAATCATACCCCTGGGGTCAGAATTTACCTCACCCTGATCACTTTATTTTACATAGTTTCTATAGGAAACACTTTTAAATCTTCTTGTCTAAAACAGCAAGTCCCAGAGCATTGTGTGGTGATCCTCTACCAAGATTATTCAAATCATGAACACCAGGTCAAAATTGCCCCCCACCAAAGGTTTACATAGATTTATATAGGGAAATATTTAAAAAAAAACCTTCTCCAAAACTTAAAGGCCCAGGGCTGACATATTTGGCAAGTAGCATCCCCCATAGCTTAGATATTGGAATGTAGCATTTTGTAGTGGTCCTTTACAAATTGTTCAAATCATGACCCTCAGCTCAAAATTGACTTTGCCTCGGGGTCACCAGTTTTTGCATAGGCTTATATAAGAAAATCTTATAAAATCTTGTCTCAAACCAGAAGGCCTAGAGCTTAGATATCTGGCAGAAAGCATTGCGTAATGGTCCTCTACTGCATTGTTCAAATCATGCATATCTACACGAATTTGCAGCAAAACTATCTCGCAAAGAAAGTTGTATATGTCACTGGAAATGACCATCTGAGTGACAAAAATTAACTTTTGATGTCTAACACAGATGTGACATATTCAGATGTTAGATAAAATGTAAGATTTGAACTTGTACTTACTGATCTAAAATGGAATGAGGTATGCGTGTATAAATGTTTTTTTTTACTTCACTTTTCTCCGAGTACTGTAAACATCTTTCTATAACTTTATACAATTGTTCACCAGGAAAAGCCAGAAGAGAAGAAGACAGAAGAGCCAGACAAAGTGGTTGCAGGCACAAGTCAGTCAGCAGACGACACTCGGTGTCAGACACCACCACCGTCAGTGATAGCAGGCAAGGCAGGAGACAAGAAATTAGCTTGGCCACAGAATAGGATAAATGGAGAACAGTACACATTTGGTGCTATAGAGAAAATATGAAGATAGAAATAACTTCATACAATTATTGCTCATGCCTTGTAGGTGTCTCATTGGCTTCACCCGGGGACCTCGAGGTCACACTTGGGGCTCAAAACATGATACATATCTGGGCTGTTAATTTTATGTGCATTGGCTGATTTTTGAATAAGTTCACAGAATTTTTTTTTGTATCACAAGTGTGTTGTGCACACTTAAGGCTCAATCTTGGAATTAAGGTTTATGTTCTGGTATTATGTGACTGGACTGTAACTTCTTCATGCATAGATTGATTTTGAAATATCTTCTCACAGTTGTTACCCATACCTTGCCAGCTTAAGGTCAAATTTCTGGGTGAAAGGTCAAATGACTATCTCCTTAACCACCTCTGAAAGGATTTAATTTGAGAATGAGCAAAATGTTCACGTCTTGGAGACTTCAGATGTGTAGAATCCTTTTTGGTCTAAACATGATGACAAAATAATGTCATTGTCACTCTTGGGCTCAAAGGTTGTGAGTCTGTATTTCCTAAACATCTTCAAGGATTTTCATGAAACTTTAGTCATATGTTCATAGTCATATTTAGTTGGGGACTTTGTATAGCATTGCAATACTCACCTTGTATAGTACAAGTCTTTTCTGATAGCAAAATTTTGATACAAGAAACAAAAGAATTACAGTAAAATTGTACTGTTTTCGGAGTAATCTCCAGTTATTTAAATGAAACAAGAAGCTCCATCTGTTACAGTTCAATGCTACATATCAAATATCTACCATCTAAGGAACTCTTGAGAAGATGTTCGAAGTTTTTGTTTTACATAGACTTATATAGGAAAACTTTAGATATTTGGTATGTAACAATATCTAATGAACTCCCACCAAGTTCACATCAGGCCCAAAGGGTCAAAGTTGACTGCTTCAAGGCTGTTTCTGGTTTTCATACAAAGACTTCTATGGGAAAAACATTAAGGGTAATTGATATAGGGCCATCATGGCCCTTTTGTTTGCATTAAATTGTTGATGACAGACAAACAAACAAGGTGAGCACAAAAGCCCACCATGAGCAGTGTGCCTCGTGAGCTAAAAATAAAACTTAATGTTTCTTTCAACATTCAGAAAGCTGTGTCATAATATTGAAGACATTCAGGACTGTAAATGGATGAACTATGCCACACTTGTGTTCATATATGTTTGTTGTTGTGAATTATTTGTTAACATGTATTGAAATAAATACTTATTTGTGTAATTTTGTGAATATAGTTTTGTTTTCTACCTATAACAATGGGAGGCAGTAATAACATTTAGTATTTTAAGTGAGGCACATTTTCCATTGGATTTTCACAAAACTTCATCAGAAGGTTGCCTGCAACATCTAGATGATCTGTATTGAAATTAAGCCATGCTGTAGGAAGACCAGTTTGTTGACAGCCAGTTAATCGAAATCCTCGTTAACTGGTCACATTAAAAAAAAAATTCACAAAACTTTGAAATAGTCAAGTCAGTCCAACATAGCAAAATTAGCCCTTGCAGGCTTCTTGTGTGAAAGTGGACAATGCTACAAAGCAAGTTTGATGTCATTCAATCCAATGTTCATAAGCTGTTAAAAGGTTCTGCTGATGTTAGTACACACTGAACCATTCCCATATTCTGGGCACCACCCATTGACACCATTAAGACAAAATGCAAAAGGTCTGTGACTTATCATTTTATTTCATTGAAAACCGTGAAAATATTAAATAAAATATTTAATACTGTATAAAGTTGACATTAAGGATTATCCTGTTCTATATTTTTGTTATCTGCCTGGTTAAGAGGTATATTTCCTGGCGGAGCTACGAAGTAATCCTCGTCTAATTTCACAGCATTCTGCAGAATACTCTTCTTACATCCACCTTCATTTACCACATCTTCACGTAGCAATAGTTCTCTATCTTCTAACACAGAGTACATAGGCTCCACCCCTTCTGTGTCGACAACATTTATCTGATTTGCATATTCAATAGCACTTCGTAATCTCTCAACTCCTGCTTTATTATTGAAATCTACTAAAGAAAGTCTTTCTAAATGATTGATCATTTCAACAGTCAGTTCTGGTACTTCAGGTAGGTCCTTTGGGTTTATTTCTTTCCACTGAGGTTTATCGGGAATCTTTGAACTCAATAATCTAGCTCTCTGCGCTAAAAGGAAACAGTATGTCCTATTAAACTGAACCTGTCTTAACAACAGATGAGCCATTTTTTATTTTTTCAAAGTATGTATAAAAAAAGTTAAAAATAAACAGCAGAGACACTATACAATCAGTGTTCAAAACCAATTACATTTGTTTTGTACAAAAGAAAAATCCCTGGGAATAGTCCAAATTTATGTGATGTTATTACAAAGTTTTCTTTTCCTCTGTTAATTTTGCCCTTTCTGCTCTGATCTCCTGTTTTCTCTTCTGTACGTTTTCATAAAAATCCTGAAAGTGAACAAATTATAATATACACATTTTCTCTAGAAAACAGGATAGAATTATTATGGAACCATTATATTACTTTTAAATGATGTTGATATACTTTTTTTCACTTTTTCCCCCCCCCCAAAAAAGAAAAAATTTCAAAATTTTAAAAAAAAAAAAAAAAAAAAAAAAAAATTTTAAAAAAAAAACCCCCCCCCCGTCCTACCAGCATTTAACATACTCATAGAGATTGAAGAAATTGATGGAACAACTAGAATAAACATCACCGTTTATGGAACTGAACATTGTAGGTATCTACTTACCATGCCATCTTTCCAAAAATGTTGTCAGAAAGCCCTTTTCATATAATTTTTATGATATATGACTGGAAAAACTAGAAACTGTCTTTTTACAAAAAAAAACCCCTTAGGGGGATTTGTGTTTCATATATATTGAGTAAAACTTAGAAGTCCCCTCCCTAAGTGACGATTGACCTTTGGCTTACTATAGACTTAACAATCCAACTCAAATCAATAAGTTAATTTCTTTCTGAGCACTTTAGGTTTTTTTACTATTTCATCTATTGAACTTATTATGCAAACATCCAAGTCTTGACTATAGTATTTAAAGTGAACAAGTATATATCCGCATTTCATTCTGATCAAGTAAATATCCAGCTGAAAATGGCCTTCAGTGTGTACACAAAGCTTGTAGGGAAATAATAACTTTTAATACCCAATACACCAAAACCTACCTTCTTCCTGTACCAGGTATGACCCAGAAAAATACTGTACCAATTTCAAAATATTGATTTTCTTACCAACAAAACGAAAAATTTACCGACACTTTGGGGAGAGTCAAATGGTTTAAAAATTAAAGAGACAACTGCATGCAGGTGCTACGTGAATGATAGAAACCCATTCTCAGCTTTCGCACATCCGGGCCGATGAACAGGAAAGTCTCAGCTCATCCCTTCCAAGCATCTTTAACAACAACAAAAAAAAACATTCAACTATCAAATTCAATTATCAGTCCTATGGAGTTTTTTTATTAAATCTAACTTGCAACACAGTAAAACTTCAATTACTAATGCAGCATAATCATTAATCGCTAACACGATGTTAAATGCAAGCAACCAAAATCTTATTGCTTTTTATAAAACCTGTCACCAGTAAGAATACACTTTTCTTGCCTGGTAAAACAATGGGGAAGTAATCTAAAAATGTGGGACAGAGAGTGTAAACCACTAATTCGCTTTTTGTCATAGTCATTTCTTTCTGTTCAACTATGACGCATACTCCCACGTCTTGACTTTTAATAATACGAAAGTATCAAAAACTAGACTTGAGTAAACAAAGTGGTGTTTGTTTATTTAAACAAAATTTCTAATTCGGCTTCAAATTCATACTGTGCTAAAACAGATTCTTTTGATGCTGGTGACACAAGAGAATCTGCCAGCCAGTCAGGGCCTGTGTGCTTAAAGGTAGAGGCCAACACTGTACGACGTCTTTCTTTACTTACATCCAATGGTCTATAAATATAGTGTACAGACTGAGCACCAGCTAACAAAGACAGTAAACACACAGATGATACTCTCAGATACTGGCCCCAGGATAAACCTGCTGGCATACTTCACCTGCAATATACAACAAGATCGCACTCATTTATTTACAGTAAAAATAATTCTTCAAACAGGGAATACTAACTCAGAAACAAGAGCTGTCTCTCAGAGTGACAAATGCCCCTGAAAGAGGTGTCTCACAGTCTGTGTCCTCTCTGTGTCCTCAACAATTGTACCATGTAATTCTAAAATCCTTCCATGCATGACAGAGTGACCATGCAAACAGTATTCCATTACCTTTAAACTCAAAGTGTGACCTTTAAGGTAGGGTCATGGGTGTTTTATTCGACATGATGTGCTGAACATTTGTGCCAAGATATTTTAAAATCCTTCAATGCATGACAAAGTTACAGTCTGGACACGAATGTGTGCATATATCCAGGATTCCATTACCTTCAAAGTCTAAGTGTGACCTTGACCTTTGAGGTAGGGATGTGGGTATTGCACTAGATATGTTGTCTTGATGTGCTGAACATTTGTGCCAAGATATTTTAAAATCCTTCAATGCATGACAAAGTTACAGTCCGGATAAAAAAAATGCAAGGTCGGACATTCTCACTAAATGGTACTTAAGTGTCTATGTCACATATTTCCAGTATTTATGAGTCAAAAATTTTAGCCACGTAAGAGCAAATTATTCTAGGAAATGATGGAATTTACAGTTATGTATTGTTTGCTATGGACAGTTTAGCAGCATAAGTACCAATTTGTAAGAGCGGACAGACGGACAGTGTGATTATAATGTCAACCTACGGGGGAATAAAAATACTTCTGATAAATTACAAGTTAACAAATGTTGCTATAGCAATTAGTCTTGTCATTCAATTCAAAAACCTTAACACAGTATGGTTTAGTTAATCTAAAGACCTTGACCTCTAGAACAGGAGGGCCATGAAAAGTTTTCTATATGTCCTCAAATTCTTAGGAAAACAACTGTGTCAAGTCTTACATGTTTGTACCTTCCAGCTATCTGATTCTCAAGTCATTACATTACACATCTTTTCTTTGATATTTCCTCACAAAGTAAATTTGTACACCCCCACCCCCATCCATCACTGTTACAAGTATGTATGGGTGTATACAATCAATCATACCTCACTTACTGCTTCTTTTTAGCGTATAAATCTGTGAGGACACGATCTCTCAGATCTTCCCGCTCTATCTGTCTCAATGCTTCTTCCTCTATATGTTTTTTTTTATATGTTGTATCTGGAATATCATAAAAGGTCTAAACACATGTTCTGACATTTTGGAGAGTACTACGCTTATCTGTGAAAATGAAATTAGATACTGAACCATTTAATTGAGTGTCAGGGTTGTATAGGGATAGGCCCTTATACACCCATTGACCCAATCTGAAGAACTAGGTTACAAACCCTATAATAGATTCTTCAGTTACAACAAATTCCACTGTCCCTTCTTTCAATTTAATAGTATTGTTTAGAAAGCAGTCATTGATATTATGATTAATAAACATAAAATCAAGAATTTAATCTACCGGTACTTTAAGTAAAGTAAGTTAAAACTGAATACTTACAGAAATTAACTCCGTTAGGTTTCCAGTTGATCATTAACCACTCTATTCCTGCGCCAAAAAGAAAAGCAAAGGGCATAAACCTGTAAACACCAAATGTTCTCTTGCCTGGTATACTTCGCAAAAGTATCTTCAGAAGATTACTACTCCACATACTGTCATGGTACAACCTGAAAATGCACAGTGATTTTTTAAATGACAATTCTACAAATCCTGAATGACAACCTACATTTGTCACAAATGTGATTAATAGCCTAGCAAAGTGTATTCGTACCACACTCCATGTCTAAGCTGTGTACTGGCATCAAAGCAGTATCTATCGTCAAGTAGTATCAGTCATCTTGTTATTTAACGTCGTGTTTTAGCAGGGTGCTGCACCCTGCCCTTTCTGACCCCTCCCCCTGCTGCCCTCTATTGCCTCCCTGCTGCCCTTTTGTTGTACCCCATAGAACAGAAGCTATAGAAATCCTTTGAAATACATGAGCAAGCATTTTTTATCATTTATGAAATGAGACTCCTTAAAAAAGCTTTTGCATCAATTATTTATAAAAATGTTTCAATTCAATAGATTTTTTGATTTTTAGTCTTGGTGTTTAAACATGCAAAAAGTGCCCCATCCCAGACTTAATGCTTTACTGCCCCTTTTTGCTGGCACCCTGCCCTTTTTATTGTCTAGATATAACACTATTTTACGTTTCATGTACATCTCCACAAAGAAATTGCGATTGTTTTCAGAATGTTATCATATTTATGCCAGAGCTGAATACACAGATAAAATTACTCTGACTAAACATGCCAAAGGAATAAACTTGCGTAGAAATTCAAAGTTATATATTGCATAATCTATATGGGAATCATGGGTAAATGTCATAACAAATTCTTTTAATAAAATCACGGACCTATATATAGGTCTGTGATAAAATGGAGATAATTATTTGCTTTCGCTGAGATTTTATTTATGTATTCAGATCAGTTAAACCCTTACTGATGGTACACTTATGTATTTTGAAGCAGTTTTAAGTTCATTTTTATGTAGGGTCAGGGTCAGTATATTACATAATATACGACCATTGTAGGGTGTATGGAAAAATAAGCATTTGTTATTCTTGTCAGGGTTAAACTCCATTGACCAGTCCCTTTTCAACTGTTCATGAACTTGTTGGTCTTATTGAAAGATTTGTTTACTAGCTGTGGACTTGACATTGAGATATACTATGGTATCATCTGCAAACAGTCTTGCCTCAATAGTAGCAATTGGTCATTTGAAGGTCATTTATAAATATAGGCTTGAAATAGACACGGTCCTAAGACTGAACCACGGGGATAACTGACAGGAAAGGCAGGGTGTCTGCAGTACAGAAATTAACAACTACTCTTTGAGTACAGGCCTTAAGGAAAGATTGTATCCATCGCGATACCAGAGGGTGGACGTCCAACTTGTTCAATTTGCAGGTTAGTTTGTTCTGATCAACCTTGTCCAAAGCTTTACTGACATCTCTAACGGTTATATCTATTTATTTATTATTCTCAAGGTTGTCAAAGACCTTTTGTGTGAAGCTGATAAGTTAGGATTCACAGCTACTCTTAAATATGGCTTGCCCAAGACTGGTTCCCTACCCCATATCAGGACCCATAAGACAAGTCAACACTTCTGAAGTAAAAACACATGTTATAAATTACAGTGCCGTCTGAATTTCAAGTAAAGGTCATAAATAAACTTTCTGTAACGTACACGGTGTGCTCTTTCATATGAGTAACACTCCAAAGAGGAGTTGGCATTAAACCAACGATAGATATGTTTTATGATATCCGGGTACTACAACACTTCAAAACAAATTCCATACAGTAAAAAGGTAGGAATTTGCAGATTCGACATGGACTAAGATAATCAGCTACATACAAGTTTTAACTCGATGAGAGATTTCAATACATAAAATTACTCATAATAGATACAATAACAGCAAATAACCTATCTAAGGCCACTGTCCACAACGATTGTTGTTGTTGTTACTTTTCTCTGACACACATGGTAGGTACATCGTTGTCATCTCACTACTGACGATAATTTCCAGTTGGACATTAATTTAGTCTTAATAGGGTCCGTATATTACCCTGGTCTTAATGAGCATTCTACTCTACTTTGAATTGTTCGATCAGGATCATAATATAACATTTTGTTTCGATCTAATTTACGTAGGGGAAATCCCTGCTAAAATTGTTCAAGGTGGTCACTTTCATTTAAGAGCCACTTTTTCATTTCTAACGTCATATGCATTTTGAACTGCATCCAGAGATCATACACTCCTCTGCACACCAAAATCTGTTAATCTATTCCATTCCCTCTCCAGTGCTACTGCCAATGTTTAAGGCATAGTGGCGGCGTACACGTCTCCTGAGTTCAACTGATATTCATGTCGGGTGACATAGCTGGCCACGACGTTATACTACGTTGGCAGCAGTCGAATGAGCACGTGTTACTTTAGCAACATGTGGACGCGCATTGCCCTGTTAAAAAAACAGCAGGATCATAAATGGAGTGGCTTCATGGATAATAAAGCTATCAATAACCCCCACCAACTTAACCAAACCTATCATGCTGTCTTTCGCAAGCATGGGCAAACCTTCCACCTCTTTGACGATATACACGATATAAACCCACCAAGTTAAGCGAATATCATCAGTCATCGATAAGTTTTTTTACAGGTTGTGAAGGAAAACGATTTTCAATAAAGTTTCCACTTATTTTAGAAATATCAATATCATTGCAGTAACCCTTTTATGATACTTGAAATGAGGGTTTCTTTTCTGCTGAGTATATGATTATAGGTTCGTTAGTTTAGCTCTGATCTATAATTTGTTCCATATAATGTTGCGGCCAGTATTATAAAGTATTTATCATGTTATATACGGACACTGAATGAGAACCGAGTGCAGGTTACATATATAACCCTTAACTAACAGCCTATTCATAGAAGTTCAAAGCGTAAAGAAAAAGACTTTCCCTGGTATGAATGCGCTTAACCACGTTAGAAAACACTTCATCCGCCATTTTCTAAAGTTTGCTCTCATTTTTCTCACTTAAACCAAGTTTGCATTCACTATACACCTACCACCCTGTCAAGGCTTAATGTATATTTATATCTTTTTCCTTGAATTTGAAGAGTGGTACATAAAAAATAATTGCATAGTAATACAAAATCCGGAAGTTTAACAAAATCAATTTACATTAGTTTATGTGAGGAAAATATTTAGAAGAGCTTAAGAGTACAAAATCTGGAAGTTTAATAAATTCAATGTACACAAGGCTATGTGAAAAAATGTATTGATAACTGGCATATCTAATCTCAAAATAACATGAAAGAACTGCAGAATGGACAATTCACTTTTCTTTCAACCGTTACCACGAAAGCGAAATAGGAAACGGAATATAAAATGAATTTTATTCAAGTCAGATGTCGGCTTAACTTTCTGCTTTACAACAAGCTGACAGAATAGACACCGTTAACAACGACCCTGAAGCTTGATACTCCAGTCTCGAAACATTTCAATAGTATGCATGTCAAAAATCGTTCAAAGTTATCGCCCCCTTACGTTATAGAAAGATTTGTCCACATTTTACTTGTGTGTGTTTCTTTGTTTTTACAAACCAATAAAATGTGTTTAGCTATATCAGGATTTATTATATTATATACGATCCCTGGCTATATCCGCATCTGTTACCAGTGCGCTCTTGATACATTTTGACTCATATTTTCTTGAGAAATCAACATAAAAATATGAATGTGGATGTACACTAGCTGCTGTTGCAAATAACTGTACGTCCGGTAGCTCAATCGGTAGAGCCCTAGACTTGTAATTAATTCCCGGGGATGACCAACTTAAATTACTAACAGTCTTTCGGGTGAGACTTAAAAACCGAGGTATCTATAAAAACCAGGGGTGTCTCTGGAATTGGGACGCTTTCTGTACCTTGCACTATTCTCTGAAACCTAAGATAACTAACCTCTTTTGGGGGCATTGGTCATATTGGAAACCGGTACCAACGATAAAGCTCTAATATACATACATGATACAAGTAACTGTAAGCGCAGTTGATTTAACAACATGAATTATCGCTCATCCTGATTGCCACGATTTAACGTATTTATGATAGGCCTGCATCTTATATGTAAAATTGATTGACCTGTCAATAAACAGATTCAAATTCTGCCTTAAGGTAGGTATAAAGTTTCCCTAATTAAGCAAATTCTTTAAGGATGACAACATGCACTGTTCTTATCAGTCACAAGGAAATTTTGTCAGTTGAGGTCATCTTTGAACATTTTGTCAACACTAATAACACCGCTTTTCTGTTTTGACTTAGATTACTGAAGAAAATATGGCGTCCTTGACAAAGTACAGTCGCTGGATGACGGATCTACCACAGGGGGTTACAAATGTGCCACTTAGCTGCCTAGCGATTCCGGGTAAGACATTCATTTAACATAACATTTCATTTCATTCAAGGTCTTCAGTGCTGTCTAATTTTATCACAAAACAACATTGGTAGCAATAATTTTGAATAATGAACAGTATATATGATTATTATATAACTCTGATGCGATTCACCACAATACGATCGATGCGATAACGCGATATCAATGTATTATTCGTATCATGATTTCGTATCGTGATGTCGCATCGTGATGTCGCATCGCGATGTGATGCGACATCGCATCGTGATGTCGTATCGTGTTATTCGCATCGTGAACAAATGTCGTGCTGTCGCTTCGTGGTATGTCGCATCGTGTTGTCATGATGTCGCATCGTGATTTCGTATCGTGTTGTCGCATCGTGAACAAATGTACTGTCGCTTCGTGATATGTCACATCGTGTTGTCATGATGTCGCATCGTGGTTTCATATCGTGTTGTCGCATCGTGAACAAATGTCGTGCTGTCGCTTCTTGTCGCATTGTGATGTCGCATTGTGTTGTCGTGATGTCGCATAATGTTGCTTTATCGTAGTATCGCCCTTACCTACGCAGAGGTCGACAATACGACAGTACGATATTCATATCGGAACACCGTAGCTCGCCGTCTCATACTGTTTGTACAAAGATAATCCTATTACGTAATAGGACATTACATAATAGCCATATCTTAAAAAGAGTATTTACAACATTATAGGTGTCAATTAATGACCTCTGTACCGTAACTTTTAGTGAAACATGTCTCAGGCCTACGTACAGCAGAGTTTGTCCTTAATTTTACTTTGACGTTATCTGCCCTTGCAAAATTTATATCTAAATCTTGATTATATACATGTACTAATATAGGTTCTATATTCTTTTCAACATTCATTACCGCGGTTTTTTTCCCGACAGGTTCGCATAATGCTGGCACAAGTGACCTTGACCCTGCCCTGGGAACTGCCGTGGACCAAACTTCAGTTGTAAGAAAGTTGGGAAACTCGTGTTGTGGTCAGCGTGTTGTACAAAGATGGTCTAAAACACAGAATCTCAGTATAACCGAACAACTACATGCTGGTGTGCGCTATTTTGACTTCCGAATCGCCGTACATCCGGTCACCATGGAGTTCAGATTTGTGCATGGATTATACGGCGGTCTTGTGCCACTTGCGTTGCGTGACATAAACACATTTCTTAACCAAAATCCATTGGAAGTTGTCATTCTGGATTTCAACCATTTCTACAATATGAACCAAACAGCACACCATATGCTTCTTGCGGAAATTCGAAACGTATTTGGTTATAAAAGTGTACCACCGCCTTTCTCTACACATAACTACAAAATGTGGGGTATGAGCCTTGGGGCTTTGAAACAAACCCCCCACAGAGTCATAACCATCTACCATAATGACAATATTGTTCAGTATCCGGAAATATGGGCTGAAAGTAACATTGAATCTCCGTGGGCAAACACCGCCGACCCTCAAGCTCTGATAAGATTTCTTGAAACAAATTATTCTAACAAATATCGTGATAATAATGACGTTCTCTACTCATGGCAAGGTGTTCTTACTCCGAGCTCTAAAAACATCGCTTTCCATCTGGGTTCGAGTCTCGAGGAACGCCTGGCTTCTAAGGCAACACGAGATTTCGTTAAATGGTTGAAAAGTGGAAAAGTCCCTGGGCCACAAGGAATAAACATATGTAACGCAGATTTCATAGAGAAACACGATTTTATACCGACTGTGTTAGGTCTAAACCAGTTCATAACTGAAATCCCGTCTACATTTTGAGAATGCTTGATTTTTTCAACGAGTATGGAATGCCAGTAATGTAGAAAGAGAAGTAAATGTGTCTGTACGACATGGATGCCTCCGTTTAAGGCTTTTAAGTCAACAAAGTTAAAGTGATTAAAATGCACTTCAATACACATGGGTTTTAAAGTCTTATTAATACTTTGGATTTTAAAAATACTTGTAGTTCTTTTATTACCAAGAACGTTATTGGATAATGCGGTAAAAGACATGGGCAAACAACAGTTGCCGTTGCTCGAAAAACATTCCTAACATAGTTTTGAAAAAAATCTTGTGTCATTACATTGTTATGGTGTTTTAATAAAAATACCTTTTTATCAAACTAAATTGGTGCTTACTGATTTTTTACAAGCAGAGCTATACAACAGGGCGCGGTCTTCGTTTGTCCGTGTCCAGAAAACCCATAATCCCGATATTGCTTTTTAAACGAAATACATGCTATGCATATATATAGCGCAATATTTTATTAATACAACATAAGAACTTTTCTGGTAAAGACGCGACGAAAATATCATGGAAAGAAATGTAAACGCCAACATTGTTTTAGGATAAATAGAACACAATTCTATAAATAGTGAATACACCAATTTAATATCTATTTACGAATATCTTACGTGCTAATGGGACTTTATGACTTTTCTTTCAAAAACACATTGTCTTGTTATAATGTCAGAACAACTTTGTTTACAGGTGAGGTAAAAAGTAATGAGCATGAGTAGGACACAAACAACTATTGCCCGTACATGACATTATGCGCATATTACTGCACAAAGTGTTTTTTTGGTGACAGTTTTATAAAAGCAATTTTTGGTTGCTGTGCATTTAAATGAGTTAAATTAATGATTATGCCGCATTAGTATTTGAAGTTGGTGCTTTAGATATAAAAAAATCGGACTGATAAAATGATAGTTGAAATGTGTCGTTGTTGATGTTGGTAGAGATTTCGGCAGTGGAAGGGAAGCAACTCCTGCATGCAGTTGTTCTTTTCTAAATTGACTTTCCCAATCAATATTTTGAAAGTTTTTTTTTTCATACTGGTAGCGGTGTATTGGTTTGAGTTTGGTGTATTGGGTTAAAAGTTATTATTTCCTCTACACTTTTGTACACACACCATTTTCAGCAGGATTTTTACTTGAAAAAATGCGCATAATGTCACTTTAAATGCACAGCAACCAAAAATTGCTTTTATAAAACTGTCACCAAAAATACACTTTGTGCAGTAATATGCGCATAATGTCACTTTAAACCAAACATTTTAGATAGTCATTGAAGAGTGCTCCATTCAGTCCCTAAAATTTTATTCAGACATAACAAAAGCATTCAATTGACGCATTAATTTCTTTCACATTCGTTGTACTTTTTAATTGGTTTGCTGTAACATGTATATTGTCATTTTGTATACGATATTTTATAATTCAGTGTCATATGCCAGGTTTATAATACAGTGTCATATGCCAGGTTTTTAATTCAGTGTCACATGTCAGGTTTACAATTCAGTGTCACATACCAGGTTCACAATTCAGTGTCACATGCCAGGTTTATAATTCAGTGTCATATGCCATTTTCAATTCAGTGTCATATGCCAGGTTATAATACAGTGGCACATGCCAGGTTTACAATTCAGTGTCACATGCAAGGTTCATAATTTAGTGTCATATGCCAGGTTTATAATTCAGTGTCATTTGCCAGGTTTATAATTCAGTGTCATATGCCAGGTTTATAATACAGTGTCATATGCCAGGTTTATAATTCAGTGTCACATGCCAGGTTTATTATTTATTTTCAAAAACACTCAAAACAGGGAATATTGCTTTAACTTATATTCATAACAAATCAGAATGTTAATCAATAAGACCAATTCATTTACTTGATGTCAGAATCTATTAATAATTTAGATCTGATAATAAATGTGGAACGTCGAAAATAAGTATGTCTCCCCGACATATTGGTTTTTGCCCTGTCCATTCATTTGTCTGTCACACTTAGTTTCTCTCAGTAACTTGAGATCAATTTGACAGTCTTTAAACTTAATAGGATGAGTAAATAATCAATTGTTTTGGGGGTCATTAGGTCAAGGTCATTGTGACCTGAACTGCTAAGTAACTTGAGATTTACAATTATGACCCACAGTCTTCATACTTCAGAGGACGACTGATCTTACTGAGTAGACGATTGTTATTTGGGGTCAGCAGGTAAAGGTCAACGTGACCTGAACTTTGAAAACCATTTCTGCTCGAGACCCATTTGACCAGCAGTCTTCATACTTCATTATGAAGATTGGTCTTTATTGAAGATTGGTCTTATAAAGTATATGATACCATTGTTGTTTTGGGTCAGAAGGTCAAGTCAATGTCACAGAGAATGTACATGTTCAAATTTCCTCTATAGCTATACATTTGGGGAAGACATGTTGTCGTTCAAAAACAGCGTCCAGTTTGTGCTTGTCTATTTGTTAGGTTTATTATTTATGATGCAAGATTGTTTTGCTACCCATCCTAAACCAATTTTTCTGAAACATTTGCGTACACATGCACATGTAGTTCAAATAAAAAGTCATGTATTGCCACATTTCACACAGTGGAATGTGTACCTCCATGCACACAAGCTTTTTTTTTTTCGTTTTCCAAATCCATGTTTAAGTTGTATGCACATAAGTATTTGGTCCCAATAAGCTTGTGAAATTTACTCTACATGTAACCAAAATTAGAATTAAATCATTTTAGAATAATAACATAACTAAAGTAAAACAATCAAATTCTTTAATGAAGCTGAATAACATAAATGTGGCCCCAAATCAAATACAAGGAAAAGATCCATATTAAAACCAAATTATAGAAAACTAGAAGGTCAACATGACTCTTAATTGCTCACCTGAGTCTATTAAGAACAGCTGCTAATCTTTTAAAATATGCCCCAATATTAGTGGTTAGAGCTGGTTGCCGGCTTAAAATCAGTCGCATCAAATTAATTGTTTGTCACGGGTTCAAGCCCTGCTACCGACTATGTCTCTTTATGTGAGAAAGTTGGCAGTTTCTTATGGAGGATAGAGTTCAAGTACTGGTTCTGTCGCGCTGGAACGATGGTGAGGTTAACTGGCCACTTGTGAAAATGAATAAAATACTGTTGAAACAGGTGTTAAACTCTACGCTAACAACAATAGTGGACCTTGGTGATTTGTGGAAGGTTAAGGTACCTAATGGGATCAAACTCATGCAACAACAATAACAGCCACTTGGTGATTTGCAGAAGTATTTAATGGGATACAAATTCTATGCAAGTCTGGTAAGATTGCCTAAATTAACAGGCCAAGATGGCCTTGACCTCTCCTTAACATATTTGCTTATCATGTGCAGAATCTTTGCAATACGGTTACAATGATAAAGGAGACGACTGTCAATGGTTCAATACATACAAGAAAAAAAGAAACTATTGAGTTATTAACCAAAAGCTTATTTATTTTAACTCAAAATATGTTGGATGAATCAATACCAACCTTTTGTCAACAGAACATGATAGAAGTTGATAAAACTGGAAGTATTTTGCACAAAATATAAATTCATGTAAAATGAATAAAGAGAAAAAGTTGTTTTTTAAGCAGACAACAGAGACCCAACGATCCTGAAAAAACTTACTGTGAGCAAGTGTACTTGCTCAGAGTGACCGGATGAGCTAAAATCTATTAAACCTGTAAATCAGCAGAAAATAAACAAAATGTAACAACAAGAGCTGTCAGTAGGACAGCGTGCTCGACTTTTTTTAGTGCTTGCCAATAAAACAAAACTTTGACAGTTAAGGGCACACAAGACTTTAACTAGGAATTTCTAAGTACAAATCAAGAAAATTTTTCACAGAGTTATTTTCTTTTGCTTACAGATAGGTCTTATGATGGTACATAAGTACTCCAACTTTCAAAGTAATATCTCAAATGGTTAAGTTAACAAGTGGACAAGAATGAAAATTTTAACTGAGTTTCTAAGTCAAAAAGGGCCATAATTCATATAAAATCCTTGACAGAATTACATTCTCCTGCCCATGTTTGGCAATCATGATGGTAAACAAGTATTCCAACTTTCAAATTAATATCTCAAACGTTCAGTCAAAAAAGTGGACTGGTACGAAAAACTTAACCAAGATTCTAAGTCGATAAAAGGCCTTAATTTTTAAAACAAATCCCTGACAGAGTTACCTTCTCTTGCCTGCAGATGGGGGTAATGATGTGAAATAGCATTAAAAGTTTCAAAGCAATTCTCAAAGGGTTAAGGCAATAAGTGGTTTTACCCATATTCAATGTATTTTCTAAGTCAAAAGGGGCATAATTCTGTCAAAAACCTTGACGGTTATGTCCTCTTGTCTGTTGATGGAGGTCGTGATGGTAAACAGTATGGTTAGTTTCAAAGCAATACCTCCAATGGTTTTGAAATAAAGTGAGGTTGGTAAACAAAACTTAACCAAGCTCAATACACTTTCTAAGTAAAAAAGGGCCATAATTCTGTCAAAAACCTTGACAGAGTTATGTACTCTTGTCTGTAGATGGAGGTTATGATGGTAAACAGTATGGTAAGTTTTAAAGCCATACCTCTAATACTTCTGAAATAAAGTGGGGTGGTACGAAAACTAGCCAAGGTGTGACGCCCCCCCCCCTACCCCCCCCCCCTCAGGCCCTAGGATAGCTCCCCTTTTCATAGAAAAGTCGAGCTAAAATTGGCTTTTTTTTTCCAAATAATTGTATCTATAAGCTAAAACTGGTAACTACAATGTATGTAAATAAAATAGAGAACAAAACTTAAAAAGATTCTTACATACCGGGTCTTTAAAACAATCAAGACAAATATACATTTTTTCTAAATTCATCTGAATTTATTACATCACAATTTAAAATGATATAAAACAAGGTAAGGCTATCACTGTAAGTGATTAATACCCCACTTATGCACTATTTGTCAATATGGCACAAATAAACCCTAAGGTACTGTAGTACTCTATATTACTTCACAATACAGCAATGTAGTATTCTAAATCATTGTAATGCAGTATATTGTACTATATCTAAAGATATTTCTTATTTTAGTAATAGGGGCCCCTGGGTGCACTGAATCTGACCCATTTCCCATTTGTTTGTTTTTTGTTTGGAAGGGGGCACTGCAAGTATGTTACAGAGCAAGTTTGGTGACATTCCATCTATTGGTCCATAAGAAGCCATTTAAAGTTTTTTTATCTTTAGTAACAGCATCCCATGTGTGCAACTGACCACAACTATATCCTGCTGTTGAAAATGGGACAATGCAAGGATGCTACAGAGCAAGTTTGTTGACATTTGATCCACTGATTCATAAGAATAAGCTGTTAAAAGTTTTTTTTTCTATTTTAAGTAACAGCGGCCCCTGGGTTTACTGGACCAGAACCATTTCCTCTTTTGAAAGGGGACAATAAATGGAAACTGCAGAGCAAGTTTGGTAAAAATGACATATAGTTTCCGAGTAATACTTGACTTTGCTCAAGATGGAACAAAGCAAGACTAAACGGACAGAACAACATGCATTATTCCTATATAGCCTCCCACTTTACAACATAAAGTGGGGGTATAATTAGCATATTATCAACAAACAAATTAAATATTGTACCTTTCAATCCCATAACTGCAACTGTGAATATTTCAATCTGCAAGGGTTTATGTATAAGCCAGATACATGTGTAAAAGACAGTCCAGAAAATTGCCAAAGGAAAGACTAAAATATGTGTCAAAAACCAAGCTGGACACATTTGTATGTAAAACTTGGTAATGATAAAGATATCTGTCTTAAGAGATATACCATTTCATTGTGGCATCTAACGGAAGTAAAATCTGGTGTTTACACAATTATGCAGTATTCATAATAAACATGTTTTAACAGTAACTAAGACATCAATGGAGATTCGTATAACTAAACTTGGATAAACTGTATAGCTGTTAACAATAAAATAAAAGCACTAACAGAATTTGGTTAATAAACTTTCTATACATTATACATGTACATGTATATAAAATCTAATTTATAGTACAAGTGTTTATATTTGTACTGCATTTAAACATGCTTAAAACTTTTTAAGTTTACGTTTGTGTCAAACAAGATAAAATAACAAGAAGGTGCCCATAATGGCCCTATATCACTCACTTGAGTTCCACTGGCTATTATACAAGGCCAACAACAGTGTGAAAGTACAGTACACTGAAGCAGTAAAATCTAAAAACTAGGTCAAAAGGGCAGGGTCCCATTTTTCCCCTAGGGCCAAAGTTAGAACAGGAAGAAGACTACTAGTCCCAATGCTACATACCAAAATATCTAAGCTTTAGACCTTGCATGCAATTATGGAGAATACTTTTTTTTCTGTTCTTATATATTAAGTTACCTCAAGGGTGTGCCCAATTTTGACCACAGGGGCATTATCTGAACAGTTTTACTAGGTGGTGCTACATAATAAATATCTAAGCTCTAGGAGTTATGGTACGAAACAAGATTTTTAAAGTATTTCCTTAAACAAGTCTACCGGTACACAAAACAAGTGACCACAGTAACAGGGCCAACTATGACCCCTAAGGGGCATGCTTTGAACAAAACTGATAGAGGGAAAACCTCAAAATGCTACAAAAATATTTAAGCTCAAAACCTTACAGTTTCTGACAATCAGAAATTATAAGTTTTACTTATCGCTGAAATAGTTATGATTGTGTTTGCCATGTCATCAACATTGACCCAGTGGTTTTAGAATAAATGTTGTTTGAAGGAAATGGTGGACAGACAGATGACGTATGCGAGATGGTGAGCGCACATTATTAAGTTCCCAATACTATTGAACAATCAATAACAAACTGCCCAGAATAGCCAGTATCACTCAGTTGGCGTGACTCGACTCGTCTGAGTAAGTAATGAAAATCTTTTGGAAAATGTGACCTTTTATCAAGGTTTTAAAATAAATAGCTGTAGCACAGTTGGTTTTCCTACATTGTGGCTTAATTTCAATATAGATCATCTACAGGCAACCTTCTTAGAGAGCGTTGTGAAAATCGGTTAGAAAATGTGACCTGCAGAGTGTTACCATGGTTTTACAGTTATTGGCTGCAACAGTTTTTTTCTCACAGCTAATTTTCTTAGTATGATACAGATATCTACAGGAAGCAAGTGACCTTCTGGGCAAGTTTTATGAAAGTCATATGAAAATTGTGACCGGTAGTGTGTTATCAAGGAACAGTTAACGGACAGATAACGGACAAACCACCATGGCATAAACCATGATAAAAGGAGGCATACAAAATAAAGACAGCTCTTATTTAGATATCAATTTCACTGTTTACTGCGAGGGTTGACCACAAAACTGTTGTAAGTCCTTCTTCATTTCATGAAGGCTACTGCAGTTTTACGGTCAACCCTTGAAATTTATTATTATTTATTACGACAGACAGACAAACAATAGTTTGAATGGCACTTATTACTCTGTTATTCTTGGTTACAATTATAATAAATGTTGTAAAACTATGTTGTTGCCCGAGCTTAACACCTTGTTTTGGTCATTTTTAGATAAATCCAATGGGATATTCTACTCAAAAAATTATAGTTCCTGACTAACTACTTTATAAAACTGTTAATCTTTAAAAAACACAGAATCAAGGATTGAACTCAAAACTGTCAGAAGTCCTTTTTATTTCATATAAGTTACTACAGTTTTGTGGTCAACCCTTGATAAATAACATAACACTATAATACAAATAAAGTACATAAAAATCATAATCCTATATGAACATGAACAAATCTACATGTATATAAACAAATACAGCCAGTCAAAATATAATGCCCAGATCTTGAACTTCAATCTTATACTTTTCAACTCTTAATTTCAAAAAGACCCCTGCAGTCCTACTTGGATCTCAACAAGTAAAGGCAAATCTGATTCTATGACACCGAATAAAGAAACCATGAGGCAAAGTAGTTTAAGCACCAAAGATGGTGGGAACACATTATCTGGTTAATATATACCTGCATACTTAATCTTTCGCTACTGGCATTTTACACAACTTTTGGCCAAAAAAACGCAATATTCAGACAAAACTGACTGGGTATTGCTGTCAGGTAAAACAACACTCCCTAACTAAAAATGATAACATTTACATTTTAAACTATGTTACCACTAGAGAGGTTTGTAAATTTCTGTTTTGTAATTTGTAATAGGAGTTTTAGCCGTTCAATTGACCTCTTGAACTTCTTACCTCTGACCAAACAATGAATTAGTAAATCTGGTCAGTTATGAACAATCTCCTGACAAAGTTTTACAGATTTAGACCCACGCCTTCTCTTACAAGAGATAAGAAACCCTTTTAGGGGTCCTTGTGACCTTGAACTTAGACATGCTAGCTTTTGGAATTAACAACATGTCAGCTTGTAAGGTCATAACAGTTCAGTTTGTGATAACACAGTAATTACAAGAGCCACTTCAACCCAACCTGCTAGATCATAACACATCTTCAGCTGTGGGATCACTAAATCTGAGCCAATGAGATCACATTTGACTTAATTTGAGGGATCCTATGAGCATTACCCTGTGAAATATCACATTTGGTACAACAGGAAACACAAATCACATTTGCACAATGACAAGAAATATTGTGTTTACAGTAATTAGATACATGCACTTTCTTTTTAACTTTCAGTGTTCACACAGAACAAACAAAACAACACTTAGGACTTACGTAATATATCCCAACACCAAAAACAAGACAATATTGTTAGACCAATGCTAAACCTTGCATAGTTAAATTGGTACCCCCTAACCGTCTTCAACCCCATTTACATTGTTACTTTTTTATCAAAGTGGTAGATTTTAAACTATCTATCCAAAACAATGATTTTTTGTGTAAACAAATCTTGATTGCAGATTTAACTTTGGCCCAGTCTGTTGAAATCTTGATTGCAGATTTAACCTTGGCCCAGTCTGTTGAAATCTTGATTGCAGGTTTAACCTTGGTCCAAATTTAATTGAAATCTTGATTGTAGATTTAACCTTGGCCCAAATTTCACTGAAATCTTGATTACAGATATAACCTTGGTCCAAATTTTGTTGAATTTTTTGCAGTAAGTGTTATCGCCAAATAAGACTTATTTAAGTAAAAATCATAGCAACCTACCAGTGTCACTACAAATAGCACTGCTTTGAAGTTTGAGAAAGCAGACAGGTGCAGAGAGCCAAACACAACACCTGTGTAACAGAACATTCTTCCAAATCCTTATCCATGAATAAATGGGCCAGCCCAATTCATAAATAGAAAATCTGATTTGCGTATAAAATAAGACAGCTAAAAATGGACAAGGCAGTTAAATTCTCTCTCCACAAGGGAAGCATGACCTAGGCACTGTCATCCCAAGAGAACACTGGCCTGAGTGACTGTTCTGTTTTCCCTGGGGGAAAAGGGCCAAAACAATAATAAATGGTGAAACAAGAGGGTCATGACGGTCATATATCTCTCACATGAGAACCATTGCTACTAAGAACAAGTAGTCAGCCAAAGTCAAAAGGTCAGAAAAAGGTCATTACAAGTATATATTGTAATTAATTTTCAAAACTGTGTACATGGTCCAGATTTCATCTCTGGTTTCAAAAGTAAGAAAGTATGTCAAAAGGTCAAGGTCATCTAAGGTTAGAACTGAAACGTGTTTGCAAAACTGTACATGTGTCCAAATTTCTTTACTATAGCTTCAAAAACAACAAAGTAGGTTCAAAGGTCATGGTCACAGAGTGTGGCACAGGGAGATCTGAACAAAGTAATAGTATTGGACCACTATAATAAAATGGAAACTATAATATGTACTTGTAAATCTAAATAAAAGAACGTACCACCTGGGTGTGGCCAATTTAACTATGGGGGATGATCTGAACAAAGTTCATAAAGCATCATTAGACATTGCTGTTAACCAAATATCTCAGCTCTGGGCTTTGCTGTTTCAGAAAAGAAGAATTTTTATTCTTTTTGCTATGTAAGTCTATGTTATTGAGTGATCCCCAGTGTAGGGTCAATTTTTATACATATATATATAATATATGTCACTGCATCATTTTCATAAAATGTTTGGAAATAAATACATAATTTATTTGATATTCTGTGATCTCGCACCTTTAAACCAATTTGACCCCAGGGACATAACATGAACAATCTTGGTAGGGTTTTGCATGGACTGGAATTCTTTAACAGGCAACCACCCAAGTATTATTCCTGTGAAGTTTGGCTGAAATTGACCAAATGGTTTAGGAGATGTCGTTGGAAGAAAGTGGTGACAAACTGATGCACAGAGGCATGGATGATGACAGACATCAGGCGATCACAATAGCTCACCTTGAGCACAAAGTGCTCAGGTGAGTTTAAAACATTAGATAAAATATTACATAAATATTTACATATAACATGAAATAGAACATTTAGTATCACAAAACGTAAAGGCCACAGCTGGTTCTAATGGAAGTCTTATACAAATAGTCAGCTACAAAATGTACATATCCTGATTTTTAGTATAAACAGTATTTATTTTCAAGTAATCCTGTACAGTACAATACATTGTATGCATGTAATAAGACAATGACAATCATACAAATGATCCTGATTTTTCACTGCTGCATAATAATACTCCTCTTGATTCAGAAAAAAATCTTCCTTAATACATGTTCTACACATGTATGAATGAAACTTCTTACACAAACCATTTCAATTTTCAAAATATCAGCAAATACATTTTGTTTTGTGGAGAATCTGCAAGGTCAAGTGGAAACTAGAGCTGTCACCAAATGCCCAGATACCACCTTGACACTTTTATAATACATGTACCCTTTTGCTAGCCACTTTAACTAAAGGAATGGGGGCTGCACGCTGATTGAAGTTGCTTTTCAGAGAATATGCACAGAAGCTGATTTCTGACGAAAAATGTCCGATGTACCATTTTCAAGAAATTTCAGCAAAAAAACTATTCAAGCATAATGCCAGCGATGTCTTCACTTAAGTTTTATCTCTATGTATACTATAAGTATGAAATTAAAATCAAAGAGCAATAACTCCATGAAAAATCATCAAAGTGGAAAATGGCACAACTATAAACTTCGTATCCAAGGGTATAATTAGCAACAGAAACAATGTCTGTATCTGTACAAACTGTTACAATGCTGTTTTCTGAAACGAGAAAAAAGACATCATATTAGTCTGTTTGTTAAGGGTTTACTGTAAACCTAGAAACTTTGGAAGATACTACATTTAGTGTTTCCTCACAGAACGGGCTTTTTTTTGCAGCTATTAACTTAAGTGCAATCATACTGATCGCAAATAGTGCAAAAATAAGTAGCTACGTCTAAAGAAATGAAACATTATATACACTGATATTAAGTATAATAATAACAAGAGGGCCAAGATGGCCCTATATTGCTCACCTTGGTACAAGTCCACTTGCCTGGTGGAAGTTCACTAGATGATGTTATATACCAAATAGGTTTTCCTATATACGCCTTTGTAAAACAAGTGACCCCCCACCCCTGGGCAAGGTCAATTTTGACTCCAGGGGCATGATTTGAACAAACTTTGAAGAGGTCTACTAGGCAATGCTACATGCCAAATATCTAAGCTCTAGGCCTTGTGGTTTCAGAGAAAAAGATTTTTAAAGTTTTTCCTATATAAGCCTATGTTAAACTAAGTGACCCCCGGGTCAATTTTGACCAGGGGGTAATAATTTGTACAATCTTGGTAGAGGTCCACTAGCCAATGCTACATGCCAAATATCTACATGTAAGCTCTAGGCCTTATGGTTTCAGAGAAGAAGATTTTTAAAGTTTTTCTATATATGCCTATGCAAAACTAAGTGACCCCCCGTGCGGGGTCAATTTTGATCCAGGGGTCATAATTTGAACAATCTTGGTAGAGGTCCACTAGCCAATGCTACATGCCAAATATCTAAGCTCTAGGCCTTGTGGTTTCAGGGAAGAAGATTTTTAAAGTTATTCCTATATATGCCTATGCAAAAACTAAGGGCCCACCCGCGCAGGGTCAATTTTAACAATCTTGGTAGAGGTCCACTAGACAATGCTACATGCCAAATATCTAAGCTCTAGGCCTTGTGGTTTCAGAGGAGAAGATTTTTAAAGTTTTTCCTATTTGTTGCCTAGAGAGTTCTGCAGGAATGGAGATTCTTTGAACAATTTTGGTAGAGCCCCCCGCAAGGAACATTCCTGCATGTTTGATCAACATTGGCCTAGAGGTTTCAGAGGAGATGTCATTTGAATCAAAATGTTGACGGCCGACGGACAATCATCGATCAGAAAATAGCCAGGTGAGCTAATAAATGCCCCAGGCAGGCTGATTTTTAATGTACATTGAACAAAATATTGAATGTCTTAATCACTGTTAGTAAAAGATGGTACATTATGAATGAACCCTTTGTAGTGTTACAAAGTCAAGATCTATCGTTACACTGAAATCAAATGCTAGTTTCACTGCATGTTGATACATGTAATTGAGTAATGTTGCATGTGTAGGTACAGTATCATACACTACTCGCAAAAATCGCTAACGTTAAACGCGCAAAATCATTCTAGGTTTACAGAACACTGATTTTTAACAGTGTCAGTTATGAGCAGGTTTTACTAGGAATACTTATTTTTTTTGTAATATTGCCAATATGAGTGATCACTGTGACGTCACTCCCCTAGATTGATAAGATATCAGGTGGGCAATAACAGTTATGTTTACAATGCTTATGTACCAAACAGAAATTTTAGTAACTTTTTTGCTATCTTACAGATTTTAAAAATTAAAAAAAAATCTGAAATGCTCTTGATTCTCTTACTTCCACATCTGAATATCTCCTAAAAATGAATTACCATTTTGAACGACAGTATATTTTTCATAACGACATGTTGCCACTATAACAACTGATAAAAATAGTTTACTCTCTCGTGATTTTTTCATTTTGAATTTTCACTAAAATTGAAAATAATGAATAAATTGTGCATTTTATTTGCTTTGCAATAATATAAAACTTGTTAAAATATCTTTAGTTAAAGAAAGTTAAAGTCGAAAAAACACTCACAATATAAAAATATAGACTACCGACTGCTGCCCATCAGCGTTATGTCTTATCAGTAAAAAATATTGCCTAATACTGCATTTTGTTTGCAAACATGATCACTTCTAAGAGCAGATGAAACAAGTGTCTCCAGCTGTCATAATGAATGCTACAAGAACAAGCGTCAATATACATGTACTGTATTCCAAGAAACTTTCGTGGATACTATATTTCACGTTTTTCACATTGCAGACATTTTCGTGACAACAAACTTTCACGGAATTGTATCAATCGCAAATACTGTGAAAAATTAGTTGTTCACCATCAACTTACGAATTTTGAATGCATATGCGTCCAGCAAGTTATATTCAATGAACCACATGATTTCATAAGTCTATATTATAGATGAATCATAGCTGGCATAAAGTCTACGTATTCGTAATTTTTTTCACCCGAAAAGTCAGAAAGATTGGTAGAGCCTATGGATATTTTAACAACATGTAATATGAACCTGGAATCTGAGCAGATGACAGACATTGGAAAAAGTGCAAGTATTCACTTGTCAATCAGATGGTTTCATAATTGTGTACTCATTTGATAATGCTAAAATATCAGAAACTGAAGGAGTTAAACAGATTTTTTTCTCAATAACATAAATATGATTTCATCTGAAACTGCATGATACACTGCTTTACCTACATCGGATTTAAAACAATAAACGACGGTTTGCCTGCATTTGTAAGTCAGAAATTGTTTAAGACATGGGTTTTTTCGTGGTAATTAATTTCACAGAAATAAACTGACTGCAAAAAACACTAATTGAAATTGCACAAAATCATTTCTTGGTTTACAGTAGTCTAATCAGTGACCAAAAAGTATCAGGGGCGCTAATAAAAAATAACAGATGACTGTCTCTACAGGTGTGCTACATGTAATCAAAGCTAACAGAATGACATTTTCCACAGGTTTGCAAATCAAAGCTAACAGTGACTGTTTCCAGGTGTGCTATTAAAGCAAACAGAATGAATATGACTGTTTTCAGTTGAACCAAAAGCTAAATGTAACAGAATGTGCCACAGTGTGCGAATTAAAGCTAACATGACAAGAGATGTCCCTGAAACATGACTGCATACCCCCCTGATGGCAGTCAATTAGTTGTTATGTAATAAAGGTCACCATGACTTTGACCTGCTGACCTCAAATTCACTAGTAATGACTGACCAACCTAGCTATTTTGAGAACACTAGGCCAAAGCGTTCTCTAGTTACTGATCCAACAAGTCATTTGTGTCAACTTTAACTATAACCTTAAAATCAGTTTGGGTCATCTACTGGTCATGACTAACCTACCTAGGTTTAGTTTATACTAATTTATTTTAGCTAGATTGCTTTTAGCTTATCGAGTCACTCTCGAGTCCACTTACTGGAAAAACCAGTACTTGTGTCATATGAGGAGGTAAGGTCGTGACCTTGGTGGGGCTCGAACCTGCAGCCTCCGGGATGAGCGACAGACACCTAATCCTCTACACCACTGAATTAACTAGGTCAGAGAGTTCTCTAGTTTTTTAATAAAAGCTCTCCATGACCTTGATCTTTGACCTGTTCACTTCAAAATGGATAGGGCCGTCATGATCCGGTCATCTACTGGTCATGACCAACCTAGCTACAAAGTTTTAGGACAATAGACTAAAGCATTCTTTACATATTGATTAGAAACCTACCTACAAAGTTCTATTCTCTAGATATTGATCAGCCAAGATTTCTGTTGAAGGTCAGTATGACCTTGACCTCTAACCTGTTCACCTCTAAATTGATAGGGGTCATCTATTGGTCATGACCAACCTAGCTACAAAGTTTTAGGACACTAGGCTAAAGCATTCTTTACATATTGATTAGAATAATTTGTTTCTATATAACAGAATGACAACTGACATGTGCAAACCAATATACCCCTCCATCTTTGATGTGGGACATAATGAGTGTTTCTACTGTAATAACCAAAGCTAGCAGGATTTCTGTTTCCACTGCGCTAACGAAAGCTAACAGTATGAGTGACTCAAGGTGTGCTAACCAAAGCTAATATAACCAGTGTTTCCACTTGCTCTAATAAATCCATGCTTGCTTATGACTGCTTGCGGAGTGTGAACAAGGTGAACTACTGCATTTCTGTTTACAGCGGCATGAACTCTTTACATATCACTCTGATCTTTCAAAAGTTAACTGCATGTTGTGATTATACAAAGTGTGTCAAAGTTTGATTAAAATTGCTTTAAAATTAGAAAATAAATTATGTGGTGCTACAGTGTTAACATACCAATTGACCAGACGCCAGGTGTCAATCAAGTGACTTCATTACCTATCAAAATTCGACTTTACCTACGACAAAAAATGCCAATTTGTTATAAATAATCCGACATCAACAAAGGGGTGGGTTTATAGCACCATTGGGCCCTTGCGTCATGTCAATTGTGGGCACTGGACACTAACCAGTCTCAATTCTCACTTTGACCTTATGACTTTAGTGGCCTAAAAAAATACCTGTTTAAAATATTACATTAATTAGGGTTAACAGACATTTAAAGGGGCACTCCCTACATCTGGCAGATTATATTCTCGAAACATAGATTATATGTTCAATGAATGTAAAATGATAAATAGAATTTCAAAGAGGACCTATGGTGAAAAAAGCCTCATTTTACAACAACAATACTTAGCTTATTGAATGGTTTACGGTACTGCAGAATATTTTAAACCACTGATTTTATTGATACTGACTGAGAATGTATAGCTGAAACTTTTAGGTTAAGTTATAATACTTCTAAAGATTTTATAATTTATGTTTTGTAGGTAATTTAGTTGACATCAGTTATAGGGTATGTCCCTTTAAATCAGACCACCCACGGCCTTTTAGTAGTTAGAAAAATGACAATTTTATGAGAGTGATGTTCAGATAAATGGCACACGTTACCAGAATGAAGATCTTTTAATGTCTTTTAGGACCTACAAAATGTACGGTAAATAAGAAATTATTAAATATGAAAAGAAAATCCTATGTTCTTACTTTTTTTGTTGGCATAGTCTACTTGTATTGCTCTAAAAACTTCAGGTGAAATTCCTTGAACTTGTCAAGAACAGCTCTCATCTCTTCTAGTTTCGGAAGAATTGTGATCCGAAAGTGGTAGGTTCCCGGCTTCTCGCCGAACCCTGACCCTGGTACAGTACACAACCCCGTGTTTTCCAGAACTTGCAGACAATAGAAGAAATCTGGGGTCTGATTCTGAGCTTCTGCCGCAGCTACAGCATTTGGTGGTAGGAAAATGCGCGGGGAAAGCGTACATGGCTCCCATCACCTCGTTGCACTTGATACCTTCTATTGAATTGAAGAGTTCTGTTATGAGTTGAGCTTTCTTCTTCAGCAGGGACAGAACTTCAGATTTCTCTTTCTCATAAAGTTCGTAGGACGGTTCTCCGGGTAATGGAGGGTTTACTATAGTGTCAACAACAACCTGTCCCAGTATTGGAGGGCACAGCTTCGCCGAAATAGATTTAAGCAGTATAGCCTTAACATCAGGGTGCAGATTGACGACTTCTGCATAACCACCACGGAATCCACACTCCCCCATGTAACCTTTCGAGCAAGACATGAAAGAAGCCAGTTCTGTTTTGCTATATTTACCGTTGTCCATTTCTGTCATGACTTTCTTGAAGGAGAAGAACTCAGAACCCTTCGCCCATATGTTATGCTGATAAACTTCATCCGCCAGAATCATGAGTTTCTCTTCGTTGGCAAATCGGATTATTTCCTCGATATTTTCTCGTGACAGAACCTGTCCCGTAGGATTTCCAGGATTGATCACACAGATAGCTCTAGGCACACATTTACCTTTGGCTTCATTTATGGCGCGTTTCAACTCGCTTACGTCAAGGCCCCAGTTTTTTTCCTCATTTAGGTAATATGGTATTGGGCAAGCATTAAATTCTGTAAGGGTTGCCGAATATAAGGGGTACTGTGGTACCGGAATCATAATGCCAGCCCTTCCGTTACCATCTTTCCCTGTCATCAGAAGATTGAGAATGGTTTTGATACCATCACTGGCGCCAGTACAAAGTAAAACATCATCAGCATTTGCTTCCTGTCCATCTCTTTTGGAGATATATTTAGCTATATCCTGCCGTATCACGTCTATACCAGGGGAGGCACTGAAGTAATGAATGTAATGAAGAAACATTACATCAACTTTACAATTTTCCTTTCATATAAAAATCAAAATCATCTGTACATAAAGTACTCACAAACATTACTCTGTTGTTATCATTATTATTACCGGTATAATTTCACATTATTTCATCATTTACCTAGTGTTTCCTGCAGGATCAGAAAGGGGCATGGCGTTTTTGTCTGAAAAGGGCACATCTGACGCGCGGCTGTGTTTAAAAAGGGCACTTTTGTTTTCTCATGTACAAGGGCGCGATCACTTTGTCATGTTTATTTGTTCTTTCTTTACCTTGTAACGCATGTAATTAAAGCCTTTGTTTATATGACATAATCTGGCTTATTTTTGCCATTGGGCTTAGGAATTTCTAGATCCTGAGGAGAGGGCCTCAAAACAAAATGTAAATCGATTGGCCTCTTCCCTCACCTCCTTTGAGTTTTTTTCTAGAGAAGTATTTTTTATAATACTGCATGTTTACATGTAGATTATGATACACCCATGTCTCCCACCTTTTCGAGTTTGTTATGTTAGACCAATTTTAAACGGTTTTGTGTTTTATCTCTGTTTATCACATATTTTCGCGATCCCGTTATCGCCGATTTTCGGCCATTTATTTTGACTTTTTACCGACTTTATCACTGTTTCGATGATAACAATTGTCATCAGCCGACGGTACGATGAACATTTAATTTAAAATAAAATTATTCAAAATCATAACATGGAAACCTCTTGAGAAAACAGTGTTACTTAACCAAGCATATCCTGAACAATAAACGACCCACCAATGCTTTCCTTCTCTTCTAAATTATATGCATTTACGGAAGGTAAGATTATAGAAGAAAAAAACAAATAACGAGTCGGTCATATAATTATGTACAGGCAATTATAGAATAATGATTAAAAAATGAAAAGAAAAATATACTGATAATTTTCAATTTAGCGGGAAAACAGAAAAACACGTGTTGTAAACTAAACAATTCAAAGTGTCGTCATTAAATGAAGTTTTCACCTCTACTATACTTTTTGTACCATGACCAACAGATTAATTTTATTTGCCTCTAGCGAATCAAACTATTGATCAGCATCGTTTTCACTGGACGCGGGACGCTGTGTTGACACGAATATTCAATATAGAAGTTCATGTAGGCGGATCTAACGTGACTATATTATCGAGAGGCGGAGCACACTCTGCCGACCCGTTTCGGATTATCGATTTATTCGGCGGACATGGTGTGTATTAGACGACGTGTTGACACTTTTTTTTAAGGATTGTCGAGAGGCGGAGCACACGTCTGCCGACTGTTTAGGATTATCGATTAATTCGGCGGACACGTGCGTGTATTGAGGGCGTGCAGGCAGTTTCATTTTTAGTAAAACAGGCGCGGTGGCGGTAAGGGCCTTTGACGAGGCAGGATGGCGCATGGCCGGCCATCAAAGGGCAGGACGGCGCGCCCACCACGGCCCAATTTACCATTTCACCATAGCCTAATTACTCTATGTATTTTACTGACTTGAACATTATTTCATCATTTATTGAACTTGGCTGAGATCTTAGGTCAATAAACTTTCAAAAGAAGTTTAGTGACGATTAGTTTGCAATTGTTAAAATTAGAAGAGATCGGACAACTCAAAATTTGTCCAATTTTTGCAATTAAAGGGCTATAACTCAGGAGTGACTGGGGCCATATGGCTTGCTACTGAACATGGCCAAGATATCAATCAAATAGATTCACAGCAATTTAGTGAAGATTGGTTAAGAATTGTTTAAGTTACCAACCGAACAACTGTGGACATCGCCCACCTGTCTGCCTGCCACAGGTGATGCCATAATACATCCCATCATAAGACAGGCATATAAAAAGGATTTCACTCACCCGAGTTCACAGATAACATTTGTTACAAATTATGTAAGATATGCATGATTTCCATCAGGTAAAACATTTGAATGCGGAAATAAAGTCTCTGTCAGGTTGAAAGCTTAGTTTTCTATATAAGCATTACAGTACTTGATGTTTCTGCATTATGGTTCTCTCTTAGTTTTATCTATACCAACCTATAGGAGCCAACACTCTGTCCTTTACATCCCTGTAGAAGTCTGCGAGCTTTGTTTTTAACATCATCTGGGAAGTTAGCTGTGTCTATCAGTTCAGGGTACGCGCAAGCTGCTACTACTTGTCGGATGAACGTGAGAGGGTTCTGACCTGTAGCATGGCAATCCCCAATGTTGGCTTGAAGCTGAAATTATATACATGTAGCAACCCCAGCTAATTTCTGATAGGCATCAAAATTAATCTAGTATAAGAAAATTGCAGAAAACTGGTATCAGTCGTAAACATTTCCATGTAAAATCATTATTTGTTATTCAACTGAAAAAGCTATACATGAATAAAAGCTAATAAAATTATCTACAATTTGCATTGCCATATTATCAGATTTATGACATTTATTACACGACATGCCAAAATGTATAGCGACTGACTAGTTTTGGATGAAATGAATTTTCATAATCATGTTTCCAGCACCAGTATTTATTGCAATATTGGGAAAGGTAACCTAACCCCATATGGCCATGTTTTCTGACAAATCCACAGGAAATGGTCAAAGGAAATTTTCTGAGAAATTCTTTTGAAATCCAGTGTGTGGTTTCTAACAAGAATACTTCTAATTTTTTCCTAAATAAGTATATATATAAATGTAAATATGAATGACTGATGGGGCCAGTCTTGACCCAAAGGGTACTTAATAGAATAGAATAAACTTTATTTCCAATCATGAGTTACATATGTTAATTAATTCATATATAATATTGAAGATAATTATCATCATGTATATTAAACAAGGCTTGATTTGTATTATTTAGACACAACTAACCAAAGCTTGAGGATCACTCTCAAACTTCACATCAAATGATTCAGCTCTGGACCTTGCAGTCTATGCCAGAAAGATTTTGCATATAGATACAAGACAATGAATAACTAAAGTGACCCCTAGAGAGGGGCCAGTTTAGAACCTATGGACATAATTTGAATAACATCATGGAAAACAACTGGACGATGCTACAAATATGTTCATACTAAACATCTAAGCTCTGGGATTGATGATTTCTTTTAGTTGCAATGGCAACCACTAATTTCTTTGAACAGATAATGTAGATTACTACCCAACAAAATTTCCATTTTGACCAGGGTTTAATGGACAATCTAGGTAGATGTCCACTATACAATGCTACATGCCAAATATCTAGGCCATCTCTGCCAAGTTTCATCGACATTGGCCCAGCTAATGGTTTCAGAGGAGATGTCATTTGAGGGAAAATTATGAACTGATGCCATACAATGGAATTGGTGAGCTAAAAATCCAATAAAAATATAATTACCACTTTTGTAAATGGTTTCTTTGCCCCTGCTGCCAGCTCTTTTCCCAGATTAACTGCCCGAGTGACAATAGGTCCTCTGACAGCATACTCCATTTCAATAGCACGAGGATTCACCGTCTTCATACTGAGCACCTTGCTCTCCCCAGTTGATATATCTCCCATTGCTTCTCTGTATTATAATCAACCTGCACTAAATCTAAAACAATTTCAAAAAATTTGTTTCATCAGCATGCATTAGATTTGCTTCTATTTTTACCATTTATGCATGAAAACAAGATACATGTATCTCTGAATTACAAATACATACCAGTCAAATATATTTTCCATCAGAAGAAAAAAACATAATTTGCATTAAATTTAATCAGCAGTTATCAAAACTTGCTTGTCTGATATCCCTGAACGCTTTGGTAAAGTTTCAAATCAGTCCCATAAGCAGGAGCTGTGAATCATGCCCATAGTAGGTTGTGCTTGCATGTAAAACAAAGACCACACTGACACAAAAGAGACTGCAATAGCCCACCTTATTCCTTGAATAGTCTAATTAGTCCAGCTAAAGATTACAGTGAAATTGTCTTCATTTGGCTGTTGATGCACTATGTGACAATTATAATGGTTTTGAACATGGCAGTGGCTAGGTAGTGGGTTCTATATTTTATATGGAGTATTGCAGATTCATTTGTGAAGCTACTAGAGTTACAATGATATCATATTAATTTTGAGTCATGAGTTTGGAAAAAAGTATAAATTTATCAAATATATACTTTTCTTAAAATGTCGAGTCAACCAATTTAATCATGTGATGTTCCAGTGTGTGACGTCATATAACTTCATGCACTTGTTGCATTTCTCGGTTATATTTTTCAGTTTTTAATATAAGTTTGTCAGGCAAAAATTATTTTCTCCTTGATTTCTCCACTTCTTATTTCAAAGAAAAACACCATACGACAATCTTGTTGAAAAGAGCATGAGAAATCGGTTAATGATTAAATCATAATAATTAAGATGATTAAGACACTTCCTTTGAACATTATAAAAGTATTTTAAAACAGACTGATTAGTCATCAAACAAGTTTCTAAAGGTGACATACACTTGAAAAGAATAGCCTCAATATGGCTAGGAAAGAATCAACTGTGAATTCAGATAGTTATATTTGGTGTAATTAAGTAACTAATTTACCACCAGTTTCTCAACCCACCTCTAAACACTGGTGCAAGAGGTCATATAATCATCTGATAAAAGGTCACATTATTTATAGAATTAATGAAGGTTACAGCACGTAGACAACCACAGTTCATTTTCCGATGGCAGTCGTAATACGGCACTACATTATCGAAATAATATCAATGAAAATTACTGTATAATGACAAAATATACCATAAACTTTGCTTCCTCTTTGAAAATCAAAGTTTAACAAGATGCTAATTGGCTGGTTCCTATTTACAAGAGCTATACGTTTCATCCACGCCGGCGTGTTCCGGTCTTATAACGTAATCTGGCATTGTACGGTACGAACATGTACGGTGGCACAGAGGTGACATGCATTGCACTTCTCTTTATTTTTTCGTTCCCACGAGATACTTACTCGATGGAACGACTTAGTATGTCGTGGTAACGAGTTTCTTAGTCGTGGGAATGAAATAAAAAAGTGAAGTGCAATTTTAAAAAAGCATTGCATTGAAAAAAAGTATTGCATTGAAAAAAAGTATTGCATTGAAAAGAAAGAGTAGCGCATTAAAAAAAGAATGGTAAAATAAAAAAAGTACAATAAAAAAGTAGTGCATACTAGCTATGTCGAGGGAACGACTTACTGACTCGTGGGAACGAGTGGAGATTAAGTGTCCACAAGATTCCTTATATACAGGCGGACGGACAGACAGGCAATCTGAATCCAGTGTAGGAGGGGGCATAATAATATAAAATTCATCTCTTGTCAAATTTTGTAAATATTTTACATTCAAAACTGTTTACATTCAATTCATAATATTACAATTTCCACCTATTTCAATCAATTCATAATATTACCTTACTTTTCAACGTCTAAAGATTTAAAAGATATTTCAAGGCGGCAGAGAAAAAATACCTTTCAGAAACATTGCATTTATACTTGGTTGTGAAAATTGCGTATATTAACAATTTGAATGTGAAATATTTACAAAGAATTGACAAGAAATGTTGTTTATTTTTGTATCAGTTCTATTATCAGCTTAACCTTTACCGGCCAAGCATAACCTCCACCAACAGCTTTTGGGTAGCATTTTGTCAGATACATCTTCAAAGAATCACAATCAGGGCCAGACTCGCAGCTGGATTCATATATATGCCTACTCCAGCGCTTCTAAAGCAGCCGTTGCTAAAAAACAGGTATAGAAAATGAAAAGGGTGCTCGTTTTTGCCGTTTGTCGAGTGCGGGAGTTCTTACTTCGTCAATCTTTGTCGGCATTTCGCATTGGTACGCCGAAATACCATAAGGGTCGAATAACGAGTTTGGACTTTCACAAGATCTTTTGAATCATTTTATATAATAAAAGAAAGCAATCACTTACCTGCCTATAGTATCTCTGTTTTTTTCCACCTCCACCGGAATTCCCCGCTTCACCAGCGGTGACGGTGGTACGTGTTTACGGGCCGTGCTAATAGACTGAGGGTTCTCGTTATAATTACCGGCTACGCTACACGCCGATAAGGATGAAACGTATAACCCCAATTTGTAATGAAACGAATTGGGTACCAAACAGCTGATACCGGTGTACCATACTTGTACTAACTGTGTCAAATTAACTTGACCGGTAAGTTTTTCTTATCTTTAGCTTATGTAAACCAAATTATTTCTGCTGTATATGCGAAAAATGACCAGAATACTCCATTAAGACTCACTCTGTTTTTGCATTGATCTTATGAATCCTGGTTATTGTAATGGTACCAGGTTAACTCGAACTTCAGTCAAGTCGTACTTAGTTATCTCGTACCCGAACATGTTAACTTAACCAGCTTGTCGAAAAAGTCAACTAGATCTAGTACTGGTTGTATTTCAGGTTTTAATGTATATATACAACACCTCAATACAGAACATATTGGTTTTGACTTCCAACGAGAGTCTTCTTGTACCCAAAGATACTTGCAATTTTTACTAAGAATTACAGAGTCTGAAACCTTTAAAATATACGGCGTTCCTATTTTAGCCATGCTATTACCCCAATCTTTTTATGCCCCCGAAGGGTGGCATATTAAAATAGCACCGTCCGTCTGTCCGTCCGTCCGTCTGTGTGTCCCAACTTACAATTCGTGTCCGGACTGTAACTCTGTCATGCATTGAAGGATTTTAAAATAACTTGGCACACATGTCTAGCACTCAAGACGACGTGTCGCGTGCAAGACCCACACCCTACCTCAAAGGTCAAGGTCACACTTGGAGTATGAAGGTTATGGAATCCTGTATATGCAACATTCGTGTCCGGACTGTAACTTTGTCATGCATTGAAGGATTTTAAAATAACTTGGCACAAATGTCTAGCACATCAAGAGACGTGTCGCATACAAGACCCACGTCCCTACCTCAAAGGTCAAGGTCATCTTAGAGTTTGAAGGTAATGGATTCCTCATATATGCTATATGCACACTTCGTGTCCGGACTGTAACTTTGTCTGCATTGAAGGATTTTAAAATGATTTGGCACAAATGTCTAGCACACCAAGACGACGTGTCGCATACAAGACCTACGTCCCTAGCTCAAAGGTCAAGGTCACCTTAGGTTTGAAGGTAACGGATTCCTCTATATATGCATATATGCACACATTCGTGTCGGACTGTAACTTTGTCATGCATTGAAAGATTTTAAAATAACTTGGCACAAATGTCTAGCACATCAAGACGACGTGTCGCGTGCAAGGCCCACGTCCCTAGCTCAAAGGTCAAGGTCCACTTAGGTTTGAAGGTAATGGATTCCTCTATATATGCTTATATGCACACATACGTGTCCGGACTGTAACTTTGTCATGCTTGAAGGATTTTAAAATAATTTGGCACAATATCTAGCACATCAAGATGACGTGTCGCGTGCAAGACCCACATCCCTATCTCAAAGGCCAAGGTCACCTTAGGTTTATAGGTAATGGAATCCTGTATATATGCATACTTTGTGTCCGGACTATAACTTTATCATGCTTTGAAGGTTTTAAAATAACTTGGCACAAATGTCTAGCACTCAGCGGATGTGTCCGTCAGATCCAAGTCCCTACCTCAAGGTCAAGGTCACACTTAGTGTTTAAAGTAATGGAAAACTGTATGCATGGTTCTCTGTCAACTGGAAGGATTTTAAAATTCAAGCACTTTATTGAGCACGGAGAGGCACACTGTGGGCCCTCTTTCGGGGCTTCGTCCTTGTGAGGCACCTCTTGTTTTTTATTTTTTTATTAACCCAATCTTGATATCAGACAACTAAAGTGTCACAAGCTATTAATTATCTGTCACAGTGGCGACAATTAACTTTTGTCTGTCACTAAAATAATTTTGTCGTATTTTTAGAATTATCGCTATACTGAGCCCCTGCATGTGAATTTAAAGATAATATAATTATATTGTATGTCGTAATTCTGCAGATGGCTGAGGGCGGACCAGCCTCTGACTGGCAGAGTGGGAAGACGCTGGCCGAGGCATGCCGGTATATGCTGACGAATCAGATAGCGACTGATGTTGAGTTTAGCGTTGGTAATCAAGAGAAGATAATTAAAGCCCATAAATTTATACTCATATGCCGCAGCTCAGTGTTCCAGGTTTGTATTTTGTATTACACAAAAGTTTCGATTCCTGCTCGTTGGAGAGACAAGCATTCTTGCCCAGATCGGGATATCTGCAGTTTTTACCAGTGCTGGAAATCCTCTTCCCCTGGTAAGAACTTAATGATAAAAAAAATATTTTTTAAAAAAAAAAAAAAAAAATAAAAAAAAAAAAAAAAAAAAAAACCAAAACTAGAAAAAACTACTTTTTTAAAAAAATTTTAAAATCCATACATACAAAAAAAAAAACCTAGTTTTATTTATTTCTGCTTCTGTTATCGAATATGGTGCAAGAAAGCTGTCTGGCGCATTCCCCCCGCCCCCGCCCCCTCGTCACCGCAAAACGCTAGCAACAAAAGATTCTTCTTTAATGATTTGACTTGATGACCTAATTTTTGACCCCACACGGCCCTGTTTCGAACTTAGTCTAGAATAATAAAGACAAGCGTTATGAACAATTTTCATGTCAGATGATTCGGTTTAAAATGTTGCACCTCGAGTGTTCACAAACTATGTGAGGAAAGACAGACGTCGGACATCAGACGATCACAATAGCTCACTCGTAGTAAAATGTACTACACTTTCAGTATCGCCTGTTATATCAGCAACAACAAAATAATACGGATAGTGTTTTAATAGAAGTCTCGGGACTGAAAAAGAACAGTCAAAATTCCACGAAATTCACGCAATGCTACGAATTCAAAGCAGCGAGTTCATGTTAGCGCAGTAAAATAGTTCTTAACCCTTGGAACGTTTTTTGTTAAACTAACGTGTTAGAATGGAAATAGATTTTATCTTTGAGTGATGTACACTGGTTGCCACACAATGATACACTGACCGGTATATCGATCAAATGTAAAATCTTTTTCCTAATTCTAACATGAATCACGATTTTCTCTATATATACAAAGAGCAAAAAAAAAAGTTTTATTTTGCCATAAACAATATTTTGACTCGCGGGCCAATATGACGTCAAAAAATGCCGCATACGTAAAAATGATGTATAAAAATAACCCTTTGCACTTATTCACCTGGTGGGATGTCTGTTCATAAAAGAATAAAAAAAACATCTGTTTCGGCGATATCGTCTAATTAACCACTCTTTGATTAGTTCGAATGCGCAGTAATTAACCACGAAGGCCCCCTCGTGGTTAAGTACTACACAGCAGAACTCTAGATCATTGTTAATTAGACGATAACACCGCTGAAACGGATATTATTTCAAAAATAACGTACCTTGAAAAGTCATCATGGTAATGAACAAACGTCGTACGCAACATAATCGTGCAATGCTTCATTAAAACTTGGGGAAATGCTTCCGAATCGAATTATAACAGCATTTGCTGTCTACAGTTTGTTCTCAAGTTACAGATTGACAAACATTAAATATATTTCAGGCAATGTTTACAAATAATTTTGCTGACAGCAGAGAGACGATTCATATTCCTGATATTGAACCAGAAATGTTCGACTGGCTCCTCGAGTAAGTACTCGCTTATTGTTTCAAAGTATTGGACAAGTACTCGAATACTGTTTCAAAGTATTAATCAATCAGTAACGCTTATTTCATTTTATCTCTTTTTGGTGGATTTGGATGTTTCTGTACTGATACTTAATTGAAAATTGAAGACCCCTGTATTTTTATGAACGTAAGGGCGTGCTGAGCGCCGTTTGAATTAAATATACATGTAGCAGCAAAGGCAGATAACTGTGTCGTAATATCTAGTTGTACAATGTATTCCTCGTTATTTTCACGTTCAGTAATCATGCGTTTATGTATTTTCCTTCAAGGTTTATTTATACTGACGAAACAGACATAACTGGAGAAAATGTCTTGCCATTGTTATATACTGCTAAAAAGTATAGCGTTCAGAAACTGGTGCATAAGTGTCTTGCTTTTCTAGACAATGGGCGTTCACCGGAGAATATTTGCGATATTCTCGAACAAGCACATCTTTATGACGAGGAGGAGTTTCGAGAAAAATCAGTCAGGTATATATTAGACAACGCCAGAGATGTTCTCAAGTCGTCTGCTTTCTTGAATTTGTGTCATGAGTGCGTTAAAAAGGTTGTAAAATATGACGAACTGCAAGCAGATGAGCGAACTGTTCTAGAAGGGGTTACACGGTGGGGAGAAAATCAGTGCCAAAAACAAAATTTGGAGAACAATAATGAAAATTTGAGAACTGTTCTAGGTGATATATTGTACCTCGTGCGGTTTCCGTTACTAGGTGAGAGCTACTATACTAACGTTGTATGCGACACGGCACTACTTACCGACAGGGAAAAGGTTGAACTGTTCAAATATTTTTATAAGTCGGGTTATAAAACTGACACGTTTATAACTAGAAATAGATATGCAGCTAGTGAAATCTCGCAACATTCCGTTGCACCACCTAAAAAGTCCGAAGATCGCTCTATTCAAACCTGTATGCGTTATAGCCGCGTTTGTGACGACGGTTCGTGGTACTGTGGCGGGGAACCAGATGCAATAGCCTTTTCGACCAATCAGAAATTATGGATCCACGGAGCATTGGTTTATGGCTCCTACATTGGCGAGGCAACTTATGACGTCACATGTTCGATATATGACTCTTCTGATTTAGAACTTGTTCAGATTAGAAAACAAATCAAGACGAGTGAACACCAGCTTACGTATGTAGTCCTGTTTGAAGAGGCTGTAAAGGTGTGTACAGAAAACAGGTACTCGGTTTTAGTGAAACTGACCAACCCTGACGGGATTGATACCTATCAGGGGTCAGAGGGTAATTCTTCTGTCAAGGTTGGAAATACTAAATTTACATTTTCAAAATCGAAACACAGTCGGAATGGTACTGATGTGAAAATGGGTCAGATACCAGGTTTGTTGTTTTCAGTAGTAGATTAATGCAGACAATTATAGATTTTTTCTTGAATGGCCAGTTGAAGTCGCCTCCGAATTAGCGTAAACCACCGTAACGTAACATTTCAATCATGAAGGGTCATTGTTTCAAACCATGTTAAAAATCGGACCCACTGTGAGAAAGTTTGTGAACATTTTTTGAGCAAATGGGTCACGTTGGAAACTTTCCCACCGGTGTTATGGTGTAAAATTAGAGCAGTAAACAGACCACTTTGAATTGTAGCTTTTTTCAAGCTGTGATTAGGAACAGGTGTGTTTCTGTTCTTAGGGGAAGATATATACATTTGTATTCAAGAGTCTATATTGCTGTTATTTGAGATGGACAATCATTTCACTTTCAGTGGTCGACAATTTTGACACTATATGTTTTTGTACAGGGAGTTTGGGCTTCACATTCCGTTACGTTGTGGTATCACCGTTACGTTGTGGTATCTCTGTTACGTTGTGGTATCTTCGTTACGTTGTGGTATTTTTCAGTGTCTGGGGAAGGGTCTTAGAATTCTATGGTACACTTTTGTTTAGGGGATTTTGCCATATACACACATGTGACGTATTCTGCTTCGATGTGCAATTGTTATAATGCATATTATGTTCATTAGCTTTAGTGAAGTGTGTTAAGTGTGAACAGAGGACGGTTTTGTGCGTTTGGTACTTTCACACGACTATAAATGTTTCAAGCAACACATAGTATTCTAGTGTGATACAAACATTCGAAGATATAATGGAGACTTTCATCAAAGTTCAAACTTAAAACAAGTTTAATTCAAAGTTTTTATCAACCGGTCATAACTTAAGCAAGGTCAATTCAAACAAAAGAATACCAGTTTTCTCATCTCTGCGGAAGTTACTATTCATTATAGGTTGCAAATTTATTTATTACCTTGTCCACCGTAGACCACGTAGGATAAAGGACATTTACTTAGAAGTAAACTTAACAACTTTAAAAACGCAACTAGGTATTTGACGTGTATTTTGTAGTAATTGCAAGTGTAATTTGGAAATCTCAAGAACACCATGCTTTTTGTTTGCTATTCCTCTTGGGTTTTTTTCAACAAGTTCGTCACTAAATTCAAATATAATTCGATCGAAACATGATTTTAGAATGCAAAAATAATAACTTCAACTCAAAATGTTGACGCAGGGGCTGTCTTTCTGGACTTTCCTCTCATTTCTCCTTCCCTGACTCAACGAGTTTGGACAATTTGTGTTTTCGAACCCCCCGACCACGCTTTTACTCAAAATTTATGACTTATTAAAAGGGTTGTGTTCTTAAAGTTGTTAAGTATACATTTATGGAAGGTGACAATATCACAACACTGCGCCCGATTACTGAGATTACCCGACCTGTGTCAGTAAATTCGTGAAAAGTTACAGTGAGTAACAGCCTCAAACGCTGGCAGACGTTACCTTACGGGTCTTAGGTTCCTAACAACATGTACCTCAAAGGGATATATGGGGTGGAACGTGTACCGAGTTTGATACATTTTTAAATCGGATCTAGTCATTTTTTGTACGAAAGTAACTTGCTTGTTTTTATAGATTTTAGTATTTTTCCCACTGTATGTTTAAATCGCGTTGCGCATTTGGTGATTTATAGTACATGTATCTTAGACTTCTGCTTTTTTACAAGCTGGTGTTAGGAAATTAGTTGTAACGAAGTAACTTGGCCAAATTATCACATTCTCAATGTAACGTACTTTTTTGATTATAAAATATTTGCGATTTTAATGTGCACTTTGTGATTTATTAAAGGATATATCAAAGTTAAAATGGTTGGACTGTTTTGTTTGACAAGTAGTATATTCTTTTTATAGCTTAAATTAAATTGAGACGGAAGAAACAGCAATAAACTATAAGAAATTGTTTTTTAGAAGTCAAAAAATAGTACGAATATATAGTATATACAATGTACGAACGTAACCATGGAAACGCTCATTTAATAAAAGCATTAAAATGGAATTTAGGAATAACTACCTTCAGTAGTGGCGTGCCTCTAAGAAGTTGCGTGCTTATAAGAAGTGTTCTAACCAGATTTTTGAAGGTTTGGACGAATCCGTATGATATGGCTAGAATGAGCTGGTGTGTGGACAACGGAGATAAGGAAACGAACGATAGTTCGTTCATAAAGACATGGTTTCCTGTACGAGGGGTATTCATTGAGTGTTGAGACTTACCTAAAAAAATAAGACTAAAGCAGATTAACGGCAAATTTCTTTATAACAATCCTTCAAATTATTCTTCCTTAACAGAAATGCACTTTTCCATCCTAGATATCCATGCGTTTGGCATTTTACAAAATGGAGACACCCTATGGAATATAACCGCCATATGACAGACTATGGTTTGACAATTTCGAAACCATAAGTTATAAATAAAATAAAGTCAATATATGATATCATACTGTAATGATAGTGTAATTGATTGAAACAACAAATCACTGATGTATCTGAGTATTCTCATTTTATCAAGTTTATATATTTGGAATACATCTCTTAGTCATATCTAAAAATGAATAAATCTTGTTTAGTTTCGTGGTGTTATAATGGTGTACCGAGGCTATATCCGGCATACTAGCCAATGAGACCCCGAGCATATCTCCCGTCATGCTGTTAAACAGGTTTCCAAGTCAAAAGAGAGAACTTTGCCCGTCTGCAATTTATAGGGCAGATTCCCTGACGGTACCCAAAATGACCGGCTTTGCGGTGCTCCACAGCTAGTGGTAGTTCCAAGGACTTGACCATGGCGTCATCAACCGCAAGGTACTCTGGAGGGCAACCCGATGAGGTTCGGGAAGATGGATTGGTTCCACGGATGAGTCCCTCGTGTTGATGTCTAGGGGGGTTACCGGTCTGTCGTGAGAGCCATCCAGCATCAGGACCGTTCGTTCGCACTGCCGAGAGACATGCATTGATCTCGCAGTCAAATGCTAGTCGACTGTGAGACCTCTTTCCAATACCAGAGTATCCTTCCATGTGATGCAGCACAGTAGTCTCGTAAAGGATTCATGCCAAGTTTTGGATGTAGATTTAAATTTGGACCATGTATATAGTTTTGCATGTATATTAGCTCGAGTTTTCGAAGAAAAGGGGAGCTATTCTACTCCCCTCGGCGTCGGCCTCCACGTCCGCGTTGGTGTTACACCTTGGTTAAGTTTTTCGTACCACCCCATTTTATTTCAAAACCATTAGAGGTATTGCTTTGAAACTTACCATACTTGTTTATCATCATAACTTCCATCAGCAGACAAGAGTACTTAACTCTGTCAAGGTTTTTGTCAGAATTATGGCCCTTTTTCTACTTAGAAAATACATTGAATGGGGGTAAAATCCACTTATTGACTTAACCCTTTGAGATATTGCTTTTAAAGTTGGAATACTTGTTCCCATCTGTAGACAAGATAAGGTAACTCTGTTCAGGATTTTTTTAATTAAGGCCCTTTATTGACTTAGAATCTTGGTTAAGTTCGTATCAGTCCACTTTTTGACTGAACTGTTTGAGAAATAGCTTTGGAAGTTAGAATACTTATTTACCATCATGATCCACAAACATAGGCAGGAGAAAGTTAAACTGTCAAGGATTTATTTGAATTATGGCCCTTTTTGACTTAGAAACTCAGTTAAATTTTCATTTTTGTCCACTTGTTGACTTAACCATTTGAGATATTACTTTGAAAGTTGGTATAGATATATACCATCATGACACCTATCTGCAAGAAAGAGAAGATAACTCTCTTAAAATGTTTATTGATTTGTACTTAGAAAATCCTAGTTAAAGTATTGTGTGCAACTTGCACGGTCATGCACATATATCATTAACCACCTGAAGTATTAATCTACAACTTTGCTGTAGTATTCAGGGATATCAAACATTTAAGTTTGATAACTCTTGACTTAATATCTTGCTACTTATGGCCCTTGTTTATACAGATCCTTGTTTTAACTGTCAAAGTTCTGTTTTATTGGCAATCACTAAAAAAGTCGAGCGCGCTGTCCTACTGACAGATCTTGTTTCAACTGCCATATTGGCTGCCCTTGACCTTTACTATTTTTGAAGCTAAAGCAATAATATTTTGAAACATCGGTACAGGTATAGTTTTGAATGCAGATTTCGACTTTGACCTTTGCTGACTTTGACCTATGGCATAGGTTTTGTTTTTCAAGCTTTAGACGAAATTGTGAATTTTTGTTAAGTTTTTCGAACTTATTAGACTGACATTGATTATGACACTTGTTTCTTTATAAAGTGCAGTGATAGTCAGGTGAACCATATACCCCGCCCCCCACCCCCCCCCCCCCCCCTATAAACTGTGACCTTTGACCTTCTGACCTGAAAATCAATAGAGGTCATCTGCTGGTCATGACCAACCTCCACATCAAGTTTCAAGAATGCTAGGCCCAAATATCTCGAGTTATTATCCGGAAACCGTTTTATTATTTGGAAACCGAATTATTATTCCGTGTCACTGTAACCTTGACCTTTGACATACTGACATTAAAATTATAAGGTCAATAAATCAATAATAATAGGTCAATAAATCAATAAAGTGCAATGATAATCAGGTGAGCGATATCATCATGACCCTCTTGTTCTTGTAAAACATGTATGCCCCCCCCGTATCAGCTGTGACCTTTGACCTACTGACCTCAAAATCAATAGGGGTCATCTGCTGGCCATGACCAATCTCCCCACCAAGTTTCAAAATGCTAGACCCAAGTGTCTCGTGCTTTTATCCGGAAACCGTTTTATTATTCCGGGTAACTGTGACCTTGACCTTTGACCTACCGACATTAAAATCATTAGTTTAATAAATCAATACTAATAGGTCAATAAATTAATAAAGTATAGTGATGTGAGCGATATCATCATAGTCATCTTGCTTAAGCAAGAGATGTTTGTAAAACATGTATCCCCCCCCCCCACTATAAACTGTGATCTTTGACCTACTGACCACAAAATCAATATGGGTCATTTGCTGGTAATGACCAACCTCCACACCAAGTTTCAAGATGCTAGGCCTACGTGTTCTCGAGTAATTGTCTGGAAACCGTTTAACAATGCCGGGTTCTTGTGACCTTGACCTTTGACCTACTCACCTCAAAATCCATAAGGGTATTTGACTTGCACACGAAATTTCAGGATCATAGGCCAAAGCGTTCTTAAGTTATCACCCGGAAGCTGTTGCTACCTAGTAACTGACCGACCGACCGACATGTGCAAAGCAATATACCTACGCTTCTTTGAAGGGGGCATAATAAGAGATATATTTAAAATACCACACTCTGAACCCAAAATGTATTATAAGGAAGCACGAAAAGCCTTAGCCAGAGCTAGTTAAGTCCCCTATGATCTGCTGTCACTTCCAATGAGTCTTGTACCCTTTCCGGCGGCTCCGATGTTGTTATAAATATGTATCTGTCTACATAGTGTTATTGTCATAACTAGCCTTCGATAGGGTGTTTTTTAGTTGCAAAAACTTCATCGATAGTGTTGGAAAATTAGAGCCAATCATTGCATTGTGTGATATCTTGTTAAAGTTCCACAAAGTACAAGTACCAGTACCAATACATTGTATAAGTAATGGTATTTAACTAAAGCATCGGAACAATATATATTCATTTCAGCAAAATGCCAGGGTGAGTAAATTATTAAGACCACTCATCGGCCGTTCGTGCACCATTTCTTTCAAACGACATCTACTCTTAAACCACTGGCCAATGCTGTTGAAACTTGGCAGGGATGTTCCTTGTATGAAGTTCTATCAAAGGTGTTCAAAGAATGGCCTAGGCATGTAGCACAGGCTCGTGGACCTTTGCCAATGTTGTTCAAATCATGACCACCGGTTTATATTGACCCTGCCCAAGGATCACTTGATATAACATGGATTTCTATAGGAAATATTTCAATACATTCTACTCTGAAACCATGATGCAAGGAGCTTAGATATTTTGCATGTAGATTTGCCTTGTGGACCTTTAATGAGATTGTTCAAATCAACACTCCCGGGTCAAAATTGACCCCGCCCGGGGGTCGCTTGATTTCACATAGTCTTATAAAGGGAAAACATAAAAAAAATCTTCCTGTCTAAACAGCAAGGCCCAGAGCCTAGAATTCACTACCCTTCCAGGAATTGTCCATCCATTTGATTGGCTTATGATCCGCCAATAGATTAGAAATTAATATACACGAGCAAGTTGGTAATATACACTTGGTATACCCTGTCATTGTACCCCACGCTACAATGGTTTGAAATATTTAGGGTACGCAATAACGGCTCTGGTAACAATTACTGGGACGATTATCAGCGGAACAATAATTGAAAAGAAGAATAAGGTTTTGTATAGAGTCACAAGACAGGGAAAACATTTTTTAGGAATGTATATGAAATGATTTATTCACATTTCAAAGTACATTACCTGCATTCGTATGAAAAGTCATGCGTTGGCAGACGGCAACTTCAATAATCAATAGTAATTGTGATGTATTTTAGTGACGACACGGAGTGACATTGAGGTATCATAAGGACATTTGAAGGTCTGCTTATGTTCAGCTTTTTTAGATAAAACTAAAATGAACCGAATCCTTGGATGCCTTTCCACAAATTAGTTTTAACCTCATATATTCTGTTATGACAGATTAAAGTACCATACCCACACAAAAATGTTCATATTTTCAAATATCTGTGACATAGTTCTTTCCCTTAGGAATACTGTGTACCGCAATGCAATTGTTACCTTGTTCAGAACTTGAAGACAGGACAATAAGAAAGTTTATTACATTTATAGGCCTTTTCTTTTTTGTAGCAGCATCTATCATGTTGATTTATATGTTTTGAGACTGAAAAGGTCTTTCCAAAGACGTACTTCCGTATAGGTTAACACCTTTTAACATAATAACATTACTTTATATAAATTTAAAATTTTTTAAAATTTTTTCGATTTCTTGAAGCATTAATAAGTTTTAATTTTATTAAATTTTTTTTTTTTTTTTACATACATATGATGTATACACCTTTGAAGATTTGTGGAGAACTCGGGCGCAATCTTAATCACTAAATAGCCTGTCTGTAAAATTGATAAGCATCGATTCTTAAGTCAGTTTCACTTAGTATCGTAGACTTCATTATAAAAACGGACGTTAAGTAGCTGTCTGGACCCTTCATGAAATTTAGTTATATTATATCGTACGCTGTATAAAATGAAATTTGCCTTGTCTGGAACCTTTCCTTAGATTAGTGTGCTACTGTCATAGCTATTGAAGACTAATGCAATTACGTTTGCCCTTACAGCAGCTGAATATAAAATTATGTTCTTACATTCGTATGGCCAGATCTTCAACAAATGTCTATTTATATATCATATGAATAAAATGAAAATAAATGACACTGACATGAGTTTTCTATTTGTATTTGCAACCGGTTTCACTTTGGCATAAAGTGAAACCGGTTGGCAAATACAAATAGAAAACTCATATAGTGTCATTTTATTTATAATTTACTTATTCCTGAATATCGTTAGAAACATTTTTTCCCAAATATATCGTATGTATATACACAACTGGAGTAAATCAACATAGTAAATCATCAAAGCTTCTATCCTGAAACAGGGGAGATAAATCTTGTCATCTTAAGTTTTGTCAGTAAGAGTGATGTCACCTGTAAAAGGGGAGTAAATCTTATCATCCTAAAACGAGTCGCTGAATTAGGTACGTTTTCCAGATGCATGTAACATTTTTATAATAAAAAGTATGTTACTGATATTTTTGAAAAAAAAAAAACGATTGTATTTGTCACAACAGTTATTAAAGTGACATTATGCGCATTTTTTTCAAGTAAAAATCCTGATGAAAATGGTGTGTGTACAAAAGTGTAGAGGAAATGATAACTTTTAACCCAATACACCAAACTCTTCCCGCTACCAGTATGAAAAAATAACTTTCAAAATATTGATTTTCTTATTTGACCAATTTAAGAAAAGAACAACTGCATGCAGGAGTTGCTTCCCTTCCACTGCCGAAATCTCTACCAACATCAACAACGACACATTCAACTATCATTTTATCAGTCCGATTTTTTTATATCTAAAGCACCATGCAACTTCAAATACTAATGCGGCATAATCATTAATTTAACACATTTAAATGCACAGCAACCAAAAATTGCTTTTATAAAACTGTCACCAAAAATACACTTTGTGCAGTAATATGCGCATAATGTCACTTTAATAAAATGTCTAAAATCTGATTTCCGTCTCTTCTTAATTATTTTTTTATCGCACAGAAATATCATACAATTTTCTCAGGTTTCGCCAGGAGTAGTTTATCTGAATATAACAGTCATCTAGTAATAGAGTAATTTACATCACTCAACATAAAAGAGAAATCACATTGTCTCACCATTAACAATTTATTGACTGCAATCGGTTAACATAATTATATATGTATTAAGTTACATTTAATATATACATTAAGTTATCAAGACTCAGCTTGCGTAAAAATGCCTACTGAATGCCGTGAGATACATGTAGCATATTCAGTGGGTTTTTTCTCCAGATTTCTGCATGCTAAAATTCCAAATTACTTTTTATATATTTTTGCACTATGAACAACATTTAGGCCTATGTAGGACGTATCTCAACGTATCGTTCAGAATGCATATAAATGTTGAGTGATTGGTTATACTGTATTCCTGGATAATATAATAATCTATTTGAGAATTAGATTTGAATCTTCTTTCAATATATTAAGATGTAATTACAAAAATCGGACTGATAAAATGATAGTTGAATGTGTCGTTGTTGATGTTGGTAGAGATTTCGGCAGTGGAAGGGAATAAACTCCAGCATGCAGTGTTCTTTTTAAATTGACTCTCCCATTCAAATAAGAAAATCAATATTGTTGAAAGTTATTTTTTATACTGGTAAAAACGGAAAAATTATTGGTGAATTGTCAAAAGTTATTATTTCCTCTACATTTTTGTAACACACTTTCGCAGGATTTTACTTGAAAAATGCGCATAATGTTCTCACTTTAATGTAACAATTTGTAGATTTATTCACAATGGCCCGGCCTGTATAAAAAAATGTAATTTATTCAAAACGGAAATCATAATTGTCTTTCTTGTGCAAAATGAAACTGATAAAATCTATTTGAAAAGCAACACTATTTTCCATTTTTTGTCGACTTTGAAAAACTCTTATATAAATGTATGCTTAGCTCACTTAAAGTTCTTTCGAGTTACACATAGCACATTCTCAAGTAAAATTCATTGAAACAAGTAAATTCATAGATTTTATAAATCATGCCTAGTTTCAGACAACAAGAATTCTTATGTTTCTATTTAGAATAATTATGTAATAAAAACACTACATTCCCTTAAGGGAATCATTTCTGTAAAAACCCAGTTTCTAAATATTTCCGTTGTTAGAGAATACAAAATTTATGACTTTTGCCAAACAAATTCAAACTATGACAAGCCTTTTCAGAAAGAAAGAAGCATTAAGGATCTCATCTTTGAGTGGTAATTATTATTTCGGTATCTTGCAGTCAAACAGAACTCAGTTGTTTTAAGTTATATTAAATAAGGACTATAAGATTCAGAATCAAAAATTCTTAATTATCTATATAGATTATTTAAGAAAAGTGCCACACCCCCTTGAGGGCCTCATTTCTAAAAAAAGCCAAGTCAAGGTTTTGATATATGAAAGAGTGATCATTAAATTATTTGAGCCAATTACAATTAAATTTTGAAAATCGGTTGCGGAGATATAGAATTTAATGTTTTCATATTGAATAAATAAGAATTAAAAGGCAATAACTCCGGATCTTGACGAAAGTTGCGCGTGCACCGCAGTATTATGCTTTCATGAGCTTCGGTCCATTTGTTCCTTAGTTATTGTTCCAGACGACGAACAACGCCAGAACAATATCCCTCCGCCTTTTGCGGGGATAATAAATAAAATCACTAAAATGATGTTCTGGCAGATTTCTTAAGAAGCCTATTCCTTTTTATATGGAATACCTAAGTTATTCGCAACTTTTAATGCATTATCACGTCATGAACATTTCTCACCGAGTTGAAAAATCTAAACAACACTTCAAATTATACAAGACAAATGTTAATGCGAAGCATCAAAGACACCGCAGCGTGATTTAAAGGAAGTGGAGGCATTTCAGAATATATTAATAACCTGTGCAAATATAATTTACACACATAGTCTAAATATTGCGGAAAAGAATATACTGCATGCAGTTATAATGTGCAAAGTTTGGACAGCCTCAATGAAAGTTTCCTAGAATACCTCTTATACGCATCACGGTACTTTGACCCCTAAGGTTACTATCAGATTAACTGCATTGTCATACATGTATATACAAAGGCCAAAATACCTTGTTCGGATATACCATGTGATGTTATGTGATGTAATGTGATAATATATGATGTATTGTGATATGATGTGATGTCATGACCTGATAGGTAATATGATGTGATGATAATTGTGATTCCATACTTTGTCATGCCTTGATGCGTTTATTTTCGTATAATTAAGAAAATAATACATGAATAGCAGTATCTCGCCAGATTAACTTAATAATATTGTACACTTTGGAAGACACATTTGTTCGTGGAAATGTAAAATGATTGAACTAGTGAATTGTTCATATCATTTGTCTGCGCTATTAATTGTGACGAGACTTTAATTTTCCTTCTATTCTAAAGAGGACACATCGTCGTCGTTAAATTTTACCTCGCACTTTAGTTTGTTAATAGACTTTGTTCTTGTGTCTGTGTTAGAAAAATGATTGTTCTGAAGCAAGTCCATGAAAATGTCCGTCTGCCTCCGTGGTCGAGTAGTAAAAGTCGCTGAAATCTCTCATAAACTGAGGGTCATGGGTTCGAGTCCTGCTACTGACCATGTCTCTTTAGGTGAGAAAGTTGGCAGTTTCTAACGGAGGATAGGAGTCTAGTACTGGTTCTTCCCAGAAACAACAGTGAGGTAAACTAGCAGCCTGTTAAAATGACCAAATTACAGTGGAATGTGCGTTAAACGCATATAACAACAACAACAACAACAACAACAACACGAAAAAACCCAAAATCAATACACATTCTTTATTAACGAAACTTTCATATGAAATATCTTTTCGCAGATGGTTTTAAAAATCATTTGATATTATGGATTTCGTCTAAAGCTTAACATACTTTTCTCCCTATTTTAATTTTTTCTTCATTTTATCAAAGAGTATTTTCTGTTTATGTCTTTCACTTTCTCATTATGTCTTTCACTTTGTGTTTATGTCTATCACTTTAGAGACATAAATTATGTCTATAAACTACAATGTATAAAATATTCTTTAGGCTTCATACAAGTATACAAGTACTGCTGTTGCGCGTTGAAATTTGTGTAGAATTCTGGGGATATGTAATATTTGAAACACAGTCTTCTTCTCCTAAAACAGACAGACACTTGAACTCATCGTCTGGTTCAATTACTTGTTTGTGTTTAGTTCCTGTTAGAAAGAAAGTTGTCATTTTGCCTTTTCCTTTCACGTCAATTTCTCCACGGCAACGAAATGTGTACTCTTTTGATTCCTGAAGATGTCTGAAATATATATTATGAATTTCTTTTTAATCAAATTGTTAAAACATTTTTGAACAAAGTTATTGCCCTATAGGAAACAATAGCAAATAATTTTTATCACCTCACAAACGCACACGTATATTTAATGTGCATTGAACATCAAGCAAACAAGCATAATGCAATTAGGCAATATATGTTCTAAAACCACAGAATGTGAGTTGATGAAACTTGTATTAAAATGTTTCTTGGATGTACCTGTAAATTTAAACTTACTTGAAAGTTGTTGGGCTAAGATGTATGCGGCCTGGAGCGCCGTGACTTTCCATCCGTGATGCTGTGTTTACAGTGTCACCGAACAAACAATACCTTGGCATCTTCTGTCCAACAACACCAGCCACTACCGGTCCTGAATGGATTCCTACTCGAATCTGAAACATTGTACAAGAAAAACGATCAGTTTGAAATATACTACACGGAATTTCAAGAATAAAAGATAAGTTGACACATATGAACGGAGTACATATTGTAACTGAATAGACCAAGTACATGTATATATTCCGCCTAACAGTAGTTCTAAAGTTACCGGAATCTGGTATAAAGCGTGCAAATATAACTGTTCGAATGTTGTTCAACAGAGACATTGTAGTAGGCACACCATGAAATTATAATTCATTCATCATAACAATTTGAAGTACAATTCTACGTAAAAATCTATAAAGAACAGATAGTTTTTAAAGTGATGATACACAACATTTCTATAGTTTTAATGATGAAATGGATATGTACCGGAACCATTCCATTCTTTTAACGTTTGTATGTGGAAGAATCTTTGAAATAATGTGTTGCTTAATTCATTTTGCATTTTGTTTATTTGATTTTTAGTGTAAATGTGTTATTTGCTCTCTAAAATTATATTAACTCGCGTATTATGGTGCAAACTTATAACTGTTTTGTAAATAAGCATAGCAGTTTACACTGAACACTGAATAGTCTTTCAGATTTTTTACGAAAATAACTGCATTCGAAATCACTTCAAAATTAAAGCAGATGAAAACGAGAACTTGAATGTCTGTAACACGGTTCTGAATTCTACCCAGAATGCATCCTCTGCTGCTGAGGTTTTCACCAGGTGTCTTGGTATTAGCGCGTTTCCCTCTAACACCGTCGCAGGATCAAACAAATCATAATTTTAATTTTTCACTTCCTTAAAGCAACCAATATGTGAAAGCGAAATAATTCCCTGTAAAGATATAAAAATTGTTGATACTGTACATACCTGTAATGGTTTCTTTGTTGCAGGAGACATAACTTGAGCCGCCGCTGCTACCATGTCCATTGAAAAGTTGGCTACTGGTTGCGCATGCGTGTGAGTTTTGACTGGTACCCCACTCACGATCATATACGCGTCACCAATAGTTTCTACCTGAAGATAAACAAGTGAGAGCTGATCTTACAAATTTTTGGGGGTCTAACACTTTTGGGACCCAATTGCAGTTTGATATTATACAAGTGAGGAATGTGCGCGCTAATTACACACAAAACCCATTATTTTCAAACGTATTTACTTATATCTCCATTAATGTACAAATGACAGATATGTACTCGGCTTATTTCGGAAACCGTCGAGAAATGGCGAATACGATTAGAACATTTTTAACAAGAGCTGTCCCTCACAAGTGACGAATGCCCCCGAAAGAGGTGCCTCACAGTCTGTGTCCTCTCCATGTGCTCAATAAATGTGCTATGTAATTTTAAAATCCTTCCATGCATGACAGAGTAATCATGCATACAGTATTCCATTACTTTAAACACTAAGTGTGACCTTGACCTTTGAGGTAGGGACTTGGGTCTTGCCTGGACACATCCGCTGGATGTGCTAGACATTTTTGCCAAGTTATTTTATTGTGCTAGGGACGTGGGTCTTGCACGCGACACGTCGTCTTGATGTGCTAGACATGTGTGCCTAGTTATTTTAAAATCCTTCAATGCATGACAAAGTTACAGTCCGGACACGAATGTGTGCATATATAGAGGATTCCATAACCTTCATACTCCAAGTGTGACCTTCACCTTTGAGGTAGGGATGTGGGTCTTGCACACGCGACACGTCGTCTTGATGTGCTAGACATGTGTGCCAAGTTATTTTAAAATCCTTCAATGCATGACAGAGTTACAGTCCGGACACGAATTTGTAAGTGGGGACGCACGGACGGACGGACAGACGGACAGACGGTGCGATTTTAATATGCCTCCCTTCGGGGGCATAAAAAATGTAATAGAGCTTGATTTAAATGTAATAAAGGAGTAAATTACTCTTTGAACTTCTGGATAACTTTTAAAAAATTTTGAAAGTAAACTGAAATTACTTTGAAATGTACAATTTCTATTTCCAAGACCAAATCGAATGTTCTTTTAAATCTGGAATGGGCGTATTCTCAGGAGGAAAAATATGACATACTGCATCGAATGTGACCATAATTGTTTTTATTGTGTTGAAAATTTGAATTTAACAAAATAATTTATCAATTATATTTTGCCCTTTCAAAAGTTGGTTTCCCAGTTATCAAATATATTTGTAATTTTCCAGAAGTCTCCCAGAAAGAGACAGTAAATAGGTTGTACATGAATAAGCATGCCTATTTTGAATTATAGCTGAAAGAACTTTACTTCCAATGATGTGCAACGTATATCTCTGACTGTTTACAACATGCAATAAAGCGAAAAAGGGACAAAATGACCACCCAGGTCAATCTAAGGACATACAAAAACATTCACTCGTTTTTCTGCAGCAGTATTTAAAACAGGTCACAATATGGCCACATTCAAAGCAGTATGTCATATTTTTCCTTCTGATGAGACACTCGTTACAATTCCAGATTTAAAAGAAAATTTGATTTGGTCTTACTAATGGACCCTTAACACCATTTTCAGTACGGAACACAATAAATGTTATCAAGCCCTAAAAGTCTTTCAGTTCGCTGAATCTCCGTAGCATATAATGGAGCACGAGGGCAATAGTTTTCAAACTTAAAAAGGACTAAGTTATCTTTATATATATTACAATACGCCTAAAGTATGGCTTAATTATTAAATCAAGTTATATATGAAAGTACATATTTTGAGTGTGTAACAGAAAGAAAGTTATGACGATGTATGAACTAGATCTTAAACCCTTATTTAAAGTGATATTACCGTTCAAACATACCATCACGCTTTAAAATAAGTCATCAATCGCTGATTTTTACTCCTACAATAGTAAACATCGCCATAGTTAAAACCAAAATACATGTATACGAATCTGTACTTCGTTATATCAAGGTCCGTATACGGAACCTGCTTATATCCTTTTGAATTTAGACAGTCTGTAAAATCTACGCACACTGTAACCGAATTTCAACGGATGAAAGTTGTCTTTGTCTACCTTAACACCGGATTGTTTTTTTCCTGTGAAAATGTTTTTTTTTCTCAAACGGTATACCTTATACACTCCATGTTCAGTCGACTTTGCATCGAATCTGTTGTAGAGGTCATTCAGCATCTGAACAATTGCTATAGCAGGGCAGGCTGACGCTATGTTAGTGAAGGTCACAATGTCGCTGAATAATACCGTAACTTGCTCAAACTTTTCTGAAAATAAACAAGTAGTCGTTTAGGGGTCTGTTCTTTGTCTACAGTTTCTTATTCCTAGGCATTATTTTTTGTTTCACTGCTTTGTTTTGTAACCATTTTACCTAAGGTGAGACAGAGGAGCTCACAGTATAGGCCAACAGTTACTGATGCAGTGAAAATGTAATGCCGTATATCCTCTGATACTTTATATTAAAACTTGTCAAGTTTTTGTGATAATTTTGTGTACAATTAAGATCAAATATAAATGGCAATTATACCAGAAGTAGATGCCATTATTCAAACGGATATACATTGTATACCACAGTGTGTTTCATTTAACCGATGTGCCGAATGTACGCTCACCATAGCCCCTCATTTAAGCAAGCGTTGTTTATCGGCTGCTAAACAAAAGTTTGGAATTCTGCTGGCGAACCATAAAAGATGAACAGCATTTAAAAGGATAATTTTGCGGTTTTAACATGACTAAAAGAAAAAGAAAACCAAAAGAGACACAAAGATTTATTTTTCTTACAGATATTTGATGCAATGATGCCGCAATGACTCATAAAACAAATGTTTATTGCATAATTTAGTGCGATACATTTCTTTCTTTGTTTTACTGTCAAACGGGTCGAGTCATAAGAAATAATATATGGCTTCGAGAACCCTAAGATGTAGATATGTTTGCTTATAGTAAACGCACCTTATGCGGATGACGTGAGTCCAATAATTGAACATAAATGACAATTGATTGTGTACTGGAAATGAAAGGTAGCGCCAAGTGATGACGTCAACTGCACTATATTAGTATTTAGGAATCAAAATACCCATTTGCCTGAAATCCTTTGGTCTTTTAAAGGGAAGTAAAGTATCTGACATAGTCGCGCCTATTCGAAGAGTTCTTACAGAATGCCAACAAAATATCATAATAGATTATTCCGAGCATGCCAGGCAATCATTTTATGTTCTTGAATGTGCGCTTCAAATGAAAGATTATGATTAAAAGACGTGCACCTGCAGCTACAGGTCTTCCATTCTTAAGTTCAATCGCCACGTTCTCTGGCAGCATTTGGTATAATAAGGTATCCGTCTTCTTCTTTTCCTCCTCGAGTGCCTTTGAAGTCTTTCTCAACTCGATTGTAGTTTCATCTAGACGTTTTCTGAAAAACCCAGCACATATTTGACAAACAAGAAAAAGTGAACATCTAAACGTCCATCTTACAGCTTGTCTAAATTAAAAATCCGTGTTCAAAGACTCGCTGTATGACTATCTATAATAACTATTTTCTGAATGGTGATATTAAATGTATATGTTAAAGAGGCACTCCCTAATGTGGGGACACATAATGTTTTAGTAAATAACTTCAAACGCATCATCATGAATAATCGAATATTTGCAAGTATTTTTACTTAACCTAAAAGTTTAAGCTATATATTCCAGTCATCATCGCTAAAATCATCGTTTTAAAATATGTTGTAGTACCGTAATACATTCAATAATCTCTGTAAAGTTGTTGTTAATAATCAAATTATGGGTAGATAGCGATTTGTTTCAGAATGTATGTTGTTTGTTTGTGCTAAAATGAGGCATTTTTCGGTATAATATTGTTCTTTAAAACTACAATTATTTACCATTTCACGTTCATTGAACACATTATTTATGTTTAGAGAATATAATCTGCTACATGTAGGGAGCGTCCCTTTAATAACTAGTATCACATAAAATAAAGGAAAATGAAAAAAAAAATGTTCAAAGCTATATTGAAGTTTATCGATGGTGTGAGGTTTCTGCGGTAAATGTTAAGTGTAACATCAATAATTTTAATTGCTTCAACGTTTACTTACGCAATATCAATTTCTGCAATTCTTTGTTGATTAAGAAGGACTAATTCCCTCGTGACGTCATAGAGTGGAATGTCAGCCAGGTACACATTCATTTCCATCAATTCTGTGAGACTTGATAAACGTGGTGAGCTAATAAAGATCATATGTTTTATGTCATCCAGCCACATCATCTGACCTAAGAAACAATTTCCACTACAAATGTTTATGTACGTAAGTTCAAAACCAGATTCATACCTACATCAACACGACGACATTGCAGCTACCTGAACAGTAGAACCAGATCTGCCCAAATAAGGCATTGTACTTGTACATTTAACTATATCATATCAAAGATGAGACTGCTGTGGACACCAATCATACTACAGCCGAACCTGTGAACAAAGACCACCGTTAGTAAGCTAAAAGTGTTTAAGCTCTACTGGACGAAGTCCAGCGGAGCTTATGCCATGGTGACGTGTCCGTTGTCCGTCCGTCTGTCTGTAAACCTTTCTTTGATAATATATTCATTATATATTCAATATTCAAGGATCTATGCAACTTGTGAATGTTCCCTACTGTTTTTGGGGCCAGTGAGTCAAAGGTCAAGGTCACAGTGACCTCCGTTAGATTTTCCTTGATAACGCTCTCCAGGTCACAGTTTTCATTCAACTTTCATCAGACTTGCTCAGAAGGTTCACTGCAACATGTAGATGATCCCTATTGCTTTCGGAGTCAAAGGTCAAGGTCATAGTTACATCTGATAGCGTTTACTTGATAAGGCTCTACAGGTCACAATTTCCTTTCAACTTTCATCAAATTCAGAAGGTTTCCTGTAACATGTAGATGATCCCTATTGATTTTGAGGTAATTGGGTTTAAGCACAGTGACGCGGCGTAGAAAAACACTTCCCGGACGACAACTCGAGAACGTTTAGGCCTAGCATCTTGAAACTTTATGTGAAGGTTGGTCATGACTAGCAGATGACCTCCATTGATTTTGAGATCAGTAGGTCAAAGGTCAAGGTTACAGTGACCTGGAATTGTAGACTGGTCATGACCAACCCTCAATTCAAGTTTCAAGACACTAGGCCCACGCGTTCTCGAGTTATCGTCCGGAAACCGTTTTACAACTCCGGGTCACGGTGACCTTGACCATGGACCTCTCAATCAATAAGATTCATCTACTGGTAATGGTGCACCTGTACACCAAGTTTGAGGATTGTAGGCCAAAGCGTTCAAAGTTATCGTCCGGAAACTGTTCTCTACCGACTAACCGACCGACAGATAGACCGGCATGTACAAAGCAATATACCCCGCTTCTTCTGAGAGGGGTATAATACTGACTAAACAAATATGTTAAAAGAGCTACGTACGCACTATCATAATGATGCGATATTTTATCGTTTAATATAATTTAATCTTTTTTTGTGACTTTCTTTTCGGAGATAAGTTTTATTGAATATATGATAAACCCGACTTCAGTATCATCCAGCGATTCAGTAAAACAGCAATTAGGGGGACAATAAATTGGTTTCAGCCAGGCTGAAATTAACTTTGCCCAACTTTTATTTAGTTACATAAAAAATACTTACCTTTTAGAATCAAAGACTGGTGTGTGTTGCCATTTTTATGGGGGTCTCTGTTTGCGACTTTAACTTTGAGCATAAATACTGCATTAATGAACATTTTTATATTCATCACAGACATTTGCATCGTAGGATGCGTAAGTTCAAATATATCACACATATTTTGATCCGTTATTTGCGAGCGTAGTAACCGCTGTATCATTAGTCCACATTGTTTTATGACGAGGGATGAGTCAAAGATCAAATGATACGGAAATGCGTTGCAGAACTGTTCAGCACTTATTGAAAATTCCGACGGAAAAGATGGTTTGAATTCTGCGAGTGATTTGGTATCGTCCTGTCTCGTGAGGATCACGCGAAATGTCACGTGCTCTTGTGTTTTCCCGCCAGAAATAACTTGTTGCGATTTCTCAACGACACTGATCTCAGCTTCCTGGTTGTAAAGGTCTCTTGCCACTGCCTTAACAAGTCCTGGAAATGAAACGGTCGTCAAACAAATAAACGTTTTATAAACTATGCGTAAAATATGTCACCAGCTTCTTTGGTCACGTGATTTGGAAGTGAAAGTCTTGTTCGAATTTCAACATGGTCCGGTTAGTAAGACGACGTTTAGATTTCATATTGAACTATGCAATTTCAGAATGCACGCACGCACGCACGCACGCACGCACGCACGCACGCACGCACGCACGCCGCACGCACGCACGCACACTCTTAGGGGACATGAACTACATAGCGCGCGTGATCGATTAGAAAAACAATATAAGAAAGCAACTGCATGTAGTCTCGTATTCATGAACTAGTTAATTTAGTGGAATTCCGTTAGGGCCATCGCCTATAAATGAAATAATCTGAAACGCGAAAACACGAAATCACGAAAGTACGATGACGAAAACGCGAAAACACGATGACGAAAACTCGAAAGTACGATGACGAAACCACGAAATCTCGAAAGTACGATGACGAAAACGCGAAAGTACGATGACGAAAACGCGAAACCACGATGATGAAACTGCGATACAATTTCGCGTTTTCGTCATCGTACTTTCGCGTTTTCGTCATCGTACTTTCGCGGTTTCGTGATCGTACTTTCGCGTTTTCGTCATCGTGTTTTCGCGTTTTCGTCATCGTACTTCGAGTTTTCGTCATGTAGTTTCGCGTTTTCATCATCGTACTTTCGCCTTCCGGTACGCATGCGCAAAACAATATTAAAACAAAACAAGTGAATCCTTTGCAGTAGTCTTAAAGATATGACTTGAACATATTTTTATAATATAAACTAAGGGGGATAATACAAGAGTTATATGAGCTGGAGTTATAGTTTATAAACACTGCGCTAATGTACACCTGATAATATATCCATGCTCCATATTCATACTATAACTTCAAAAGGTTTCGAGGGATTGCTTTGAAACTTATTTGAAATATAGGTAGGGGGTGATGACAGGAAGTGCATTAACTAAGAACCATAACCCTTTCTTGCCAGATTTTTAAGTTATCTCCCCTTGTGACTTGTTTTTTCACATTTGCTATAACTTACTATAACTACAAAAGTTCAAAATGATTGCTTTGAAACTTGAAGTATATAATGTATAGGAAGAGGGTGATGAGGGAGAGGAAGTACATAAATAAGAACCATAACTCTTGCCAGGTTTTTAAATTATCTCCCCATGTCACTTGTTTGTGATAAAAGGACAACTTCAACACTTTGGCAGGGGTTCACTCCAAATTTGGACCATGTATACCTTATGAAGTGTATAAAGCAGTGCACAGGAACAATGACTATAGCTTGTATAGTTCTTAAATTATATCACTTAATTGATTTTGTAAAATAAATGCTTGCAGCATAACTTAAGCACTATTGCACAGATTAACTCCAAACATGGAGCATGGATATGTTATTAAGGTGTACATTAGCGCAGTGTTTATAAACTATAACTCCAGCTCATATAACTCTTGTATTATCCCCCTTAGTTTATATAATAAAAATATGTTCAAGTAATATCTATAAGACTATTGCAAGGATTCACTTGTTTTGTTTTGTTAATATTGTTTTGCGCATGCGTACCGGAAGGCGAAAGTATGATGACGAAAACGCGAAAGTACGATGACGAAAACGCGAGAACACGATGACGAAAACGCGAAAACACGTTGGCGAAAACGCGAAAGTACGATGACGAAAACACGAAAGTACGATGACGAAAACGCGAAGGTACGATGATGAAAACGCGAAATTGTATCGCATTTTCATCATCGTGTTTTCGCGTTTTCGTCATCGTACTTTCGCAATTTCGTCATCGTAGCTTCGCGTTTTCGTCATCGTACTTTCGCGTTTTCGTGTTTTCGCGTTTCAGATTATTTTATTCAAAGGCGAATATGCAGATGGCCCTAACGGAAATCCGTATTTAACTGGTTAATTTACCGACTGAGGACTTAAATCGGATTTTCGTGCTTGCTCGCTTCGTGTATATCAGATCGGATCTGTGTTATTTATTTTCCTATAACAATATCAAAGCACTTAAACCGTCATTTTGGTTCGTTTCTGATTGGTTTAATTGACAAAAAGAAACAAAAGTGATAATTACGTGAGTGACAACTACGAATCAAAACGACAGTTGCTAGAACAAAGAAGATAGTTAGATATTAAAGTTTTTTATATCTATATTTATCTATTAGAAAAAAAGCAACAAGTTTGACCTTATTTCATGTCAAAAGAGATAAAACTTTACCTAAAACAATAGGATAAAGCCCAGGCCTGACTGTGTAATAATGTAACGATAAAGTCCCATCTTCGTTTGTTTCACACCTGAAAGGAAATTGAGGATATTAATATCTCACCTTAACAATAGCTTCTCGTTTTATAATAGCCGACCATAAAGAGAACTCCAAGCAAACCTGGAATAACAGTCTCTGAGCTCTCTCAGAATTCCAAGAAATACAACAACACGACTGCAAATTCACGACTTCAACTCCACGAATTCACGACTTCAACTTCACGAATTCACGACTTCAACTCCACGAATTCACGACTTCAAATTTCAAGTTCAAGAATTTACGATTTCACTTTCATGAATTTAAGGTCTTGTATTCAAGAAGCTAAAATACAGCAGTGCATTCACGAAGCTCAAATCGTGAATTCATAAAGTTGAAATCATGAAACTTCTTATTTATTAAATCGTCAAGCGTTGAATGCCCCCGATGTTTTTTTTTTTTTTTTTGTATAACAAAAATTGAAAACTCCTTGATATCTATCAGTTACTGACATTTCATTAGTTACACATAAATCCACAGATGCTTGGGGTATGGACTCGCCACCCAATCTATACTTGTCCCATGTTGTACGGAACTTATATAAATACAAGATTTGAAACAACTGAAAACTCCAATCGCATATTTAAGGATTGTGATCAGTAGGTAATATAAGTAGAATAAGGAATTGCATGTGATTGGTTAGCTTACACGCAGTTGTAGGATGTATTTAAGGTACTGCAGTGAGCAGGGGCGAGGGTCAGGCCTTAAGGGATGAGGTCCCGACCCCAAGCATCTGTGGGTAAATTACTAGTAGAGAATACCTGAACGATGGTGCGACAATATTCTTATAGGTGAGTGCGAGCAGGGCATGTAACGAATCTAGATTTTGTATGAACGATTTAAACGTGCTTCCTAATGTCTTCAGCATTTTGTCGTATCCATGTCGAAGACAATACTGTAGAAAGTACTCCCCAAATATCTCTAGAACCACCGGTAACTCGACGCCTAGATTGAATAGGAAAAAAACAATTATTAAATATAGATGTGTATAAGCTTGAGTAAAAATATTTTAAATTTAGATTTATTCAAAGTTTTGTCCCAATGTCTCTTTCCTAAGTTTTAAAATCTGAAGGGGGTGACAATGGACTTCTCTTTTTTACCAACAATAATTTAATATTCTCTTAAATCATTCTTTATACTTATTCTTTTCTAACTTGGTTGACATCTTTTTTGTATATAATAGTATAGTATAAATGACTTACTGGAACGAAACATATTGTATGCAATTATCAAGACCTTTTAAGTATTCATACAAGTGAGGGACAGACAGGCACGCACGCACACATACACAGACAGGCAGGCACAGGCGGGCAAACGGTGTGTTTGAATATTATATGCCTTGCCGTTGGGAACATATAATTCAGACACATATAGTCATGTGCTTTAAAAAAAATCATTAAATATGGAGTGGTTTAATTGGTTACAGCCATTTCCTGACAATTTTTAAAATCCACGGTTTAATTAAAATAAATGTAAAATGAAAATCAATCTCAATTTGATTTTGCAAGGTCACGTGAAAGGATCTGATTAAACCATATTTACCTAAAGTTTCACACACAGCTCCTATAAGTTGGAATGTAATCGGATCTTCATATCTGTGGAAGACGAGAAAGTGATCGTGTTCATCCAAACCGGACTTCTCTCTGAAATACAACGCATATGTAATGCATGTATTTTTGTTTTATTTATACTAACGTATGTACTCTCGATTGATTGCGAAACAAGTTGTTACAAGTTGTCGCTCTCCAGACTTACTCCAGATGGAATCAACCTCGAAGAGAGAGAGAGAGGGGCAATGTCTTGCCTAACTGAAGACGGAGGTCAAGCAATAAGTATTTATTCGCGATGGGTCAATTACATTTTTAGATCAATACGTTGTTTTGCATAAGTAATCCGAAAAAGGCCCAATACATTGTTACTTTCAATATCTTTTTCTCACTTAGCTGTAATAAGGTGGGTTTTGACCTACCTTTTAGACCAATCAAATTGTTGGAGTCGCGATGAAGGAAATCAATTGTTTTGATTGAAGTTTTTCTCCTCGGGTGAGAATTCGATTTGTTCTTTAAATGATATATCGTCTACTGTACAGGAGCAGTTGAAGGTGTTTTTCCAAAAATGGTTTCAAAGGACAGTTTGCCATTTACATTTTGAAGCTTGTTAGTAGATATTTTATCGGTAATTATGAGAATTGTTGCACAAATTGCCTGTTGCACACCAATCGTCGAGTTCACCCATCAAGCCTATTTATTCTGATCACGTGCATGATCGCCCAAGCTGTTGGTTTAACGGTATACACTTTTATTAAACTGTCCGCCTGTAAATGACTGAAACTAATATGAACAACTGTCGTTTTTCGTGTATCACCTTTTGGCCCGCCTCTGGAATTTTTCGCAGTTTTTTGCCTTTGCATTTTGCGCCCCGCCACCCGAGAACGCGTCATGGCAGAAATCAGCCACCATACTACATTAACTGCAGATCAAACGACTCTTTTTACATGTAATCAACACTTGCATTTATTAGATAACATTGTAAATTGAGAGTGTTTTTACAGTTTACCTTTAGGACAGAATTTTATGTCATATGGCTTTTAACGGATATAGGTATTGATCTGATGAAACATTGATTAAATCATTCTGTTCCTTCTGCGTGCTGTTGTACAGTAAGTGTGCTATTTTTTGTACATTCTTTGCATTTGGTTGCAATAAAACAGAAAAATAGCAAAGGAGGACGAAATCATGCAATAAAAGAAGTTCTGTGAAAGTGATCTTTAAATATTTTTATTGCAAAAAATGAAAAATCACGCATATTACGTAATATGTTCAATAGCCAATTTTTTTTCCATCGCATCCAAAACAGAATCCGAACAACTAGATTACGTGATCGATTTGGTTAAAAAAATCCATGCTTAAGTAGAAATGATTCGGACCTACATTCCATACGAAACGGCCTAGAGTGGTGGAACCTATGCTGGCGGTATCCCTATGCTGATGGTATCTCCGAAAAACGGCTATTCACAGAAAAACAGATGAAGAAATTAATTTCGGAGTATATTCAGCATTTACAGTTGATTAAATGCTTTAACAGCAAACATAGTGATAGCCACGCATGCAGCTCTGTCACGTCACAGCAGCCGATACATTTGAACTCGATCCATTTCGCTAGAAAAATTCTTAAATATAGACATCAAATCAACCAGTTAAAGTCAGCATTTTTGATAAAACTTATTTCTTTTGTATAAAAATATATCTTCTATGGAAACTGTTATATCTTGTTAGGCTCTAAAAACTGTTTCCCGCCTGTTGGTTGTCAAATATCACATATCACCAGCATTGGTTCCCTTCGTGGTGAAATTTCAAATTTTGACATGTGTCGTGCCAATAGCTCCCAGAACGACATAGTCACGTGATGTAGCACATCAGCATCTTGGGATAACATTATGTATTCTCCGAGGCAAATCAAAATGGTTATTTCCTGCTTTCTGAACAGCTGATATACATTCAAAATACCTCCAGCATAGGTTCCCCTACACTAGTAGTGCTCCGAATTTATGGTCCATCAATTAGAAAAATATTAATTTATTGTTTATTTTCCTGTAATCCGTACCATCAGCATACAGTCAACCCTGTAAAGAGAGACCATTGTTTTGACGCCTGTGACGTCTTTGTTTGGAGGTTGTCTGTATTCACAGGTGTTTAAGCTATAGATGAGTAGTGTATTGTGATCTCCCTGCTGGTCATTATTCACAGGATGGTCTTTATTCAGAGGAGGTCTTTAACACGGGCTTGACTGTATACAGTCATTAATACTCAAAGTGAATTAAATGTTTCAAGATCACCACTTGTCATGTAGGTTATAGCTAGTTTCCTACAGCACATAGAGTCATTATATACCGACTTTTATATTTACTTTTCTCTGCAAACACATTTATAAATTATTTCACCCAATCACACCCATCCATCTATGTTTTGGTCAAATCAATATATCTTGATAAGAGGGTCTGTCGCATTGGTACCATTCATATGTCATAAGTTCGAAATCTGGCAATTAATTTCGGAGAAGTTCAATTCACTTTACCAAACATAGCACTAAAGTATTTTTTTTGTTCAAATGTTTGTTCATGTAGAGTCAGAAAACGATCATTTTCAAATATAAGTAATTATTATGAGGGAACACTTTTAATCGTAGGCGCAAAAAGCAGCTTCGCACATAGAGGCTATAAAAAATTAATGAGTCTTGTAATGTCACCCAATCCTTACAGTTTCAGAGACTTGGAAGAAGATTTTAAAAGTTTACCAAAATACAAGTCGTGTCCCCTGGTGGCCATGTTAAGAAAGTCGTCTAACATCTCTGTGCTATTATTTCAAAGGGAAACATTTTCATATATTCAGACAGTGAAATGAAGCCCTGCCTTCTACCCGGATACATGTACAATCCACATAGTAAATAGAGTGTCTCTACATAAACACGTCTGAGAAATAATGTTGAAATCAAGTAAATTGTTCCATACAAGAGTGACAGAAGTAGTTTTTCCTAAGTAAGTCCTTTTATCGCCTCGATGGTGACAGACTGCACGCTTCAGGCACGGGAGGTCGTTGGCTCGATCCATAGCTGGAGTCACACCAAAGATGTGAAATTTGATGCTGACAGATTCATAGGTTGGTGCTCCGGAAGTGTCGACAGGGTGACGTCATAGTTAAGTTCGGGGAAGAGTGAGTTAAGTGTATTAACAAAAGGACCATGATGGCCCTATATCGCTCACTTGAGAACCATTCAAGAGATCAGGAGGTAGTGAATTTAGATATAAATTGGCCCAGTTGTTGGGAGGAAATGTCGTTGAAAGATATTTTCTATTTCTAGCCGTCTAGTAGCCATTATGTGCAGTGAAGCGGAACAGTTTGAGCAATTTTGAAAGATGACAATAATATAAGGATTCCTGTTTAATTTGACTAAATTTGGCCCATTGGAACAGGAGGAAATGTTGTTTAAATATATTTCTATTTTTAGCTCTGGTGGCCATTTCGTGCAACGGAGTGGAACGGTCAGAGCAATTTTGGAAGAGCATTCGTGTGAAGTTTTATAAAAATTGGCCAAGTGGTTTAGGAGGAGAAGTCGTTTAAATATGTGTCTAGTTTTGGCACATTACTGTGAAATTTGGTTGAAATTGACTCAGTACTTACAGTGGAGATGTCGGTTGAAGCAAATTGTTTACGACACACAACGACGGACATCAAGTGGTCACAATAGCTCACTTCGTGCTCAGGTGAGCTAAAAACTGGTCTAAACTGCTTCATGTTTTCGTGAAACTGAGCGCTCTGTAGTGGTTACCTCAGATTAAACATATTATTGTTGTCATGTGATAGTTTTGTGCTTAGCAGCTATTTGCGTGGTGTCATAATTATGTGTAATGTACTTTACTTGGTCAAATATAGTTAGTGATTCAGTTGCAGTACGATATATGTCTATTTTAGTTGTCTCATTCTTTTATCTGGTTGTTGGAAGGAATAAGGAAGAATAAGACGCTAATGTGAGTGGCTTCAAGAACTTCCAAGAGTTCGCAAGATGTATATACCCCGACCCCCGAGCACACACACACCGCACCCATCCCCTCCCATCGCAACGAGTTGATGTATAGAATAATGTTTTTCACGATACATGGACAAATATTTCGAACACGCCTCGTCGTGGCTAGAAATGGCACTCCGTGAACTATTGTTTATTAACGGAAAATTCCATCATAGAAATTCTAATAAATATTGTAACAGAATATTTAAATCCTTGTTAAGCAAATATTGTGATCACCATTGTTATGGAAACTTTAAAATGAAAAGTATGTTAATAGCATACTGTCTTTTTGTGTAAACTCAATGAAACACGTACACTATCCAATTACAAATGGATGAGCAAATTGTTGAAAGGCAAAAGTAGTAAAAGGTTCTATTGTTCCTACCGTTACCGGAAAATACATTGTCATGTCAATTTTGCTTTAATATTTGATAAGGAGTTGACTGCGCGTTTCATTTATATTGAAAAGATACATGTAGTTTAATTATCTACACACTTGACTGAAACTAGCAAATTTCTTCAGTATCTACTACAAAATAAGGACCTAAGGATAATTATAAGAGGTAAACGGTTACAACTTCATTGTATCAGTCAAAGGTCAAGGTCGTATGTTCAAAATAGTAATACAGAAGAGAAATGTCCTTTAATAATCCGGAAGGAATGTATTGGTGTGACATGGTGGTTTTACTTAGCTCTTACATCTCAGGGTATTCATCATATACGTTACCTACAAAAAATTAAAGTGACATTATGCGCATTTTTTTCAAGTAAAAATCCAGCTGAAAATGGTGTGTGTACAAAAGTGTAGAGGAAATAATAACTTTTAACCCAATACACCAAACTCTTCCCGCTACCAGTATGAAAAAATAACTTTCAAAATATTGATTTTCTTATTTGACTGGGAGAGTCAATTTAAGAAAAGAACAACAGCATGCAGGAGTTGCTTCCCTTCCACTGCCAAAATCTCTACCAACATCAACAACGACACATTCAACTATCATTTTATCAGTCCGGTTTTTTCATATCTAAAGCACCAACTTCAAATACTAATGCGGCATAATCATTAATTTAACACATTTAAATGCACAGCAACCAAACATTGCTTTTATAAAACTGTCACCAAAAATACACTTTTTGCAGTAATATGCGCATAATGTCACTTTAAGTGTTATTTATGTTTAAAATGCCATAAAGGTATTTGGGTGAATGTTAACTGTATTATTAACATCACTTTGTATTTCATGGGACAGACATAATATAACGTATCTCATAAACAGTATCAAGAGTGAGAATGGTATTCCATCAACATGTTTGCAAACTGTTTTACCATATCTTACATAAATGTTCTCTAAAAGCAAGGCTTGAATATAATATTGTGTAATTTAGAAGTGATGTCATCCAAAGCCAATTTCTCAAGCGTATATAAATGATACTATCTCATGCAAATTTATAGGTTTACATTAAAAGACAACTACTTTTTTCTCGTATGGATTCGTGTGATGTTATTGTAACACGTACATCTGTTAATGCAACATATTTCTCTCTCACTTTACATTTTGTATTGATTAAGCAAACTTTTATTTTATCAGCATGTTAGTGTCATTTGATATTAGCCAATTATTTAACATTGCAGTCCATTTTAATGTCCCCGAAGCGATATAAAATCAGTGCATTGTCCTTCATTCTGTCCGCCCTTCCGTCCCAAAGCAAAAATCGAAAGTTACCGACAGGAATGAGATCATATTTCACACTATACTTAAGAACAAGTTAGATCACTAAGGACTTTTATCAATATATATAGAACACGTGATTTCCTTGATATTACAAGCAGTAATAGAAGGCAATTAAAGGAGGTGCTATATCTAACAACAACTTTAACTATTCTCATTTATCAATTAACTTCTAAACTATTTATTGCTAGCGCAGATATCCCCAAAAGATGTACCTGTAATTATAAATGTTTTTCCCAAGCCTATGGGTAAATGGAATTAATCCTAGTCCACGGTAGATAGCAGTTTGGCATGTGTTGGTTATGTAGAAGCGTCATACACAGTGGTATTTTATATAAGTTAGTGTTTACCCTACATTTTTGTCCAATGACAATGTCTAAAACTTTAAGATTATGCCTGTCTATTTGCCATAAACTTCTGACAGGTTATTCAATGCATCACTTTATCTTAATTGAGTCAGATTCTATAGACTTGATTGCGCATGTGCAAATAGCCCCGTTATTAATAGTGATACTAGGCAAATGCCTTTCAGCAAAATAAAATCCATTGGTACCATAAAATTAATCAATTCTTCTGAAACAAGATTGCAAATATTATTAATATCAATTTTCCCCCAATCTTTTCAAATGATAACCTTTATACCTCGCATAGTGTATACTACCGAATATGGGCGTGTATATGAGGCGTGTTTTAGTAATACATTTAAACAGTTGTAAATAAAGTCTGAATATAGGGCAAACGCTAAGTCAGTTAGAGGCTAAAATAGAGAACTCTATTCAACATAGAAACACAGAAATTATTACAAGGAAGGGCATTGAAAGGAATCTAATGTAGTAATGGCAATTTCTGATTTCCTACACGACATTAAGAATTTAAACTAATTACTCAGATCAATGCGAAATTTGAATAAATAAGACACGCTATTTAAAGAGGCACTCCTGAAAGAGTCACTCCCTAAAACTAGTGTCAAATTAAGTACATGTAACTTCAAAGGCATAAATAATAGAAAACCTGCAAGTATTATTACTTAACCTAAAGGTTAAAGCTATTTTCATTCCAGTCATCGTCGGTAAATGCAGCGTTATAAAATATGCTGCAGTGCCGTAAAACGTTCAATAAGCTATGTAAAGTTGTCGTTTCACAATTAATGAGTAGATAGTGTTTAATTACAGGAATCTGTATTTCTCTATGTTGTTTATTTGTGCTAAAATGATGCATTATTAGTCGCCGGAAGAAACCGGCGACTACATTTGATATGCTTAAGGATTCTTCAGCTGGTAGGAGAAGTTATTACAAGAGCTGTCAGTAGGACAGCGTGCTCGACTTTTTTAGTGCTTGCCAATAAAAAAAAACTTTGACAGTTAAGGGGACACAAGACTTTAACTAGGAATTTCTAAGTACAAATCAAGAAAATTTTTCACAGAGTTATCTTCTTTTGCTTACAGATAGGTCTTACGATGGTACATAAGTACTCCAACTTTCAAAGTAATATCTCAAATGGTTAAGTTAACAAGTGGACAAGAATGAAAATTTTAACTGAGTTTCTAAGTCAAAAAGGGCCATAATTCAAATAAAATCCTTGACAGAATTACCTTCTCCTGCCCATGTTTGGGAATCATGATGGTAAACAAGTATTCCAACTTTCAAATTAATATCTCAAACAGTTCAGTCAAAAAGTGGACTGGTACGAAAAACTTAACCAAGATTCTAAGTCGATAAAAGGCCTTACTTTTTAAAACAAATCCCTGACAGAGTTACCTTCTCTTGTGTACAGATGGGGGTAATGATGTGAAATAGCATTAAAAGTTTCAAAGCAATATCTCAAAGGGTTAAGGTAATAAGTGGATTTTACCCATATTCAAAGTATTTTCTAAGTAAAAAAGGGGCATAATTCTGTCAAAAACTTACAGAACTGACTTCCATGTTTCAAGGCCAAATTTTTCTTCCACCAGTTCCCGAACGCAGACATGTATTTGTCCATACTGAAATATAAATGGAACATTATCAAAATACTTATTTATATAAAGAAAATGATATCATACTTACCTTAAACAACCCGTTGTCAGTAAAACATCGGACAACCTACATGCTCTTATCCAATTGCTTCCGCCATTTGTTTGTTTCACCTAATATATACGTTTTGATTTTTCATGGTTCGATATATGACACAAACACATTTTGTTTCATAATTATCGTTACATACTTTCAGAGTTTAAGTTTAAGTGACTAATGGAGGCATAAACGTTCTGCTTCCTTTCTAGGTACCTTGTTCTATTATTGCAGTTTAACAACAGTAGATCATGGCGCAAGATACGACAAGTCTGTAATCTTAATAAACTCAAAGTGTATTTAAGTGAAAGTTTAGAAATATATATATATTTTTTTTGCAGAAACAACATGTCCCCGGACATGTAAGATTTGCCAGAGATGTTATTCCTGTAAATTAAATATAGGAAATATCATATGGTATTTTATGACCCTTTTGTTCCTTCAAATCTGTTATTTGTACTAAAACTGAAAAAGAACGAGTATTTAAAGTTTGATAAGAAATTCTTATAACATTCGCGAACATTCTATGGTTCAAATCCCTACGGGTCAAACATGTGTATACACTGCTGCAAGTTCAACATGAAACAAGTGTATATAGTGCTACAAGTTCAACATGAAACACGTGTATACACTGCAGCAAGTTCAACATGTAAAACGTGTAAACACTGCTACAAGTTCAACATGAAACACGTGTATACAATGCTGCAAGTTCAACATGTAACACGTGTATACACTGCTGCAAGCTCAACATGTCACACGTGTACACATTGCTGCAAGTTCAACATGAAACACGTGTATACATTGCTGCAAGTTCAACATGAAACACGTGTATACCCTATCAGGGACTGCGAATTCAGCTCATTTTGTATCTTAATACGTAACGGTAATGATGATATTGGTTGTTGCATTCTGCTGTACATATAATGAAGAAAATATCCATTTACAGGACTGGTATGTATTTAATTAATAGCAATATCAAGTTAATACACTTTGTCATGACGTCAGAACATGAACAATGCGCCTTAGTAAGACGTTGAAATATAAATTACTTGCTGTCAAATACTATATAACAGATTTAAAAGCAACAACTTGTTTGCTCACTACTTAAGTTTTCTTAATCAATAAGAATGTTTTTTCTGTCTGCTAATGCAGCATCTTGAAATGTTACAGACCGTACAACATCTTCATTGTATCTAGCGCTCGCCTGACTCAACAACAACATCTGCAACAAAGATCTGACCTCCATGATTCACATAGAGTAAAGAATTGATTTTGATATAAAATGCAGTCTCAATGTTTTAACAATGTTGATCTTTTATTTTACCAGGTGGCCTGGAGCGCAAATTGGACAATTTCAAAACTTAGTTCACACAGACCTCATTTGTAAGTTGTATGATGACTGTGAATAAAATGTAGTATCTGCAGTGTTCATAAAGTGTTGCAATCATTGACCTGGTGACCTATTTTTGATCCGAGTTTCAAACTCGATTTAAAGTCTTTCTTACAAACTTCAAAGTGATTAAGTACAAGATGTCTTACTTTATAGCTCACTTGCGTACACATTGCTCAGAGTGAGCTATTGTGATCGCTTGGTGTCAGTCGTCTTTCTGGCTTCTGTCCACGCTTAACTTTGTGTATACAATAGAGGCTGCATTTTTCATTGGATCTTCATGAAACTTTGTCAGTGTAATTGCTTTGATAAAATGTCGGTCGAGTTTGAATATGGGGTCAAAAACTGAACCACAGGGTCAAATCATAGATAGAAAAACCCTGTGTATGGAATAGAGGTTGCATTTTTCATAAAATCTTCATGAAACTGGGTCAAAATGACAACCTTGATAAAATTTAAATCGAGTTAGAATATGAATTATCTGGGGTCAAAAACTAGGTCAACGAATCAAATTATAGAAAACCTTTGTGTATGCTAGAGACGTTACATTTTTCATTGAATCGTCATGAGACTTGGTCAAAATAATCATCTTGATAGATCGAGTTTGAATATGGATTATCTGGGGTCAAAAACTAGGTCACGGGGTAAAATATTAGGAAAACCTAATGTACGCAATAAAGCTGCATTTTCATTGGATGTTCATGAAACTTGGTCAGTATAATTGTCTTTATGAAATTTAGGTCAAGTCTTGATATCGGTCATCTGAGGTAAAAAAAACTGGTTCACCCACCTTGTGTATGCCACACAGGTGACATGTACAACACAATCATCATAAAAACGTGTGGATCACCTGAGATTAATCAAAGCGCTGTGAGCGCTGAAGGCCATGGGGCTATAGAATCACTCCCTTAAAGACAACTTTTGACCTTCTTGATTTGCGCTGACCCTTACCAAGAGCGCGAATCTAAATTTGCAGAGGACGAAATTTAATATATGACACTAATGAATGATTAACAAATATATGGCTGGCAGGGAAATTTGTTTTATTATAAAACGTACGTTAAATGAAAAATAATCACATGGTCAACATTATAAATTGTTGAGAGACCAATAAAAATAATTCGATCTGCGCTTAATGTACAACTTCAAGCGATATGATCTGATGATGTGGATCGAACATTATTGTGAACAAGGACAAGACCTTAAAACAGAAATAAACAAAGCAATACCAGCAATGAAATATAAATACAGTACTGCACAATGTGTATAACAGAGAAAACAAAATGATTCTTGGTTACCTTGAAATCGCTGAAACCGTTCATTGGGCCTACTCGACTCCAACTTGACAAGCAGCGTCAGCCTCCATAAATGGCGGGTGATTTTGCTCATGTGAGTTCCCTCTCGGGGATGTACGTAAATTATATCTTTTTTTAAAGAAATTTATTTTTAGGTAAACATATATGTAATCGTTCGTAAATAAGAAAGTTGTCAATGAAATAACATCAGAAATTTGAAAATCAAACTACAAACTCTTATATTAAGCTCCGTATGTTTCGTAAATATCAGTACTTTTCCGTGATATGCACATGATTATCTTCCGTTACCAGCTAACAGCGCAGTAAGTTCTAAAACAGTCCATGAAAATCCTTTCTGCAATCGTTTAAAGTACTGTTATTTGTAATATTATCTTCTTATCGTATGCGACATTCAAACAGAAGACTGATCTGGTCTGTCTTGTACTACTTTCCTTTAGCGCATGTTTACAGTTGTTATTAGAACATAGCACAGTTAAATTGTCCGCAGTGTTTGAAATGTGTTATGCTAACTTAGGCCCAGGGCCCAGGTCAAAAACTAGGTCACCAAGTCAATTCCGAGGAAAACCTTATTGGTACTCTAGAAGTCACATTTTATAGCCAATCATTATGTAAATTGGTCAGAAGGTTTGTCTTGTCAAAGTATTTCACAGTATTCACAGTACTCCGTAGTATGTACAGCCGCTAAAGTATTGGTACTTGGGCATTCCATAATACTGTACAGTACTATAGTACTCCATGGTAATATGTAGTACTGAAATGCTCAATGGTACTGTACTCTACAATACTGTAGTGCTGTATACTTCTGATTAGTACTGTAGTAGCCCAGAATATACTCTCTATATATATTCTCTTACGTTAATTATAGCGACCATTTGTGTTCACCGAGCCGAATATTTCCTGTTTTTGGAATGAGACAATGCAAGAGTGCTACAGAGCTAGATTGGTGACATTCCATAAACTGGTTCTCCATTTTTTTGAAACAACGGCCGTGTGTACAGTGGATAAAACCATGTTCTGTTTTTGGCCGGGGTAGGGGTGGGGGAGGGGAGGGGGGCTGCAAGCCCGAAGGCCATAGTTAGCATGCTACATTTCAAAAACTGTAGACAATTTAACTGTAAAATGTGTTGATGACAACTGTAAAACTGCGCTATGGGAAAATAGTGCAAGATAGACCAGATCAAGTAGCATACGATAAGACAATATTACTTTAAAAAAACGGTACATTCAAATGATTGCAGAATAATTCATACAGGCTCAATTACACAGTTTTTTTTCACGGACTCCTGTTTTAGAAATTACTGCGCTGTTAAAGTAAAGGACTTCCTGTTTTATGACGATTTGGAATACTTTGGATTTTATACTTGTGCATATTTTGTACCGTGGCGCAGTGGTAGAGCGTCCGCTTTGAGATCAATAGGTCATGGGTTCAACACCCATGGGAGCCAGTTTTTCTCTCTTTTTTAGTAGTTACATTGAAATTCATGAAAATATACGTCATTTGCAAGCTATGAGAACTGTGTCTTAATATTCCTTAATTTTACCATGCTGCACAATTACTTTAAAATATAGAAGTTGACCTTGATCTTTTTTAAAAGTTCAATATCTCAAAAAGTAGACGGTAAAACATTTTCATTTTTACTTATATTGCAGTCCATATATTACTAATAAAAGGTCCATGGTCAGTAGTGATGCCCCTACTCTAAATATTTTGCTACACTCCTGTTATTTTATATGTGTGATATGTCTCTGGACAAAATTAGGTAAATTGTATCCCCTTTTTTTGCATAATTGTATATTTTTGTAATTCGTGTTAAACTCGCATATCACGGAAAAGTGCGTACGTTTACGGAACATATGGAGCTCAATATAAGAGTGATTTGATTTTCAAATTTATGATGTACACAAAATGTAATTTCACTGAAAACCTACTTATTTATGGACAATTACATCTTTATTCACCTAAAATAATTTTCTTTTAAAAAATATATAATTTACGTACATTCACGAAATAAAGTCATTGAAATACAATTTTTCCCAAAGATGATGCGGAGTTAATCTCCACCAAGCCATCTACAGCCCACAGACCTTCAGCGCCAAAAGCGCTTTAATTTTTTAAAGGGGACAATGCAAGCATGCTACAGAATAAGTTTGGTGACATTCCATACATAGGTCTAGGAAAAGAAGCCATTTAAAGGGTTTTCTTTTGTTAGTAGCATATGGCGACCCCTGAGCGCAATGGACCTGAGCCATTTCCTGCTTTTCGAAAGAGGACAATGCAAGGATGCTACATAGCAAGTTTAGTGACATTCCATCCATTGGTAAGTGAGAAAATGCCGTTAAAAGGATTTTCTATTTTAGTAACTGCGGCCCTTGTGTGCAATGGACTAAAACGATTCCAATTTTTTGAAAGGGGCCAATGCAAGGACGCTACAGACCAAGTTTGGCAAAAGTCTGACATGTAGTTTCTGACGAGAGCTTTATGTGAAAATGCTGATGATAGACGCCGGACCACAAACCCACACTAACAGCTCACCCAGAGCCTTCGGGTCATAAGGCCTAATAACTTGTATATCTCGGAGTTCAACATAAAACAAGAAGACGCGGCAATGCCACCAAAGCAGGTTTAAACGGCGCCTGTAGAAATAACAGAACAGTCACCTTGACTCCCCCAAAAAATGTGACCTTGACCCTCAGTCGACCCAAAAAATGTTTTTTTGCTTAAAACAATTTAAAAACTAAAATAAAAAATATCTCTTTAGTAACAGTGACCTTGACATCGACCCTAGTGACCTTAACCCCGATTTTCTTTTGCTTAAAGTAATTAAAAAACTACAAAAATAAATATCTATTTTTAGTAACAGTGACCTTGACCTTGACCCCAAGCTTCCTCTCCCCGCAAGCTACCTTCACCCAAAGTTTCATTACAATTGGTCACTCCTAACTCAAGCTACTGAGCGGAAACCATTTTTCTATTTTTAGTACTAGTGCCCTTGACCTTGACCCTAGTGACTCCCTAATGCAATCCCAAGCTTTCTCTCTACGCAAGCTACCTACACACCGAGTTTTATTGCAATTAGTCACTCCTCACTTGAGCTATTGAGCGGAAACCATTTTTCTATTTTTAGTAACATTGATCTTGACCCTTGTGACCCTAAATGCAATCCCAAGCTTTCTCTCCATGTAAGCTCACTATAGACCAAGTATCATTTCCATCGTTCTCGGGAAGCACCAGTTCCACATCCCTAACCTCCGAAACAAACTTTCTCACAAAAGCAGGTATCGAACCCATGACCCTCAATCGATGAGAGGTTACAGTGACCAAGGAGGCGGTTTAAAAATGTTTAGGAACGCCTGATTCTGTAATTTGTTAATAATATAGGATATACATTTATACCTTATAATACTATAGATTTTGGCTTACGTATGTAATTAGATAATAAATCATGCGTCCTAGAGGCAGATTAGAGGCTTGTATAAGCAGGTGCACTTCTTGCCCTAAGTAATTCAAAAAAGCAGGCAAACGTCATCGCCTTATGTATCACGTCCTAAATGCCTAAAATAATGAAACGTGGCAGCAAACTAATCTATATTCTTTACAATTCCCAGCTTTTATAAGCATGTTACAGATAATAACCAAAATAAGTTCTGAACATGAAAAAAAGGTAACAATGCAGCATTGAGCTTCATACTGCGTAGTGTAGATTGTATTAGTTTTGAGTTGAGACCACTTCTGTGTGGTCGAGTTGTTCGAGTCGCACGATTGAACTTACTTTGATTTGAAGCAAATTTTATAAAGGTCCGTCCATAAGAGCAAACTCTTTTTAGCTTGAATGTTTGTACGGATGCTAGTTTACCTCCGAGCATGTACTGTCCCAGTTACCTGCTGGCACTACTTCTTCCTTTACCTATCAAAAGTGTTTTTGTTTCCAAAATAGAGAACATTTACTCTGTACTAGCAATTTCCAACAAGTATATGCCAAAGATTGAATTTGAACGATTGAACTTCACTTAAAATAAACCTCTTAAATAGACCACGGGATTCCTAGCCAGCTACCTGTCCATGACTCTTTTTTGGAAAACTTGTTTATACATGTTTAGCCAGTACGACAACCATGCTGGTTCTTCCTGAATCCATGATAGAATAGGTAGAGAACTGTCCACTGTTACTGCTTTGCATACACTGACTAACATCCTTGATTTAAATAAGAAAATGTAATGAAATAAAGTATGATTTGTTGAACATGTTAGCAATTTGTACTTTAGATAAATGTCATAAAGATATGCACAATCATTTTGTCAAAACGCGGTCTTCCCAGGAAAAAAAAGTACTTGACTACATAGATTTGAATTTGAAACACTTGTAAATATTGGCAGCCTCTATTGGCTTAACATATCCAACGTGGTCACATTACTAAGGTTGGAAAATTCCCCAAGTGAATATGTTTTATACATGCATAGTTCTATATTATATAGTTTAAGGCATAATTAGCTATAAAATTCATCCCATACCGGGAAAAAGTCGTATAAAAATGGTGCTCAGGTACCGAGAAATGGTTTTCCACTTCCGGCTTTGGCAATTGCACTGAGCTTAACCAATGTTCATCAAAATGAGGTTATCAGAACTAAAAATCAATACTGTTAAATCTAGAGTAAATGATATTCCCTGATATAGTAAACTTTTAAAGCAAAAATCTTTTTAAAGCACCCATATAAATAATAAATGTACATGAAATGTTTAATCCTTCATAAAGTCCATTACTGTTTGTCTAAAATTGCAGTGCGACTTCTGTGTTAACAGGACATTAAAAGTACTTGTTAACCCTCTGCTAGGTAGTACTCAAGATTTGCTAATTTGCCTGCCATAAACCCTGGCCTAACAAAGTGATTGGTTAGCTTGAAAAGCTTTACTCAAAAAGATTGGCAGAAAGCAAATATGTAAATAACCATAAACTCGTAGTGTCATTAAACCTTCAATTTGTAGCTGATATAACTTTTAGCTCTACTGGAAGTATTTCTAACATTTTGAGAAATTAATCCGCTAGTAGTTCGATTTGCTCCTTCAAAAGAAAAAAAAAACAGAAAAGTTCTAACGATGTTAACGATTACCACTTGCATCTGTTTTTCCAGCGAGTGACATTTCCTTATAAGTTTGACTGTATATATCTATACGTGTGCATATATAATTTATCAGGAGTCATGTTACACATATTATAAATACAATGTACGTTATGAAGCATAGCTATATTTCATCGATGACATTTTTCAATTATTTTCAAAGGAGATCAGTCCCTACCAGTAACAAATGGCGTTGTTATGGTATTATACTGTTGCTGAAAACTGACGGAGGAGGGCTGCTGCATACAAGTACATATCAAAGATGTGGGAACCTGCTAAAAACTTGGAACAGGATAAATATCAAGATCTAATGGAGCGTTTTAATAAAATGGGAAGAAAAATAAAAAATACCCTTAGAAGAATTTGTTAGAGCTTTTAGGGGATTTTATTGTTGACTTAGATGAAATTAAAGATGACGGTAGGCAAAAAGTGGTTATATATTAATCTGATGATTGTCTTTGTGATTCAAATCGAAACAAAATTATTAAAGCTATATTCTGTTCAAAATGAACATAACAATTACTGTCAAGAATTGTTCTTAAAACATGAAATATGTTTAGAAAATTATAAGAAAATAGGTTAGACACAACCATTTTTTTATTAATGGATGCAAACAGAATATTTTCATACAAAACTGTTAGAAAATCATTTTACGACGGCCAGTCAAAAAGATTTTGTTACTTTTTAACTATGTTCAATAGAAATAAAACTGTCATATACATTTATGCTATTTAGCTGTAACTTTTACAATTATTGTTTTTTTAATGATACTAAACTATTGGTGAATGTGTTAAATCAATTTGCCATGGTCAAATTGAAGGGTATATCACTTTAAGTACTTTATTGGCGGTAGGCATAATATCTTATCTGTTATTTATCTTAGTCAGTCTGTCATTACAAAACTCCAAAAGATATATACCATGTTGTTATCTCTACTGAACAAAGGAAGCTGCATATTTAGAATCTGTTTGTTCAAAATACTACAAGAAGGTTGATTCCCGAAAAAACTGATACTGATATCTCGAAGTATTTAATGCATTCATTTGATCTAGTCATATTTCGAAATAAAGGGATTGTACAAAAATTTTTGATACATGCATAAAGGCCGAATTGACTGAAATTATTGCTTACAATACCTATTGATATACAATGTAAATGTTTATACACTGTCTAAAAATTTATTTTATTTGTGACATTTGCAGCAACCACACGTTACTATCCGTGTTTTACAGGCAAATATGACGCAATTAATTTAACATACAGGAAATCACAAATATGTGGATACCAAAGTATTTTCCATTGGAGATAACACACTCATTAATATACGGATTAATTACCCCCATTATGTAAATACCGGTGTCATCTGTTGATATAACAATACTATAGAATATCGATAAAGGATAGACTCAACGAGGCGGTAGTTCTTTTTATTTAAAGTACAGAAAAGAGATATTCTTGAATTTCGCATAGTTCCATTATAGTGCGTTCACTGAACAATTCTTATTTCCTACAGCGCGTATTTAAGCTCACTTGAAAATCTTAAAATCATTCAGTTTCATTCAAATCATACTGAACAAAATCATTGATTATAATCATTGGTTTTATAGGAATGAATTTTTTTCGTCCTGTATCTTGCAACTTAATTTCAAACATGCGCAAAAGGGAATCACATCCATTCTTTAAGACTGGCTTGCGATACACGCATTCTGAAACAGCGTGAACAGTCCAATTACCAAGCATTCGAAGCCAATACTGCGGACCGGTCTTGATAAGTTCTCTTCAATACATCCCCGTTCCGGACAGCGCCTTATTTCATATAATTGGAGTTTTCAATTTTAACATCAAGTAAATTACAATAACCGGTAAAGTGTGTCGTCTTTTCAATAGTGTGATAGTCATCGTCTGCTTGGATTGTTTGTCATTATGATTACAATGCTAGAGTAAAAATATTTTAGTCGTTCAATAAACAATAGATAATGTATTGCATGTTTACAGAGAGCGATGTCTTACTAATGGAATATATTGGAAATCTATGTCAAAGCGCCAAAGCTGTTGTCAATTTTAGATGCATGTATTGGATCTAGCTAATAAAACGTCCGACGTAATTTGCCTACTCAATTTATATGTTTATTCGTGATAATCTTCTTTGTTCTAAATTTACAATGAAAAGTCTTAAAGCTGCTAGCTCTCAGATTTTGGAGAAAAAAAGTTCTTCAAATTGTATGAAATTGAAATATTTTAGAACATAAAGTCATATAAAAAGGTTCCAGTATAAACTCATGTAAAGTTGATCTGCATATTTGAAATAATACGCTACCAAATTATAAAGCGTTGAAAACACCTTTGAAATTCCAATATAAACATTTATTACCCTTCCATGAAATTTTCGGTCTTCTGATTGGTTAACGATCCGTAAATATTTATTGATATTTACGGGCAAGCCGGTAATATACACTTGACATATCTCGTTACTGTACCTTAATGTGTCTTCGTGACGTCACAAATCAGCACGGACTTATACAACATGATTTGTGACGTCACGAAGACACATTAAGGTATCATAAGGGGATTTGAAGCTCTGCTTACATTCAGCCGTTAAATAAAGCATAAACGGAATCTTTCAATTTTAAAGACAGGGAAGGTTAAAGTGACATTATGCGCATTTTTTTACAAGTAAAAATCCAGCTGAAAATGGTGTGTGTACAAAAGTGTAGAGAAAATAATAACTTTTAACCCAATACGCCAAACTCTTCCCGCTACTAGTATGAAAAAATAACTTTGAAAATATTGATTTTCTTATTTTACTGGGAGAGTCAATTTAAGAAAAGAACAACTGCATGCAGGAGTTGCTTCCCTTCCACTCCCGAAATCTCTACCAACATCAACAACGACACATTCAACTATCATTTTATCAGTCCGATTTTTTAATTTTTAAAGCACCAATTTCAAATACTAATGCGGCATAATCATTAATTTAACACATTTAAATGCACAGCAACCAAAAATTGCTTTTATAAAACTGTCACCACAAATACACTTTGTGCAGTAATATGCGCATAATGTCAGTTTAATAAAATTGTTAATTGTTTTTTGACGTGATTTATTGGGATATATTACCGGCCTTGAAATACTGTATATATTCACTGATGTAAAAATGAGGTTGTCTGCACACCTTTACGCTGACATCGTTATTGTCTTATAAACAATTCTTTGTCGTTCTAATGCGCAGCTAAATAAGCCACTCAGGCCTCTGTCTCAGTGGTGTTCATCGTCTAATAAGCATTGATTTGTAGTTCTGAAACGCAGTAATTAATCACGAAGAACGGAGTTCTGATGCGCAGTAATTAACCACGAAGGCCAGAGGCGTTCCCATTCGAAAAAGTTGACAGTTTCTTACGCAGGAAAGGGGTCTATAGTACTAGTAGTTGCCAGGAACAATGTTAAAGTAAACTGAACACCTGTTTACGACTGAAATATTGCTAAAAAGATCATTTTTTCAACGAATATTGATATACAAATGAGACACTTGCAGTGAGATAAACTGACCCAGTACATGCGTTACTGTTCATTATCTTTTAAACTATAACTTACGCTTCATTGAGATAACATGATTATTTCTTACAAACAGTATTCTATTACTTAGAAGACCCCCGACTTCAAAGAAACAATGCTCTAGTCATGCGATAAGCGGAAATACAATCGGTATATAGACTCGCTAAACAAAAACCACTGCCTTTTTATCTGACCAATCCGAGAAACATAACTGAGATAAAAATGTCTTCGTGTCGTTAGCGAAAGATGGATGTTTCAATGATAAAGAAATAGAGGGGGTCATATAATTTTTCTTTTTCTGAAACTGATGTTAGATGAATCATCTAGAACCACCATTATCTATTTATCTGAAGTAGGACTACTTTGAGGCAATTACTCGAAAACTGATTTAAACTACTTACAAAGAGCATCAGGCGAATACGTCATGCAATGAAATTGATGCATTACTATAGTATGGAAAGACTTCGCATTTCGTGATATGAACATAAAAATAATCCATGCGACGTCTTATTTTTGGACTTTATGTCCATGGTTGTGTAGAGGTCGATTGCAATATTCTAAACAAATAAAACAAAAGTTACATTCCGTTTAAAAAGAAAATAGTTTATTTGACTTCCGAATCTACCATTTTAAAATATAGCTCCGCCAACAGACGATTGCGTCATTCAATACATGTATACAAACGCCCGAACGGTGCGGTAAATTAAAAAAAAAATTCAAAATTATTGGCATAATCAACAATAAAGTTCAACAAAAACACATTCTTTAATATATCAAGATACTTTCACTAGCAAACATTAACATTTTGTCGACATAAGCGTGTTAAACGATTCACAAGTGTCTATATTTGAAACAATATAACATAAAATGGTATTCAGATTCAAATGCATTTTGATTACATCGATAAAGGATAGACTCAACGAGGCGGTAGTTCATTTTATTTAAAGTACAGAAAAGAGAGATATTCTTGAATAGTTCCATTATAGTGCGTTCACTGAACAATTCTTATTTCCTACCGCGCGTATTTACGCTCTCTCGAAAATCTTAAAATCATTCTGTTTCATTCAAATCATACTGAACAAAATCATTGATTATAATCATTGGTTTTATAGGAATGAATATTTTTCGTCCTGTATCTTGCAACTTAATTTCAAACATGCGCAAAATGGAATCACATCCATTCTTTAAGACTGGCTTGCGATACACGCATTCTGAAACAGCGTGAACAGTCTAATTACCAAGCATTCAAAGCCAATACTGCGGACCAACTTTAAAGTGACATTATGCGCATCTTACAGCACACAGTGTATTTTTGGTGACAGTTTTATAAAAGCAATTTTCGGTTGCTGTGCATTTAAATGTGTTAAACTAACGAAATTGCCGCATTAGTATTGGAAGCTGGTGCTTAGAAATAAAAAATGACTAATAAAATAATAGTTCCTTTCTTCGTAGTGATCTCCCTTGTGTTATTGTTGTTGTTGGTAGAGATGTCGGCAGTGTAGTGGGAGGGAAGCAACTCCTGCATGCAATTTTTTTAATTGACTCTCCCAGTCAAAATAAGAATAGTAATATTTGGAAAGTTATTATTTCGTACTGGTAGCAGGAAGAGTTTGGTGTATTGGGTTAAAAACTATTATTTCCTCTACCCTTTACACACACACACCTATTTCAGCTGGATTTTTACTTGAAAAAAATGTGCATAATTCCACTTTAGATGTACTTTATTAACAAATTTCTTACTAGTTTTATCATAAATTCCCCATACTTCAGCACGGTATAGCAATATTGGTACTACAATTGTGTTGAATGTTTACTGTATCAAACAAAAGATTATGATCAACTCTAAGCGCTTGATCCTGTCAGGCTTTTACAGTACAGTACCTGACATATTACCGGTTAATGTAAAAATTGTCTACGATTTCATTTTTTGTCCATTTACAGACGAAATAAGGATAAACATTTAGTTTACGCTTTTCAAACACGAGCATTTTATTTTTACTATCATCATTAATTTTCAAGTCTCATTATCAGAATACTGATAGGTAAGTGCTATAATTTGCGACCGCAGTGATTGCAGGCCTTTTAGATCAGTAGTAAACAAATACACTGTCATAAGCAATTTGTAAAAGGGGACATAATAATTCTCGCTGTTAAAGACCAGTAGTAACCTCAAATAATACATTTAGTCGTATTGGCCAATTTACAGCTGGTGCCAGTTTCGAGTAAATTCGCCCATAATGCATCACGATTTACGGTATCAAAAGCTCGGTGATAATCGATGAAAATGCACCATAACTTAGAACGTTTTGATAAAACCATATCAAAACATAGCATAAGCTGTAGAATGTACATCACTTAGTTAAAACTTGTAATGAGTTCTTTGCTTTAAGGCCTTTTCCCGCCAATGTCTTCATTATACGCCTGAATACCCTCTCATAGGCGTGTCTGATTCAATTTATTGTTGTAGACAGTCAGCTTATCCTTTTTAAGTGCGATCTGTTTTTCTACCTCTTTTCTTTTCCTTAAGGCAACGTAAAATATTTTAAAATTAGGAATTGCTTTATTAAGCTGAAACTGTACATGCATTTGAATATAAAAAAGTTTGCTAGGATAATTATAAAGTTAATTATAATATTTGAACATCTTGAACATTTATACATCCAAAGTTTATACTTTGATATGTTATTTGCGCCTTTTAATTTTGTTTGAAAAGAAAGTTTTCCAGTTTTGACCAGAAATTTTGTATGTAGGAGCAGTCCCGGAATAAATGTTGAATTGTGTCAACATGCATACTGCAAAAATCACACAGTTTGATTGGATTGGATTATTTTACATCTATAAAGAAACTTGTTTGTCTGAAAAAATCTCATGATATATTTGTATCGATAAACTCTAGGTTTTGTCTCTGTTGTACTGAGACGGTGTAAGATATATATTTTTCTAGGTTATATTTTCAAAAAAAAGCTAGAGCCTTTATGTTAATTTTGTCTACACTTATTGTATAAGATTGTATCAGGTCTTTCGAGTTTCATTAATGTACGAATGAGTGTTGTGGACTCTTTTGCATGTTGCCCTACTTAACACTTCTATAATTTTCGTCAAACCGAGATTTTCTTCTACAGACTATTAAAGAGACACTCTCTGAAATAGGTGTCAACTTAATAACTTCAAAAGCATAACTAATAGAATATTTGCAAGTATTATTGTTATGCTATATTTTCCAGTCATTTTCGTTCAAATCAGCGTTTTAAAATATGGTGCAGTACCGTTAAACACTCAATGATATATGTAAAATTGTTGTTGTTCAATTAACTGGTGCATAGCGCTTTCTTACAGACTGTCTCTATGTGGTTTATTAGTGGTAAAGTGAGGCATTCTTTTAAATTGTATATACGTATCATTTAACGTTCATTAAACACATGTTTAGAGAATATTAATTCAAAGTAGAATGAAACAAACTAACATATTTCGTCATCTTTGCGGCCATTAATACCCATGTCCTTTTTGTTCAAATATTTAACAGTTTAACCCAAAATTGTTGACCCGTTGATCTTGATTACGTCTCACAGGTAAATTTGCGTCGGTGCATCCGACTATGGAATATCAACATAACAGTCAAGATTTAGGTCAGGTATACGATCGATCCAATCTCTTGTGTATATATAGTTAATTTAAGAGGTACTCCCTAAAACTCAGGTGTCACATTAAATAACTTCAAAGGCATGAATGTTTGCAAGTACTAATTTAAGCATAAGCAATACGTTCCATCAACATCGGTAAAAGCAGCGTTGCAGTACCAACATTCAATAATATATTAAAGATGTTGCTGTACAATTAATGGATGGATAGCGACTTACAACAGAAGGAGTTGTACTAAAATGAGGCACTTTTCGATATATCTTGTTGTTTTAAGTTGCATTTATATTATATATCATTTTACGTTAATTGAACACATTGCTTATATTTAGAGAATATAATCTGCTAGATGTAGGGAATGTCTATTCCATAAATATTAATTATAAATATTTCAACAGAGAAGTACAGTCCAATAAACTGCCTTGATATCACCTTATTCTACACCCCTCCCAACTTGACATCTCTTTAAAATCGTCTTCCATCAGTATTTCAATAGATGAATTAAATTTCAAATGTGTGTATAAGCAAATATTACGAAGGAATAAAGAAAGAAATAGATGTATTCATTTCAATCATTAAAGATAAGTTGAAATCAGGATATTATATTATATTCATGTCACCAATTAACTTTAAGCTAACAGCAATAACCTCCATATATATCATTTCGTCTTTATTGCCTCCATTCTCCAAAGACATGCATGAATATACAATTAATCAAAATGGAATTGACAATGCTATTAACAAAAGCAAATATGAAGTTGAATTAAATTGCGGAACTGTATTTCATTAGCCAAGACCATTGTACAATATAATCAAAGCACTGAGGATACAAAGAGGCTAACTAAGAACGTCATGATGGTAAAGAATGTTGTCCCAATCCCGAAGTGGGGTAGATCACAGCATACGTTAAATGGAAAGACCCGGGATTTCGGTCTGCTGGTATACCTTGAATCATGTCATGACAAATGGAATACAAGAGATGTTTTCTGAAGCAGCCAGTCAGTAGTAAAAAGTGTGACTGTATGCTTTGTTACACACGAAATGACAATAATGACCGTATATAGTTCATTTACACTTTAGGTGTCGATAGTTTAGGGCGTAACCCTCCTCTCTGAAAGGGGTACGGTGCAAATTCGAAACGGAGCACGAGACGTGCCCTTGTACAAAGAAGCTTAGAATTGCAAAACATTGCAAAACTCTCCTGAACTATTAGTAGCAGTATATCATTGTAACTTTAAAACGTGAAATGCGATTGGACGCACTTGTTTACATAGTCACTGAAAGACACTGAAAGTCGTATCGAGGAGATGAACACTTGACCCCGGTTTCATGAAAGTCTTCGTGAGGCTTAGGGAATATGTAGCGGACACGAGAAATCAATAGACCGAACGAACGACCGATCGGCTCTTTGGAGTATAAAAATGTAACAAATTAGCATCTTGCATAGTGTATAAATGGAATATGAAACTACTTTGCCCCGATTTTCATTGAAATCTATATGCAAAGCGAAACGTTTATGATTTTGATCTTATGAAATGTTATCGTACTGTTGATAAAACACGTTAGAGTAAGTGTGACATTTTTACAGGAGATTGCTTTTGTCACAGCAAAAACAACATCTACTCTAGGTTTTGTCCTTGAATTTAGTTTATATTCTAAATATGAAAGAATTTAGCTTTAACGTAAACATCCATCAAATATTTATCATTCATGTTATTTCAAAATATGCATTTGCAAAACAATTGTCGTTGACATCTTCACAGTTGAATTTACAAATATTTGATATTAAAGAATAAAAGTGTTCATTAAAAATCCAGACTGCTCGCAAAGTTATGGTCGACTGAATATTTCATTTCAATAATTATATATCATTTACGATATTTTCGTTTTCTGTTTTCTTTTTATAAAAACTTATTCGTTTTTCTTTATTTAAATAATGAACTTTCAATTTAATTTGGTTAACCATAAAGTGAAATCGAAAAGGACATAAAAGGATCGTAATTAAATATGACATTACCATATTAAAGTTAGGATCTAGGTCTGGTGTGCGTAGCATTGGTAAATTTATATAACCTGAAAACTGTAATATATGTATTATTGGTAAATGAGTTTTATACAAGAAGATGAAATGCAGGCAGCGGATTAGAGGAAGTTATTGGAAACAATCTCACAGTGCGCCTAGGTCATTCACTACAATCAATGTTTGTTTTCTTTTGCATGTTAACTGTTTTGTTCTACATAACAAGCAAAACGTTTATACAGTTTATTTTTATTTTGAAGTACATATCTACAATGCGCCCGAGTTCCATTATCAAAAGCCAGTTTGTGACATTGTTTCCTACGATCAAAATCATTCAAATATCAGATTTTACAGTCATTCAAGTTGTCGCACAAATTACAAATATCAAAAGGCATTGAGCGAAAAGTCAAAAGATCGAATATTCAATAAATTTTGCCGAACACCCTTTTATAACGATATTTAATTTCACACGTAATTGTTAAATCTCATTAAAGTAAAATCAGCGATAATTTATAAATAACGAATACTTTTCCCAATGAACATATTTCTAATTTGTGTTTAAGGTTTCAATACCGCAAGACGAATGAAGTACAAAATAACCGGAAGAGCAGCAGGTCTTCCCCGAACGCTTAAAGGCAATGTTTTGTACAGCTACTCTCCAATACCATTAACAATCGAGCATATCCGTAAAACAGCGACCCACATAGCAACCAAGATGAAAGGAAAGCACGTGCGTCTGAGGATTACATGCACGGCGATCATACGCCAACTTTGGAGCTTTCAGACCGCCACTAACACTCACTGCAAGAAATCTCAATGACACCAGATATACAGAAATGAAGTTTTCCAACTGGTAGTTTTACCATACAACATACAAGCTAACAGGGGTATGATACTATACTGCGAGAACAATAAAACATATTGCAAGTTATACTATAACAATCATCGAATTGCCACCAAGTAGTTCCGATTTAAACTCAGTTTAATAGGTTTGCGATGAGATTGACAAGCGCTAACAAGCGATAGAGAAGCCGTTGCCGGAGCGAGATGAGAAGCCGTTCGGAGCGAGATGAGAAGCCGTTGCCGGACCGTTATTTCAAAACCATGAGTTTTCCGCTTCTGAATTGAGAAACGTTAAAAGATCGTGATTTCACCCATAAAGAAATTGACAAAGATTTTCGTTCAGTTTGAGCAATAAAATTCTGTGTAATTGTTTCACGGTGTTTTTTACTGCTCCTACCAAATTTGAAATAGATCCAAAATGAACTTTATGACAAACAAAAGTGAAACCCCCAATAAGTGGCGGTTAGCAGTTTGGTGTAGAATGTATTGTTTGAATGAGTGCCCTCTGCATTTGTAGCATAACGCACTCTCGTAAACTAGCCCATTGGTCAGAGCTGCAAGGGATGTAAAACCTATCTTTCCGTTACATACTTTTTAAAGAATTTATCTAAGGAAAACTCAGCAAACTCTGTGATGTTTTAATACCCTTTGAATCTATAGAGCAAAAATATATAACACTTGAATCTTCCCAGTTTGTGTATTTGTTTTTCAAGTTTTCAAGTTTTTATTATATTCAAACCAGAAGGTTATAAACCCATGTGGCAACATGTACATAATACAATGATATAATGTGGCGAATGTAATTATACACTATGGCATATATTTATACAGTGATTTGTATGAAACGTTTTCAAACTATGATGACATTAACAGTTCATACTGAATATAATCACGTACATGCATAAACATATCTTTACACATTATACTCGACATTCATATATATTTGAGTATGTACGTACAAAATACAATTTATTTCCACTACTGTTAATCTTGTTTCGAAAACGAAATAACAAGATAAACAAGTGGAGGACATCCTATAACAATTATATGAAATGCATAACGGACATTATTTGTATTTGTGTGCATGTGTATAAAGTCCATTTAAAGCATAAACTGGGCATAGTATGTTCTCCCATCTAGCTAGAGTTATTCGCGCGTTATTTACAACATAAGACAACTTTTATTTCGTTTCATCATTTTCAGGCGTTATACTTATGTATTTAATAAACTTAATATGGATAAAGTTATTTGTGTATGTATTCTTTATATAAAAAAATAAAATTATTTTACTCACCATTTTAGAATATTGGTATCCTGTATTTTTCAGAGCATGAACAACAAAAAGCGTGATAAGCCAGGCAAAAGTAATTTCACTTTACCTATCGATAATACAATAAGTCATACAACTTAAAAAAAAAACAATTTTGTTTATTTTCATTTAATGCCGAGGACAAATAAACTGCCCTCAGATTTCATTACGTTTTCTTTATTGTTAATAATTCATCTTGTGATACTGTTTAAATTCACCAAATTCCGTGAAGCATATATCGTTGATTATTGCGCAGTTTAAATAGCTACTACATGTAGTAGAGGAAAAATGCGACACTGTCTTAAAGTTTCTTATTTATTGTACTTCCACATGGAAAGAGCACTTATAATCACCATCAGACAGATAATCTTTGTTAAAAAAAATTAGTCCTGAGTACGCGAGTGGCTGTAAAGCCGTTTGCAGGTAGTGTGACCGTTTGTTTATCGGATTTCAATATTTAGTTAAGAATTAACAGAGGTTAGCAAATAATATCACAGGCGATAGATTCCATTTCCAATAAACCTGTATTAATGTAATAACATTGGATCTAAGAGAACATTGGTTCATTGACACTTCATTTTTATAAATAATGTGTGTTTGGCACTTATTATTTTTATAAAGCTATGAATGGGACCAAAATATCGCTTCTGCACAAGGACAGATTTAGACAGATTTATTTTACAACAATGTACATAATCAGTCACTATTATATTTTACATTTTACACTTTCTTTGTTGTATTATCAAATTCTTATCTATTTGATGACAAATACTATCTTGCAATTGTATGCAATCTTGGTTGTAAATCCAATAGTTATGGGTTTAAAAGATGTAATATTTCTTAATATTCAACCAATTATATTTTCATTTTTCAATACAGCCATTGTATCTTTTACCATGTACATTTATTTATTTGTTGGTTTGTTGTGGTCATTAAGAAATGCTAACCACCGGTTTCCTATAAGCCCTTCTCTGTCACGTGCAGTGTCTATTATCTCACTCTTGGAACATTAACTTTTTCTTTTGGAAACCGTCTTCTTTAAATTCAAGGTAAGCTTTCTTTTATTTTCCATTTTCATGTTGTAATAATTTGTTTAACTTTTAATGTTTGTGTTTCATGACTACTTCACCTCTCACATTAAGCTATTCCCATTTGACCTGTTTCATATGTGTACATGTTTGTTATATTGCATTCTTAAGTTTTCCATGTTTTTCGCAGCACTTCAAGCTGTTAAAATGTTCTCTTGTATCATGTTTTTTCATCTCCATGTTTTTATCTGTTTATATGGTCTATCATCTCACTGCTTGGAAACATTAAACTTTTTTCTTTTGGAAACCGTCTTCTTTATTTCACAACACGCTGAAACTTATTTATTCTCTTATTTATAAGAAAAGATTCAAGCGCCATTATCGAACCCACAAAAGTTTTCGAGCAAAATCGAGGCCCTCCCGTAACACATACATTCCCGTCCTTGCACGCACGAAAGGCTAGGCCGTGATAGACTCATTTATTAGGTGATTATATAACAGCCGCACAATGATAACAATTTTGTACGGAAAGAAACATATAAGCTCAGAATCAGTAAAAGCGGAAACACATATAGAAGCAATTAAACGTTTTTGTATATCAAACATTGTTGTTTGCCTGCAACCGTTAACCAATAAAAACGTTAATGAAAATATCATAAAATAAAGCGCTCTAGGAAATGCTTTCGTAGATTTTGTTAAAACTGTGTCATCTAGAACGCTCAAAAGGTATCCCAATTGGAGCTTTTATGGAAGGGGTGGCGTCAAAATGCGGATCTTGCTTACAGATAGACGTTGTGTTTTTCATATTGCCAATTCCCGAAGACGAAAGAAAATACATTCACTTCGTGTGCACCAGTTTGACATCCCTACATCATAACTAGGTAACAGATGAATTCTTGAAACTAATTATACACTATTAAAGTTGTTATACGAAATTTTAGAGCGATAGAAAGCAAATCCAACGTTCGTCGAGATTGGTTTTCAAAGTAACTGCATTTGCATCGATGAAAACTAGACCTTAACCATATGGTAAATTTCGTGAACTTTGTATTATTTATAGTGCGGTTGCTGGATGTCATTGTTTCTGTATGTCATTCTCCGTCTTGAATAAGCAGAAAACTAAATATAATTATTTATAGCCATTACTATGCCACGGTTTGTGTTGTATGTGGTTAATTGAGTCAAGGTGATGAGTTTCTTACAAAAAACAATAAAAATGAAAATAAAAATATATCTTTTTGTAGGTGATTAAAACAGAATTACTGATAAACTTGACATTTCTTAGAAGTCAGGGTCTTGTGTTCAAATACACATTGTTTTAAGTAACAGGCAAATGTCATTAGCTACAATGATTTGATTTGAAAACAAATAAAGGTGGAATCCACATTTATATTTTTGCACATTTGGATTTATTTATGTTTTATGGTAAAACAGCTGCCTTTTATTTTACCGCACTCTCTGTTGTATAAGCAAAAAAAAATCGGATTTTTTGTTTGTTTATAAATTATAATAGTTGCTGCAACGCGAAACTAAACTAATTCGTCGTCAATTGAGCAAAAATCGTACAAGTATGTAAAAGTTTGTTGTTGATTTATCATTTATGACATTTATGTAAAGTTGCAGATATTATGATTATTTTTAAACTCTACATCACAAAATACTATATCAAATTACACCATAAATTGTTTACATACATCATGACCGCGTGGACCAAAATGGAGAAATGATTTTCGCGGGTGATTCTCATAAAAAAATATAAGTGTTTTAGTAGTATTTATGCTACCATTTGAGCCCTTCGTGGGATATTTACTATGTTATGATTTGATATGAAGTAGAGCACCGGATTCCACCGCTAAAGCTTTATTGCCTTACTTTCAGGTGAGATTTGCAATCTAAGATTAACGGAGTTTAGATTGTTAATAGTCCTGGCCGCCCCAAGGATTTATCCTCAAACGAAACTTCCAAGACCCCTCAATCTGTTTACTATTTTATGACAACAACAAAATAAAATAATAAATATCAAAAGCGTGAAACAGATCTAAACTATAGTAATTTAACAGATATAAAAATTAATCAACAGTTACCTCCATGTATGAAGGATTCATTATATTATTTCTGAAGTTATTGAAGTTGGTCAAATTACCGTTGTTGGATTTACATGTCAATTACAGGTGGAACATGACGCTCTGAGCAGACAAAAAAGAAATCAGTTTGTTTTTAAATTTCGGTAGAATAAAAGGCAGATGTTTTACCATGACAAACCAAATCTGCAAAACTATAAAGTTTCGATACCAGCACCGTCTTCGCCTCAGGTCGTACCATATCTACCTTGAACGAGGATGGTGGACCACAAGCACAAATAGCAAACAAACCCGTATTCACCTTTAATGGTAACTTGTTTATATAGCAAGTAATATGGAAATCTTTCGTTCTGGTCAAAGGATAGAACCACGTATTGTGGCATTTTATACATTTTGGTCCATTATATGATATGAATTCATTGTTTTCGCTATTATGTTGATAACGGAACCGAGATTTGTATACAAGTGATTTCCCATGAGAATGATGAATATAACGACTACATTAACAACTAACCTTCTGGCATTTATACGATTTATAATTGTATGCCTGTAAGGAAAATACGGAAGTTTTGTATTATCGAGTGATTCTAGATTTGCAGCAAGAAATGTTAAAAATAATCGCTGCTCTTGTATAGAACGTTGTGACTTTCAGGTAGGAATTGTTTTCCTCATATTAATTTTTATTGTATTACATCTAGATATCGGTTTTGCCAGACGAAATTACTTTAGTTTAGAAGCGAAGTTAAATACTCGTGAAATTTAGCAAAAGACAAAGACTTTTTCTCGGCTATACCTTATTTCTACTCTATACTAATTACTTGTGAATTTTGACATAGTATGATAGAGTGGTTACAAAAGCTGAACCTGAGCTAGAATTATTATGTATACATTATTCTATGTTGTGTTATCTAGAATTATTGTATGCTGTGTTACTTAGAATTATTGTATGCTGTGTTACCTATAATTATTGTATGCTGTCATACCTATAATTTGTTGTGTTACCTAGAATTATTGTATGCTGTGTTACCTAGAATTATTGTATGCTGTGTTATCTAGAATTATTGTATGCTGTGTTACCTAGAATTATTGTATGCTGTGTTACCTAGAATTATTTATGCTGTGTTACAGGTAGCATATGAATAGCAGCATACATAAGGCTCGCGAGTTAACTCGTGTAAACCACATAATATTATCGCGACAAATATCTGGTTATCTAATTAAAGTGACATTATGCGCATCTTACTGCACATAGTATATATATTCTTTATTACCTCCACAAGTGGGAGAGCCACATACAAGCACAAACATAAACATATATATGTAGATATAGAACATTCAGAATACGTCACAATAGACAATTAAATGTGTTAAACTAATGATAATTCCGCATTAGTATTTGAAGTTGGTGCTTTAAAAATTTTAAAAATGACTAATAAAATAATAGTTGCTTTCTTCGCAATGATCTCCCTTGTGTTATTGTTGTTGTTGGTAGAGATTTCGGCAGTGTAGTGGAAGGGAAGCAACTCCTGCATCCAGTTGTTTTTTAAATTGACTCTTCCAGTCAAAATAAGAAAAATAATATTTGGAAAATTATTATTTCGTACTGGTAGCAGGAAGAGTTTGTTGTATTGGGTTAAAAGCTATTATTTCCTCTACCCTTTTTACACACACCTATTTCAGCTGGATTTTGACTTGAAAAAGATGTGCATAATTCCACTTTAACGTTCCAGATGTTACCGTAAGATAAATATCTAAACAGAAATAAAAGACATGACAGTGCCCATAACTGAAGCCAGTTCTTTAAAATTCTGACCGTTATGATAATATTTGCGTTGATATTATTTATGTAACATAATAACAGGGTGACAATACCATGCGGTCTATAACGTCAATTTTGCTAATCCGCGAAGCTAATTTTCACAACAATTCCCGTCAATTCGAAGTTTCAAAGTGGGGTAAGTTTTTTCTTAGTCAACCAATTTTCATCAAAAATAGCGCATTCGAGCACGAAAACAGTACACTACCATCGACTGATACTGATCTTATGTGAAAATTGCCAGATTTGAAGAACACTCTGGAAAACCTCTAAAAATGAAGCTGCACAAGTATAATAATCCTTGAAGTCGCTCTTTTATTTTGCAAATATCATAAAAACTATGTTTAAGTAAGCATCATTAGTACCACTGAGCAACCCCAATTTTCGATCATTACCAAGCCGTCAGAAACGAACAGTTTGTAAACAATAAAGGAAATTACAAATTATGCTAATCATTGAAGTCATTTAATTTTGCTAATCTTTGAAGACAGTTTATCTTGTAACTCCAACATGGAAAGTGTAATTCCTATTTCGTTGAAATGTTCGAATGATACATGCATTTCCTTATTTTCAGAAAAATGGATTGATGCCGAGAAAATCATTCGCGACAGAAATAACAGAAATGACAGAGTGTACAAATATAAGCGCAACTTCGAGCTCACGAGAAATGCTCCACCGGAACTCTTCCTTATTACTGCTGTGATAAAGTGAAGTGTGAAAATATGGTCACGAAACCTTGGATGAGTAAGGACATGCATGAATCAAGTAAACACTTATAGTGCAAGAAAAATGATCTATTTATAACTCAGAATTTCTCCAGCCCGAACACAGGAAAGCTATTCGTCAGAAAGCAACATCGTGTTCGAATAAATAATTTGAATTTCCTTCTCCGACGACACTTTAGTAAATAACATTATATTAGCTCAAATCTACAGCACGTACCTCTTGTCATTTTATATTGCATCTAGTATTACAAGCGGTACGTACACTTGCAATTGTTGGAATTCATTTTAGTTCGTTCAGTACTTTGACTATTTTATAATGCGCATACCAAATTTAGTTACTTAAAAGTCATTCGTTCCATGAGTTAATCAGATATAGTACAGAAACCTTGAACAGAAGTTGAAATAGAAGGCCATCTTTTATGTGTAAATGATGTTATCTTAATTTCGAGGTCATTCTAAGTGGTCTTTTATGTTTTCTAGATGGTGGTTGCTAATTACTATTTTCTTAATCTGATTATTGCGATGTCTCCGCACGTTTTTCTTCTTTAGGTCCATTATTGTATTTTAGGTACTTTTCATCATATCTTATGGCTTAGCAACAACTATCAAGTTTTACTGTATTATATATAGATAGCTACTTTTACAAACTCCTCAGAGCGATTAGATAATCACTGACTTCACAAGATACCACGTAATGATGGAACTTCTGAATGTCACGTGACAGCTTGTAAACAATTCTATTAAATCACTATTTAAAATTAACTTTTGGTATTTGACCTCTTGACTGTTAAATATTTTCCAAAATTAACCTTACTGCAAGCGCAGTACAAAAATCTAATGTTAAAATTCAAATTTTGTTCTTATTGAAATTTTAATTAAAACGGTTTGTGATGGCAGTGATTACTGTAAACTGTAAGGGGAGGTAATCGCTGTGGGGACTTTACTTCTTTCATATCAGAGGTAATAAAAGTTATATACTCTTTTATTTCCCGAAAAATATTTCAGATGACAATATATAGATACATTCATGATACATATGAAAAAGAAAGGTTGCAAAGTATGTACGAGTAGAAAATGTCAAAATAATATTATAGTATTAGATTTAAACGAATTATACACAATTGTATTATATGTTATTTGGTGTTTGAAGTGGTATATGGGGATATATTACCCACCTAGACTTATATATTACCCGAGCCGTTAGGCGAGGGTAATATTATGTCGAGGCGGGTTATATATCCCCATATATCACGTCAAAAAACAAATAACAAATTTATTACCCTTCCCTCTCTTAAATATTGAAAGATTCCGTTTATGTTTTATTCATTCAAATCCCCTTATGATACCTCAATGTCACTTCGTAACGTCACAAATCAGCGCGGACTTTTACATTGACATAGTGTTAGCAGTAAAGGGATATGTCAAGTGTATATTACCGGCTTGCCCGTAAATATCGATATATATTTACGGATTGTTGACCAATCAGAAGACCGCAAATTTCGTGGAAGGGTAATAAACATATATATGTGCGCTTTAGAGCACGAGTATTGTTTTCAGATAGTCGAATACATATGAATGACACGTGTAATGATACATTTTATGACCTCATCTTGAACGAAACGAAAAACGAAGAAAGGGCGCAATCACGGTATTCCTTTATTTATTATGCTCATAGTCTTTTAAATTCTATTATAGAATGGTCATTTGCTTGATATTATCTGTGATGTTTTTATGCAAGAATTTTATAAATGTGTATTATGCAAATGAAACTGGAATAAACTATTAAACTACTGCTTGTACCGGTAGTATAGGCGGTATGTAAATTAATGATATTATACAATAGCCTCTTGTAATTATCATTCAGAATAACAATGTGCAGTTGTTGTTTTTTTCACTATGATATACTTGGCCCAGCAGTGTTTCTATTCTCAGTCATATCATATCATAGAAATAATGCTACCGTTTTGTTTTTTATATTTTCAGTAAAACAAAAAGTTGTTTTCTGAATATTCTGGCATGCTGGCAACAGAAAGATGTTTTCAGAATGTTTTTCGAACAAAGAACTGTAAAGTTCGCCGGTAAGATTGATGTTTCTTTTTGTTATAAAAGAGCTACGTGTAATTTTACACGTAAATGTTAATTGGACTTTAAATTATCCCTACTCTGTTTCTATGGCAGTTTTTCAGATTCAGTTGGTACACATAGACATTAACACGACTGACTGCTAGATTTCCCATTGATTTTCTTAAAAATAGCCCGTAAGTGCGTGCTGTCTTCGGCCGACATTTTATTTGACAAAAAGCTTTATTGTCTGTTTTGTTTCTTCTTTCAAACACTAGCATATATATATATATAATAGTATAGAATAAAACTTGTTGTTTCTGTGAAAATAAGGACATAATAACCACTTTGATCCCATGCGTGTTCTAATTTGCAGAAACGTTATTTTACTCGTAATAAAAATGATATGTTACCGCGCACGTTTTCCCGCAAGATGGCGTTCATAATAATCATCACCTAAGTGTTTTGAAAAGACAATTGATAATATACAATACTTGAACATCTGTTTGCTGTTGAATGTATCTTATATGAAAATAAGCAACAGAATGGAATTTGTCTGACACCAAAACAAGTATGAAAATGAAAGACATGTAACGTAAGATGTTTTTAGAAAATCGTCATTTGTTATTTCTTCCTACATGTTCAGGAAATGACACCAGTTAATTACCTGCCGGGAATAACATAACTTGCTATAAATTGATTTGCTAATCGATTTTAGTAGGAAATGAACTGTCAAATATGCACTCTAAAATGAATAATTAATCAAATGTACTCATTGAAAAAGTTTGAAGTTCATCACCAGGATGCACTTGCATAAAGATCCAAGAAAACACATTCACAAAAAATATTTTAATTCTACATCAAACTTTACCTTTTAGCATAAATATAACAGTAGGATGTATACAAAATTACACATTAGAATGCATAGCAACACATGGTTTGTTCTTGCAGATCAAAACGTATCAAGTTTCAGCTCATTTGCATGGACATTGTTATTAATAAAAAATAATAAGGGACGTGATTAAATCATAAGCCCAGATAAAGCTATGATTCTTGAACTTCTTGCGTATCGTTTAATATCATCTTTCATTTAGGTAAATATCAAGTAAATCTTTTGAGCTATGTTCCCTCCAGACATAATTTCGCGTGATAAAAGAAGATAATTATAATAAAAGAAGGGAAGAGTTAGGGTTATTAATCACTTCACGATAAAATACAGGGAGGCATTCATTATTTCTTAATCAAGTAAATCTATTTTATGGTTTTGGAATTGTGCTTTAGCTAAGCATATTTCATACGAAAAAGAGAGATAATACAAAAATTGGGACAGCTAGAGTTATGGTCCAAAAGTCTTTACCAGTGTGTGAAATATCAACTCAATCTCTTACATTATTTGGAGTTACGCTTCGGACAAGCAGATTACTTAAAGGAAGTGTTCGTTTTGAAAAAAGGTATGCTAGAGTTTTTTGTTCTTTGACTCTGAACTCCGTCTCAATGGCCTATAAACTCAATCCCTTACATAGTTTTGAAGTCATGCCTCGTATAACCATTTTACACAAAGATATTACTGAAAAGTATTGTAAGCCAGAATAATATGGTTCTTAGCCATTGTATTCTAACTCAATGACCTCTATCAATGCGTGAAGCATCAACTCAATTCCTCATATACTTTTCTAGGTACGTATTCGGACGCACAGACGGACGAAGCGCTACGTATATGCTCCTATCTTCGGGAAGCATAAAGTTTAACATGAAATTAGATTATTCATCTACCATCATGCATCTTTTTTACTTTGAATGCATCTGTTTAGCATAATTTTGCAAAATAATGAAGAAATGTGAAAACAACGGTTAAACTTGTTGTACTTTGTACTTGCTGTACTAGGCGCTGCTCTCTATGTAGTTTGAAAATTCCGTTTGGCAGTTTCTGTAGTTTTTGAATGAATGGTTAAAGAAGAAAGAAAACTGAAATATTGCAGTAGAGTTATGCTTCTTGCAAACAGTACTTTCTCTAAATGCCCTTCCCCATTGGTGTGTATTATCAACTCGATCTCTTTAGGATTTAGTAGCTGTGCACAAGTATAATAAACGATAAATAAAAGAGATAATTAAAATAATTATTTGGTAGAATTCTGGATTTTAGGCTGGCTCCCCATAGTGTCTTCTTAAGATTATTATAACAAGAATTGTAAGGACAGCTCACTGCTTGCCAATAAAACAAACATGGCAGTAAAAGGCAAAACATGGATCTGTATAAGAAGTGCCGTAAAAAGTAAGATATTAAGTAAAGAGTTATCTGACTGAATTGTTTGATATCCCTGAATACTAATGCAAAGTTTTAAATTAAAACTTTAAGTTGTTCATAATATATGTGAATGACATTGTCAGTTGCACTCGACAAGTACAATTAAAAAGAAATTTCACAGAGTTATCTACTCTTGCTTACAGATATGTGTCATGATTATATATAACTATTTCAACTTTCGAAACAATAACTGAAATGGTTAAAGCTGCTCGCTCTCAAATTTTGGTAAAAAAAATGAAGTTCTTCAAACTGTATGAAAATAACGTATTTTAGAACATATAGTCATATAAAAAAGGCTCCAGTATAAATTTCTGTCACGTATATCTCTAAATTAAAAAAAATACGCTACCAAATTCATAAACGTAGCAAATTTCTATATTAACATATAATAAAGCGGTGTTCCTACCAAGACTTTTGCTTATAATTTGATTCTAGCCTTTAGTTTGATATTCATGTATAATTATGTCAATTTTCAAAAAATAATTTGTCACCGGTAACTGAGAGCGAGCAGCTTTAAGCCAACAAGTGAACATGTATGGCAATTTCATCTGAGTTTCTAAGCCGAAAAGGGCCATTATTCAAATGAAATCCTTGACAGAGTTAACTTCTCTGGCCTACATCTGGGAATCATGATGGTAAACAAGCATTTCAACTTTCACAGTAAAATCTCAAACGGTTAAGAAAAAATATTAACTGGTACGAAAAACTTAATCCAGATTCTAAGTCAATAAGGGGACTTAATCTTTTTTAAATCCTTGACAGAGCTATCTCTCTTGCCTACAGATGGGGGCCATTATGCAAACAAGTATTCCAAATTTCACAGCAATATCTCACAGGGTTTAATCCATAAGTGGATTTTACCCAGTTTCAATATATTTTACTTAAAAAAAGGATCACAATTCTGACAAAAACCTTCATAGAGTTATGTTCTCTTGTTTGATAGTTTATAAATATGATAAGTTTTAAAGCAATATGTGTTATAAATGGTTTTGAAATAAATTGGGGTATCGAAAAAGGGCCGTTACTGTGACAAAAACTTGACAAAGCAATATCTCCAACAGTTTTTGAATAAAGAGGGGTGGTACAAAAAACTTAACCAATGTTTGACGCCAACGCCGACGCAGACGCCGACGCCGTTAGGAGTAGGATTGTTCCCGTTTTCTCGTTTTCCCGAGCAAAATCTATTTCCCTTGTAGCATCTTCAAGAGAATTATTAGAAAAGCTACCAACGGTTGTGACTCATACTATCTCCATCGATGTATCTTGATTCAGGGACTGATTCAGATGATACACTCAAAGCAAATACATTTAAGAATTGAATGTGTTTTTTTCTGCATTTCATCGAGGTATGAACTGTCATAAGTTTTACACCTAATTTGCATAAACACCAAAGGTGTTAATGTTAAAATTAGTTGTAAAACTTCTGATAGTTCATAACACAATGAAATGCAGAAAAAAATCATTCAATTATTATAATTACAACTTACTATGATCAAAGACATTCGTTTAAATTATTCAGTGATCAGTTACCCGGATTCTGTTGTAATATTTAGTCGCGCATTAATTTGGTTGTCATAATGCAAATGGCGGACAGCAGTCAGCTGCTAGAACATAATATTTGCACATATCTCCCAGTTTTCAACCCGAGGGTGGGGTTTCCTCAATTCAATGGATATGGTAGATTCATTTTCTCACTGTTCGAATGGCATTTTTACACAAGTAAGAAGAAATAAGTGTATATACAGGATGGGGATGAAAAAATAAAAATCAACTTTTTCTAAAAATTTACTTCAAAACTTCTAAATAGATAGAAAATGATCCAACTAAGAAAATGACCCTTAACCCTATGTTTATTTCAAAAATAAAAAAATACAGTCATTTTTCGATTTTTATGTGATACGCTGGTTGCTCATAATAAACGTAACAATAGTCCGATAAGCGGTGACGGATAAGGTTATCTATCACCGGTAAATGCGAGGAAATATGTATGTCATAGGTGAGAAACACTATTCCTTTTTATTTCTCAAAGTGTTTTTGTTTGGTGACATGCCCTGAATCCGTACAGGATTTTATGAATGAAAAAGTAGCATGTCATGAATATTAATGAGAAGCTATGAATTCTGCGTTCATCGTGTTATGAACAGCGGGCGCTGGGGCAGAAATAACCAATCAGAAAAGAAAATTTGTGTGAAATGACTGCAAGTTGTAATTTTTACGTTTTTGTTCGCAGTTGGAATAAATTGCATTCTATTATTTTAGATATATGTCACGTCATACGCCTAAATGCCTTTGGCTACATGTATATAAGAAGCAACCAAAGGGAATAATCATACACAATGAGTCACGAGTTTTTGGTCTTGCACACTGCACTTCCTTTCCAAAAACGTTTCACTATTTTTTTCAGAGTATTTGTATAATACTCCGAACAAGAAAATATGACAATGAAATACAAAGAATACACGGTACAACTACAAATTTTGACACAAAATGGAATAAGATTAAAGAAAGTATACCAAAACCGTTTATCGTTCGCTTAAAGAATCAAGACTTACCTGAAGACAACAGAAGTAAAATCTCAAGAGTCAATCTTCATATCAAAACCAAACGGGGCACATGAATGCACCCGAGTGAATTAAAAATGCGAACAATACCAAATCAAATTGTTATGAGTAATGCAAAATCCTCAAGGGCCGAAATTAAGTGGCAAGAACGATTAAATGTAACAAATCCTATCTTTTGGTCAAAAGTTTGGTCAAATATCTATCGAAGTTTTTCTTCTGTAAAATCCAAAAATTTACAGTTTAAAATTCTTCATAATACTTTATTTACTGAGGATAGATTGGTTTATTTAGGGCTATCTAATGGCCTATGTACAGTTTGTAAAAGTCAGCGCGAAACTCTACATCATCTCATTTTTGGTTGTTGTAAAATTCAGCCACTAATACAAAGTTCCCAATCAATAATCAATAACGTTATTTTAGAACATAACAGTAATACGAGCATTGAGCTAAATTACGAACACATAGTCCTTGGTATATGTGACTTAAACTTGTCTAGTATAATAAATAACGTAATATTTGAGACCAAATATAGCATATGGAAATTTCGCAACAAATGTAAATACTCAGGACAGGAACAAAACGTACTTCAATTCGTATATTTATTGAAACAAAATTTGAAGATTCAACTCAAGTACAGCAAAGCATCACTACACTTTCCGAAAATCGCAGATGAAACAGCAATGGCGTCTATCTTAATATGAACTTCCGTATATCCGTCCGTGCTACCTTAAATTTCGTTTCTTTTAAGGTTAAGCATTTTTGTGCGGCGAATTTTATATGGTAATTAAGTGAAATGTTCATTGTAAATTTTTATGTTCATTGTAAGTTTTGATGATTACAAAATTAATTGTTAACATTGTTTCTGACAAATTCTTACTTAAAGCGAAAGACTGTAAATTGTAAGCAAGCTTGCAATCTTTATATTCTAACCTGTTTATTATAAAAAAAAGAGAAAGAAAAAAAAATATGACAAACTTGTATGCAAGTTATAGTTACAGTTTTTGCACATTGCAATGTATTCAGGCAATGAGGTACTTATTACTAGCCATTCAGTGCTTTGATTTCATAACGTCTCATGACTTCTCACAGTAGTTTATTTATTAGAAGTAAGTATATATAAAATATTATAAATTTGATAGAACATATTGATCTTTCTTTGATTCTAATAGAAAATGATGTCAAATGTCTAACTAATCAATAGATACATATGTACTAGTTTGTAAAATATGATAAAGAAATTATGCAGATGTCCAACAGTGAATGTGGAATGTCCGAGTTCCTGAATAATTAGTTATCTGTTCTATTGCCGGCTGCTCTGCTGACCACATTCGATCAATTACCATGCCATTGAGAACCAGATCTAATTAAGTATAATGGAAACCAGTATTTCTGGGGACGAAAGTACTCTACACTTATATTGAAATACACTCCCGGATGCGATCTAGTGATGTTTAATAATTTGTACAACTAAAACGTAGCTAATTTTGTAAGTATTTTGTTAGTTAATGGGGATTTCACTGTTGTATGTTACTGGTACTTACTTATTAACTGCTAACGTTTCAAAAGCTACTAATTATTCATTGGTTGGCATCGGAAATAATTAAATTCAATCGTTTTATATTGAATGGTTATGCCATGCTGAACCAACTGCTTCTGATCCTGAAATTGTAGGCGGTATACATGTGTCTTCTGGGTTTTTTTACAATATAAAAAACATTCATCACTTTAGCCTTAGAAAAACACTTCATGCATAGTTTAAATTTAAACGTTTTAGCAGCGCTTGCATTCCTATACCTTTATGTAGTAATGATTATAATGGCACGGTGCATTGTTTTTGTGTTTTTGTGTTTTTATGTCCCCAACATGGTCGCATGGTCAAGCCGTCCTCCTGTCCGCTTTTGTGCGGAGTATGACTTCAAAAGTATTGAAATGAATCAATTGGTACATCATGTAATAGACGGAATCAATTGACATTTCTTATATTTACTTACATGCACTTGAAAACATGGCTTTGATATAGAATATGCATATGGTTTAATAACCGCTACACACGTTTGGTAGCAAAACTTACCATGATATTTTACAAAGTATGTGTGAGTCCTAGAAATTAGTTTAGTTCAAATGGTAAATGGTATGTGAATCAAATGAAGAAATTCAATGTATAAACTATATCAGATCTATTCTCCTATCTGCGCTGCTCTGGACACTGCATGCACTCACCCATGCATGTTTAGATTCATTCAGACTTTCTATTTTGTATAAAGACACAATGAATACAATTTTTGTTAATGCTTTGTTAATATAATTTCTTAAGAAGGCCACATTGAAATATTAGATGTGTGTCTAAATGTGTACCGTTCTTTAAATAAAGATATTACTATTATTATTATTATTATTATTATTATTATTATTATTATTATTATTATTATTATTATTATTACTCTATGAACAGAAAAGTATAATATGCATTTTTATGAGAGGGTTGGTAATCTCATGACTTTGACAGGTGTACAAAATTTTGATTAATTTATAATATTATTTTTAAAGATATTTAGATTGATGATGCTCATAAGGGTTTCAAACTTGCTATAGTTGTTACATGTATATATAAGTGTAGTAGACATGAACCATCAAGATAAGCTGTCTATCACCGTTGCTCAATTACCTGGCTACAATGACAATTGATAATTGTGTGTACGTAATGTAATTAAAACCTCAGCGGTGGCTGTGCTCATAAAATAGGAATGCTGTCTACCATTCAAATGTGCAAAACCGATAGAATAAAGTTTGTATTCTACCTTTGTATACGGATTGATTAAGTAGACGACAATAATGGAAATTAATGCATAGTAATTGACTGTAGAGAAGATGATATTGGCATATTTTCACTATATTGAGAAAGATATTGACATAATATTTTATCACTTTTCCATCTTCAAAAGCCATTAATATAATTATTAACTCTTAAACGAACACTAAGTCTGTAATAACAAAATCGACAGAATTTTACCTATTTTTGGATGTATACATACTGTAAACTTAATGTGCTTGCTAGATTTCCAATCAGTATTCGAGACTATTTCATTTTGATTTTACTTTCATTTCACCTGATTAAATGTGATTTTCATAGTTATTAACTAGATCTACGTTGTTAAAGTTTCATTTAAAGTGGATGTTTCATTTATTATTTACCATTTGTTCGTTATATATACTTTCTCGTGCGATTGTAGAGTTAATTGAAAATATATTTTTACATTTACTTAAGCATATTTAATGTTGTACGTCCCGCGTAGCTTATTAAGAATAATATAATGCCAATTATATTTTTAACAGCTATTACTAATAATGCCAAAAAATCTATTTTTAATTTAGAATATGAAATGATGTTCATACCACCTATCTGGAAATAAAAACAGTTTGAATTATGAAAAGAGGTGTATTTTTTCATTGGTACTGGTAAATATAGACCTTAATCTTACTGTTGCTGGTGGCATGGGCTGGGAGCCAGTTTTTTCTAGGCAACTGAAATGTGTTGTTAATTTGTACTGTAGATTTTCAAAAATGACTGATAGTAGAATTAACAAAATAGTTTACAAACATTGTAAAGATATAGCTGGTAGAGAGTGTAGAAACTGGCATTATACAGTAAAAGAGTTTCTAATAAAATATCACTGCAATGAGTATACTGATATGGAAAATGTTCATTTGTATCAGAAAACATTGTTAAACAAAGTTCAAGAAAATTTTCTTAATCAATATCTAGATGACTGGATTGAATCTGTACATTGTCTGTATAGTGCACATAGTTCTAGAAATAGTAAGCTGAGAACATATAGTAATTTTAACTTTATTTCTGAGACTGAAGAGTATCTTAAAGTGTTACTTTCACTTAGACAGAGAACGGCTTGTTGGCTAAGTTCCGATGCGGAGTCGCACCGATTAGACTAGAAACTGGTCGTTACGAAAGAATTGCAGTAAATGATAGAATATGTCCTGTGTGTAACCATGGGGTGGAAAATGAACTGCATGTTTTACTGAAATGTGCATACTATGATGATATTAGAAATGTTTTGTTCAACAAGGCTAGTGAGGTTGACAATGGGTTTCCAAGACCAAATGATGTAAACAAGCTCAATTTTATACTTTCCAATTGCAATATTGTTAAAGAAGCTGCAAAATCCTGTTTCCTAATTCTGGATAAACGTAGTAAATATTTGTATTATAGGTAACTTTTAAAGTTTTTAGGTTTTAACATGTAAAGACTGAAATTTGTTATTCTTAAACTGTTTTATATTAGATAGTGACAGGTTGAACATATCCCAAGTTTAGAGGAACTGGTTATGGTAGATCCAATTAGCAATTAAATTCATTCTTTTAAGATATATTTAATTAACTAGTGGTAAATTCTAGACTTCAGGATGAAATTTAATATTCTGATGCATGGTTAAATTTTTTAAGATATTAAATAGAATAGAATTTTAATGCCATCGTTTCAAACTTTTAGATACTATTTTATCATAATATGCTTGTAGTGGGTAAGGTATATTAAAGTGACATTATGCGCACATTACTGCACAAAGTGTATTTTTGGTGACAGTTTTATATAAAAGCAAAGTTTGGTTGCTGTGCATTTAAATGTGTTAAATTAATGATTATGCCGCATTAGTATTTGAAGTTGGTGCTTTAGATATAAAAAATCGGACTGATAAAATGATAGTTGAATGTGTTGTTGTTGATGTTGGTAGAGATTTCGGCAGTGGAAGGGAAGCAACTCCTGCATGCAGTTGTTCTTTTCTTAAATTGACTCTCCCAGTCAAATAAGAAAATCAATATTTTGAAAGTTATTTATATCAGGAAGTGTAGGGTGTGGATATTAGAAAAAGTAGTCATTAAATTATTTTAGCCAATTACAATTCATTTTTATAACTGGTTTCAGAAAAATATAATTTTAGTGTTTTTATATTGAATGTAGAAGAAAATAACAATTAAAGGTCAATAACCCTAGAGATATTTACCAATCTTGACGAAATGTTTGTGTGCACCGCGGAATTATACTATTGTACACATAGTTTAAGTTTTATAAAATTCTATTCATTGGTTCTTGAGTTATGACTCAAACGGACAGACAGAATGACAACGCCAAAACAATATACCTCTGCCATTGGTGTGGGATAATTATATAACCATTATGATTAATGATCTATTTGCAAATGACCCAAAAACTCATAAGTAACAAATATGTTTATTTAGATATTCTTGTTTTATTTTTGAAAAAAAAAACACATCTTATTTTTCATTCACCCAATTATATGAGGAATTTGGCTGCCGGCGTCAAGATATTTTGTAAAATCCACCGGTGTCAGCTGGTACCCTGACCCCCAGCTTTTCATGATGGTATTGATTGCATCATAGTGGTAGGTAATGGAGGTGCCACCACCGCTACCGCCGTATGTGAATACAAACATTAGCACTATCTCGCCATCCACAACAAGAAATACCGGATTGCCGCTGTCGCCAACTATTTTCTTCTCAAAATAAGGATACCGAATAGACGAGACTAATGGTTGTCCAAGCCAGACCATCGTGCCACTTTCATAATTAAGATTAGAAACAAGAGCTTTTTCTTCGAAGTCTGAACTAATAACAGGCACATGGATGCTTCTTCCTGGTCTAATGGTTGTCAAGTTGTGAGGTAAGACCTTTGCAAAAGAGATAGATGACGGGACATCTTGATCTAGTTCACCAATTACAATATCATAGCCATGCAAGGACGAATGACCATGTGTTGGTATGGCACTTGTTTTGGTGATACGTCTATCCACAACATTGTTATTTCTGTCAACAAAGCGAAGGGTCGTGTTTACGTGCATACTGTAGTGTCTGGCCCAGAGAGCATGGCGTGGGCTGATCAAGGTGCCTGCTTTGCGAGTATGACTTTGGCTATTCCAGGGAGATATTGAGGTCAAGTCGAGAGGGTATGCCCAACACTTGTCACTTCGAACATATCGCTTGTGAGTATGATCTTGCACAGAGAATATCTTTTTCCGCTCATCAAGAGATGCACTCGTAACATTGGCTTTCATAAGAAGATCATCAATACCATGGACAGCTGCATTGAAGAAATGTTCCTAGGGATCACAACGTAAAACATGTTTTAGCATAGGATCATCTAGCATATTCGCAGCATGTTTATACACTTCACATAGGATAGATGTGTATACCTGTATTTTTTTCTTTTCTTTACAAGAAACTGTCTTGAATCAGGTACTCTCTGCTTTCTCAATACTGATTGCTCTTAAAACATGATTTAGCGGTAATGTAATCGTTTTCAAACAAAAATCACATAGTTTTGCTATAGCAATCAAAGGAAAGCATTCACCTTGTCATAAGTAAACAGCGAATGACAAATACAAAACCTTTATTTGCAGACATCATGCTGATAAATTTCGAGGAATATTATGGGAATAGAGGAAATTAAAACGTTTAATGTTTTACTAGCATTTATTTCCGGTTTCATAATGTATGGTTTGATGCAGCAAATTGGACGGCTCATTTTATTGGAATATCGTAGGAAATAGCACGTGAAAACAAATTCTGGTAATTTTCTGCCCTGAAAATGCTTGCACCAGTTTCGAAATTACTGAACATTTTCCTATTCACTTTTACCAAAACGCAGGGTTATCTATTCTACAAGACTGCTTAGTAACATTTCTTTTATATATATCATATACATTTTAATGTGCACAGAGGTATTATACTAAGAAGATTCTAAATTTAAACGGACACTTTAATGACAGGCATTTAATAAAAGACAAGGGGGCTTAACTAGTTAGATTAATTGACTGTTTTTGATTAAAGTGACATGTCTTAATTTACACGTACGGTAGTTCTTTTGTTGTGTTGCATCAGTAAAAATATAGTTAGAATCTACAACAAAGTTAGCGATTCTTTCACTGTAAAACAGTTAAACTGAACATGTCATAGTTACTGTTTACTAGAAATTCACTACTTCCTATGATAGTTTTGCATTTGATAAATTGAAAACTTTTATTTTTACAAATACCTCAAACGCTGTCAGAGTTACGGAGGTGGTTGTCGGTGGGTGATTTACTGATGTATGCGGTCTTATGAGGATAAGAACCACACAGGACGCATTCACAGGTTGATGTACCGTGGTACCGTTCGCTATCAGTTTGCCGTTGCACCCATCATTCAGGAACTCGCACCTTCATTAATAATTCAAAATATTAAAAACAGATTTCTGGGACAGAAAGACTTAAAAATAGTCACTGTTACCTTTGAACACACTTTACAATTACTGAACCCAACTGGAAATTTTTTTAAAAACTTCATAGCTCAATGTGCAAGTCAAAGGGGGTTGAAAGAAAAAGATTAGTCGTTGAATTATCAAAGCTACAGATATATATATTTAAATACTAGTAATGTAAGGGTACGTGTGTCATGAATAATATTAAACTCAGCAAAATTACACATGCTTATAAACTTAGCACAACTACATGCATGCTGATTGATTATATATATAAGATAAACAGATCTGGTTATCTAATCTTACCATAAAAATACATTGTAATGAACAAGTCCCCTCTCACAAGATTTTAGGTTTAAATGTTGACGCATAAAACTGTAAATTGCAAACAACAACCGTATATATGTCCCTAAAGTGGCCACATTGGCCAACGAGGACACAGATTTTGCTATATCAATTACAAGAGATGTTTTTAAACATATATGTTCCTAGCCCAACCAAGCTGACCCCTAAATGGTCCTACAAGTAAGATCAAACGGTAATAAGCAAGGTCACCATCACCTTCACCGATTGACCCCAAAATTAATGGTGTTTATCTATAAGTCATGACCAGCATAATTATCAACTTCGAGGGGCCTTGGCTAAATTCATTCATTGTGTGTCCGATGACCTTAGATCAACCTTCATTGGATAAGATAGGGGTTATCTACTAGTCATTGAGTTATTGATAGAAACGGTTTCCTTGGAATATCTTCTCTTGATACTGACATAGTGATAGACTTGTAATAGTCTGTTGAGATTGAGAGGTCTTAATGTTTTTCCCTTCAGGTATTTTTTTTCTTTTCAGAAAATATCTCTTTCAAAAATTTGTCTCAATCAAAGCTCATCTCAACAGACTTATTAATTGCGATTCTTCGCTACCTAATCCGATTCTTGCCGGGTTACCTAATCCAAGGAGAAACACCTCAGTGGTTTAACAGTGAAGAAAGTTTATTGCCGTATTGGCAAGTAATTTATGCTCAATTAAGTAGCACTGACCACAAGAAGACAAATGAGCCTTGAAAAATCTGACCAGATGTTGAAGTAGGGAAAAGATCTGATTTTCAATTCTCAGTTGAAGTTTTGGGTAGCACATTTCATTTCGGAGATCAGCACGTATAGCATTTTATAAGGAATATAGTGTACAGGAATTATTCTTATTAAACAAGGGAAGGAGAAATTGTGAAGATGTTATAAAAATGCCCAGAAAAGACGGGAGGTAATGACTCTAACGACTGATGCCAGTCTAACATAATGACATCGATATCAAGAAAGGTTGAGTACTGGTCTACCAAATTACGGATCCTTAACCCAACTGTTTTATTAAGGTCGTAATCTCAACATTTGGTTCAAATATCAATACGAGCAATCTACTGGCCATGACTAACGTGCATACCAACTTATGTATACTAAGCCAAACCGTTCTCATGCAAGTGAACACTCATCGGACATTTGTTCTACCGACGCACAGATCGACGCCATATGCAAAGAAATATATCCCTACTCCTTCGAAGGAGAGGGGACAAGAGGATGCGACTATCACACAATGGTCCGTTCTGGGCCATAAACAAGCTCATCCATGTTTGATCATTAATGCTTTACAATAAGAAGTCTAAATATAGATTGAGCATAGCGACTGATGAAGATAATGGGTGATGATAGTCGTGTTGAAAGGTGATGATTTATTACGAGAGGTAAAGTGTTTGTTTATTATAGTTTCACATTCGACCTTCCGCTCCATAGGCGGATAACTAAACCACTAGACAGACCAAGGGAGACGTGTGGCTATACCACGTGAACAACAGGTATGGTGTGGATCAAAAACACCTCGATTTCGGTAACATTTGTACCGATTATTTTCTTAATACATGTATTTACGAATTTGCTGGCAACTTAAATAAAAGTGAAAGATGCGCAGATTTCCATTCTAATCTTTAAAATATTTTTAAACATTTTTGCAAAGAGAAAGAAAATAATGATATACAATGTGAATGTTTCTAAACCCGTTAAAAAATGTGTCTGTTTCAGATCTAGCTAGTTTTGTATACAAACAATGCAGTAAAAGATTCACTGATAATGTTTACATGCATGGTCTTCAACTGGAGCATTCTAAACAGTGGCTGCCATTTTGCAGAAATCAAAGGGCTGGAAGTACAGAAAAGCTGCGACCGTCATATAGTTGTCAGATTTGAAGTTAATGCAAATGTGCTAGCTACTTCATGATAAAAAATCTGACCAAGAAGCAATCCCAAATGACTTTTGTCGATAAAGAAGAACAATGATAAATTCATGCTCGTTTGCGGAGACAACTGTTATGTGGTAAATGTTTACAATAACTACTCGTACACGATGTTGCTGATTTTCATTATTTGAAAAACACAAAATATAAAGTACAAAATGTTTGATTGTCCGAAAGATTTATTATGATAAAAAACACTCTGTTTAATGGCGAATGTGTCAGGTATGCACACTTATTCAAAGCATAATTACACATTTCGATCTGAAGCCTTAAAGGAAAGGATGCCGTATTTACTTTATATTTCGAATGCATTGCTTATATGTTTGACGGTTATCAATTCGTGAAATTGTATTGGTTAGAAAAGTAAGTAGATTTTGAATATATTGGAGTTGCAAAATCAGAGTTTTGTTATCCAAATGTACGTTGACCAATCGTTCAATCTCAGCGACGACGAAACTATTATTATTGATAAACTCCTGATATATTCTAGAGTAAGAATAAAATAGTACACAGTTCTGTAAATTCACTACTCTATATATATGAGTATTTACAGTTTATTGGATATTAAATTTTCGACGACATCAATAACTTAGTTTTTCTTAGACAAGTTCATGTTCATCGCCCTATGTATTTAGATCTTTTACATCTGCATCTCTACACAATTTAAACTATAACATTTTGGTTACATAATTTGCACGATCATTTTTCCTCTTTGTATTGTAGTGTCTAGCCTGTTGTATCTCTTGAATATACATAACAGCTTAATTCAACTTCGTTCTTCTCTTGTTTTTGCATTGTTTTATTTTTAAAGGACACAACATAAACTGACATATTTCTTCAGTTCCATATTCCATTTACAGTAAACTCCGTATATAACGACTCCGGATAAAACGAAAATCCGGATATAAAGAACAAATTTTCTCTGCCCGATTTTTGAAGATTTTATAAGAATTTCTTTATACAAGTCTATATTTAACTAGTGCCTCCTGGAGCCGGGCCAATCATGGCTTTCAAAGTTGTTCCTATTTATTGCCATAGCAACAAAAATTCTGCATGAAATGGATTTTTTCGAATATGTTTGGTAAAGCTCTATGCAATGTCTTAAAATCCCTACTAAGTTTTGTCAATATTGCCCCAAGTAGTTTTAGAGAAGTTGTCGTTCGAAGGGAATGGTGGATGGACAAAGTACGACGGACGGTAAGTGGTCACAGTAGTTTATTCTGGACTTTTGTTAGAGTCAGTATATCCACAGTATATCAAAGTAACAAAACGATACATACCAAGTATGGAAGATACGACTATCGTAGCAAATAACAGTGTCAGTCATATTGGAGCATCTATCACGAAGTGACGGTTGACAGATATTGTCAAAATAACCAAAATGTAACCCTGAACTGAAGCCTGGAACCACGAAATAATTTACACGTACACACGGCTCTATTAAGGTTATTACGGTATCAAAAGGCTCAAAATAAACAGTAAAAAACATAAAAATATGAACCAAGCTTTCATAGGAAAATGGAATTTTATAAAGAAATTAATTCAATTCAAATGTTGTGCATAATGTAACAGTACATCGAAATCGAATTTTCTTCTGTTTTTGGCCTGACTTATTCTACTATGACTAGGCCTACTTATTGAACTGCTGTTTTTCACATTATCTATTTTCACAGGAAGTTGATATTTTGTCAAAAAACTAAAAATGATCGATGTATCTTGCGAAAAACAATCACCCCCTCATATATATAAACACCTGGTGTTTATATATAGAGAAGGGTGATTGTTTTCGCAAGATACATTGATCATTTTTATTTTTTTTGACAAAATATCAACTTCCTGTGCTTTTTTCTTACGGGCCGATCTTCATAATATTTATCTATCACATGTATCACTCACTTGCACAAACTAAAACTTCATTAATTAATTCAGCTTATCTGTACTAGTACTGACTTGTTGTGACCCTAAAACAATCACACAGTCACTTTAACAAAAAAATATTTAGGTTATGTCATTTTATGTCATTTTCATCATTTTTCTGGTAGGCCTGCATATTTCCTTTTTTCTCAATGTTTTCATGTTTTCCCACATAAATTCATAATTTATAAATTCAACAAGCTTTATTATCAGGGGACAATACTCTGTTTGCAAACTGGGCAATAGTGGCTGTTAATTTTCGATGTCTTCTTCATTTGCAGACACGATTTTGATAGACAAATGTATAGCAAACCTAGCTTGCAAGGTAAAACAGAAAATTTCAACAAACATACCAGCTGCAAAACCCAAGAGAACGAAAAGTACACCGAAACTGTTCATGATTCCCGTGCTCTTATATTTGATTACACCAACTGTAAAGATGGTCCGACTAAACTTCTGACATCTCTTATCTGTTTCCACAAAGCGCCGTTTGACAATCATGTCAATATTCGTCTACATATAGAGCAGTTATGTCACACCTTACTGTTATACACTGACTCAACTATGTATATCATATGAACACGATTGACTGCACCATATTTGCACGGGAAAACAAACGGATCAATATTTACAATTTAAACACATCGTCTAATTACCGTTTAAAAAATGTGAGCAAAGTGTGAATCTAAATGACAGTCAGACATATTTTAGACTGTTCACTATAATTAATCCCTGAAGGACTTTGAACAGTAAATATCATGCATATGCCGCGGAAGGTTGTTTATTAATATGGGATGGTTCCTCGGCCCATACTCAACTAATAGACAATAAGAATAAGCGGGGTTAGCCTACACGGGCCTCAAAACAATAAAAAAGCAAAACGGGGAAGAAGAACAAATAAAAAGCTAAAGGCACGTGACATATCTGCATTTTGGGCCAATTTAGATGCAAATAAGCCTTACAAACTCTTTGTTTTTCTTTGCAGTGCAGTAAGCCTTTACAGTGATTATTTTCACCGCTGGTAGTTCTAAAGTATTTTCATACCTGAAATAATATACAGAAGGTTTTAAATTTACTACTGATCTTAAATTTTCATATTGTTTAGCATTTTGACAGTTTCGATTGCTATAGTTCGTAATCTGTTTAAACGAAGCGTAGTTAATTTAAAGCGATTCAACAATTTGACAGTATTTTAGGAGGACGCTTCGTTGTAATGTAAACAATTCTAAGTGCTCTTTACTGAAGTTTCTTTACGCTTTCTGTGTTTGATTTGCTGTAAAATTGCCACACAAGCTGACAGTATTTGCAGTTGCACTTTATAAATGGTCAAAGATAATCCATTTTAAAGTGTCTTAACATTTAGAGTACATTTAACTGTTGGACAGGTATACAACGTTTTGTAACCCGACTGTCAAACTTTTGTTTAGTTCATACGAATACATTTTACTGCAGATTTCATAATACCGTGCCGTTTCAGTGTTTGCTTTACACACAGGTTAAATGACGTCGATGTCACATTCTGTAGTTAGCTCCGCCCAAATCGATACCTTTATCGTACACACTGACTACTATACTGACAGTATAAGCTAACACATCTTCAAGCTACAACTGCGACATTATTTGATTTTTTATGAATCTAGTGCTTATGTATTGTTTTTGGATAAAATTGGTTTATTTTAAACCTCGAAAGTTTATTTCATAAAACAACTTGTATTCAATTTTTACAAACGAAACCGAACTGTATTGCGTGTTCTACTATCAACACGAAACAAAGATTTTATACTTTTCTGTAATAAAGTCTATATGATAAAATGATGATGGAGAAAAATAAATGTGTCGTCAGCTAACTCGGGCTAAGTATCTGAAACGTTTGCTGAGCTAAGAAGACACGGTTGTAAGAGTCTCACTTATACGACAAACTATTTACAAACATGATTCCAAGAACTTTTCTTGCAGGATGTTTAGAATGAACTGTTTTAGGACTTTTATATTCTTGAATCACTGTTGAACCTGCAGAGAATATAGCACCCTTAATCATCTTTTACTTTTATATTTTTTCATACGGGAAATCCTTTTCTAAAGCGTGATTAGAAATGTATGATACTGTATATATAACTGTTGTTTTGTTGCATCATCGCCGATTGTATTTTACGAGAAAACAGAAATTCACCTTCGTAAAATTTATAAAAGAATGTCTAGATCTTGAGTGACCACTCTTTAAACTTCTGGTAAATTATATACATTATACATGCGCTCTGCGTGTAAATATTTGTGCACAGTATATATAGCAAACTCCCGTGTACCATCTAAGATTCAGGTAAATGTATCGCTGTACAAACTTGCGAAAAGTCAAATCGTATGTCGATGAAATGAACACGAACTGAAAACATCAAAACTTGGCTCGATTGTACATGTAATCGTTACCAATTAAGTGAACGAAACTACTTATAAAACAAAGTAACTTTCGTTTGTACTGGCGATAGGTCAACTGTAGTCCTAGAAAAAGACCTCGCATTTATTATCTTTAGTTTTCACTTTTATGATATTTTACTTTTTATATTCATTGAGGAAAGTCATGCTAACAAAGATGTAAAAATAAACACCAAAAGTTTAAAAAATACAAATCATGAAGAAACAAACATTATGTCTAGATAGTTGGACTACCGGTAGAGGTTAACGCTCTACTTTTTTGTGACATGTGCGTTGTTACATTTCTTGCTTTTCAGATTTCAGAGCATCGACAGAACATTTTAGCACTCTTGTATGTCAAATACAGTACGTGCAAAGCATGCGCGGTTGTAACAAGATATCAGTATAGCCGTATTTTATAATGCATAATATTAAAGTATTGCGACCGGATCCTTTATAGAAGGCGAAATAGAATGTATTTTACAATATTTTTATTCATTCTACTCGACATAATTATATTTACACTAAATTTATGTAAGTGAAGTGACATTGTACCGGATTTACACGTACATGTTGTATGCGTATATTCCCTTCTTTGATGGGACTCTAGCACACAAGCAAGATGTACGCAACCACACACTAAAAACTATTGAATGCCGTAAACAATATGACGGTTTATATTTTTCTCACTACCTTTATCTGATAGCTCTCCGTATGTGTAAAATGTGCTCCCCTACAGACGCTTTAGTCTTCCTACCTGTATCAATCGATACGCAACAACCGAAACGCCCAGGTAGTTCGAATACACAGAAAGCTCCGAAGCTTATTGGATCGCTCTCGAATACTCATTGCAGATGTCATCACGATCGCGAGAATAACCATCTCTCAAATTCTCATCTATGTGTATGCGGTTACCAAATAGAAAATGTCGAACACTTCTTTTTTAACTGTTCAGTGTACCTCAAAGAGTAAGACTGTTTCATCATCATCATGAATTACGTGTTTTTCATCAACTGAGCAGTCATGAGCTTCTTTACGGCCAGTCGTTTTTTAACATTTGAAGAAAACTGTCGGATAGTTACTGCCGTTCCAGATTATATCAAAGTTACAATACAAAGACTTATGGTACACACTTGCCTCATCACTGACTTAAACTGGACAAGATATTTATTTCTCTCTTTTTTTTCTTTTTTCTTCACTCTATTTTTGTCAAATCTTTTCAGCCATTCACCTACTTGTGACAAATTATCACTTCAATATTATTTCAGTTACACAATTAATATTTCCATTTAATAGAAAAAGAATTTGTCTGTTACTGTTACCATCTACCATATGTAATATTCTTCTATCAGAGAAAGGTCGTAATTAATGTTGTTAGAACTTGTGACCTAACCCTTTTTTCTATTATGCTATGAAATCTGGTAAATTGTACTATTATGAAAAACTGCTTGGAAAAAATATGTTTATTTAAACTAAAATTCCCTATGCATACAGCCTGAAAGTTTCATAGACAGGTGTTTCCTTACTGAAAAAAGTGTTAATAAGTATGTGGTTACTGTAAGACAATGTGTCGCCATGTGTATAGTTACTCAATACTGATCTTTTCTCACCAAAGTAGAAGACGCCATTAATGACAATATTGAAGAATTTGTCCTTCGAGCACGGCTTTAATGATATCTAGCCACTTGCTCAGTTTGAAACTATTTATTTTGACTAATTGACATCTCTTTGTTAGTTTACTCCCAAGTAATATGCAGGCATTGTCTGAGAGACCATAGTCCTTGAGCTTCATGATGATTAAATTACGGGGTAGGCAGTCGAATGTCTTGGCTAGATCCATCAGAATTAGGCCGACGTACTTATTATCATCAGGGGCTCTTTTCCAGTCGTCTGGCAAGACACCGGTTAAATACCAATTTTGTTGCTTTACATGCCACCACATGACGTAATGATCAGTCACTGATCGCAGGTATTATAGGAAGAAAAGAAAATGTGCCTCTACAATGATTACATGGTATCAGTTACGAAATTTCGAATAATCATTGGTTGTGTCTTCACCATATACAATCATTATACCCCCACAAAACGAAGTTGGGGGGGGGGGGTATATAGGAGTGAGCTTGTCGGTTTGTTTGTCGGTCGGTCGGTCGGTCGGTCTGTTGGTTTTATGGTTTCCGGATGATAACTCATGAACGACTTTACCCTTTTGAATAATTTTTGGTACACACGTAGCTTGCGTGCAGACGCCGCTTGGGATTGCATTTGGGGTCACTAGGGTCAAGGTCAAGGTCACTGTTACTAAAAATAGAAAAATGGTATCCGTTCAATAACTCAAGTTAGGAGTGACCAATTACAATGAAACTTGGTGTGTAGGTAGCTTGCTTGGAGACGCCGCTTGGGATTGCATTTGGGGTCACTAGGGTCAAGGTCAAGGTCACTGTTACTAAAAATAGAAAAATGGTTTCCACTCAATAACTCAAGTTAAGAATGACTAATTGCAATCAAACTCAGTGTGTAGGTAGCTTGTGTAGAGAGGAAGCTTGGGATTGCATTTGGGATCACTAGGTTCAAGGTCAAGGGCACTGTTACTAAAAAAAAGAAAAATGGTTTCCGCTCAGTAACTTGAGTTACGAGTGACCAGTTGTAATGAAACTTGGTGTGTAGGTAGCTTGCGTGGAGAGGAAGCTTTGGGTCACAAGGGTCAAGGTCACTAGGGTCAAGGTCAAGGTCAGTGTCACAAAAAATACAGTTTTATTTATTTTTAGTTTTTAGATTGTTTTGAGCAAAAAAAATGTTTGGGGGTCAAGGTCACTAGGGTCAAGGTCAAGGTCAGTGTTACTAAAAATAGATTTTTTATTTATTTTTAGTTTTTGGAGTCTTTCAAGCAAAAAAAATTTTTGGGGGTCAAGGTCACAAGGGTCAAGGTCAAGGGCACTGTTATTAAAAATAGATTTTTATTTATTTTTAGTTTTTACATTGTTTTAAGCAAAAAAAAATGTGGGGTTCAAGGTCACTAGGGTCAAGGTCAAGGTCACTGTTACTAAAAATGTAATTTTTTTTAGTTTTTAAATTGTAGCAAAAAAATAAAATTTCGGGGTCAAGGTCACAAGGGTCAAGGTCAAGGGCACTGTCACTAAAATAGGGGGGAGTCAAGATGACTGTTTTTTTTAATTCTACAATTTCTGCAGGCGCCGTTTAAACCTGCTTTGGTGGCATTGCCGCGTCTTCTTGTCGTATAATAACTCAACTCTATTGCCATACCTATGTGACAAAGCTGTATTGTGGGGGTATAATTCGTCACTCTTGTGACAGTTCTAGTTTTGTGTTAGTTTAAACAACTCGATATTAATAATGATAAAATTAATAATCATTGTTATTATTACAATTCTTTTTTTCTTCTTCTTCTTATTATATTATTATTATTATTATTATTATTATTATTATTATTATTATTATTATTTAGACAAGACGCGTACATTGTATGTGAAACGACTTTATAATACGTGGTCCAAGTATTGCTTAAAATTTGTATAATCATAGATATTGTTTGTACTTTTGCCTCTAAAATTTGGATTTTACAAAACAAATCAACAAAAAATGTTGATGTTGACCGCAAAACTTAATAAGCAGTACCGCAAATTATAGTAAATAGTGTAAATGTCGTCAGATTTTAGAAACATTTTCATATTCGTAAACAGCTTTCCGGATATAAATTTTATTTGTTTATATAAAAATGAAGAATTTATACTGGAGGATCGTATTTTCCTACCTTCAGAAATCAAACGCCGAAAAACAACAATGTTCAAATTGGAATAGAATTGGTAAATGCCGTTGAATTTTAAAAATGTTTACATATTCGTAAACTGTAGAATGCCAGTTTTACAGCGATGTATTGATTACTATTGGAAAAGTAATGGAGTTGAACCACAATGTTCTACAAGCCACCGTCAACAGTCATTTTCCCCTAGTACAATCAAGGAGTGGAACAGTCTTCCACCGAACATCGTATCAGTAGGCTCAGTTGATGCCTTCAGTGCTCAACAGCCATCCAAACAAAGAGTCTAGACTATTATACTTGTTTTTCTTTTTATTCTTCACTATACAGACTCCCACTTTTATTCTTGTCTTATCTTTGCGTTACCCCCAAGCAATAATATTCTGTATCTGGCAGAAGTAGACCGTACAATGATGACCGGATACGGCCGGATTATACACATTCCCCCGTAAAAACGACAAAATGGCTGCGCCCATGGCCTTGGAAGATGTAATCGAGAAAAAAGCTCGAGAATTTTTCCATAAAGAAGCTGTAAGTGTAAAGAAGATATCTGTTATACGGAAATCAGAACGTTTTTCGGACGGAGACATTGTCATTCCTGCAGGTTGTCTTGGGAAAGTAGAAACCAAGGTAATATTGTGTGTATCATACGTTTTCGTAACATTGTTAAACTTTCAGGCTAAGTCGATGGTTTGATAAACTGCCCGCATGAAACAGGAAACCAAAACGGGCGTTAATATCCTACAACTAGTCTCACTATTTCCACTTCGGAGGCAGACCGATGTTAAAGGTTGACATTTTAGAGTTGTCCACCTTCTATGTCTCACTTTGATGTGCAAATAGCTGGGAATACATCCCCAATAAAATTATGTTTGGCACTTGTAAACACAATAAAATCCAATATTTAAATGTATTTATGATTTAACATGATAGGATTAATTTTAAAAATGAAACTAACTCAATTCCAAGTTATGTTTACCTATTTACACACCTGCATCAATTGGTGAAATATAAAAATAAACGGCATATCATGCCGTATATGTAAAACTTGCATGTTTAGGTTTAAACATTCGGATTTTTATAAAGTGGTGAGATTTTTCATAAAATCTAAGGTTTTCATTTAAGACATATTTAATTCTTCATATTACAGCGTAAAATTATAATTTGAACTAGGTAAATTGTGTATTATGCAACGGTTGTACCTAATATTGAAACTACACTTTCCGCACATTAAAATTAGGCGTAGAAGTGCGACAGTTATAAAATATCAGATCGGTGAAAGGGGTCACACTGAAACGCCAAATTAATTAGGCTGTCTTCAACTACCAGGTTATTCCAGAATCTAGGGTTTCAAAATTGGACAGAAACTGTAATCGATGATCAGAAATAATCGGACAGCTGCTTTCGATCAATCTCCAATTTAATATATACTCGAAATTTTTCTACTGGTACACTAAAGTCTTCAAAACCTGCAAATGACTGTGACTCTGGTTAGGTGAAATACCGGATATAAGGAACACATTTTCTCATTGTCCTTTTTTTAATATGAAAATGCTATATGGATCCACATAATCTGGATATAGCAAACAAATTTAAATGGTCCCAAGGAGTTCATTATACTGTACATGATAGATTATTGTATTGGAAATTTTCACGAAAATTGTTAACATTTGTTAAACATGTTAAACATGTTAAAAAGAATCATTTTTACAATGCATGACTATTGTAAAATTGCAGAAACCATTGGGCAGATTTTGCATGTATTGTACAGATATAGAAAGAAGCATTCTAATGCACAACTGATGTGAGGTCATTTCTGATTTATTATATTGTTTAAATTTGCGATTATTAAAGCGATTGCACTCCAGATGGACAAGTTACGCTAAAAAAAGAAAATTTTCAATTTAAAGAAAACATGTGTCATTACTGTATCAGAGGCACTGTATTACTGCAGATTTCATAATAGCGCGCCGTTTCAGTGTTTGTTGCGTATCGATTGAATACAGGTAATGAATGACTAAAGCGTCTGTAGGCGGAGCTACATTTTACACATGTATACGGAGAGCTATCAGATAAAGTGTAGTTAGAAAAAAATATAAATCTGTCATATTGTTTACGCCATTTAGTGTGTGGTTACGTACATCTTGCTTGTGTGCTAGAGTCCCATCAAAGAAGGGAATATACGCATACAACATGTACGTGTAAATCCAGTACAAGTGTCATTTCACTTACATAAATTTAGTGTAAATATAATTATGTCGAAGTAGAATGAATAAAAATATTGTAAATATACATTCTATTTCGCTCTTCTATAAATGATCCGGTCGCAATACTTTAATATTATGCATTATAAAATACGACTATACTGATATCTTGTTACAACCGCGCATGCTTTGCACGTACTGTATTTGACTTACAAGAGTGCTAAAATGTTTCTGTCGATGCTCTGAAATCTGTAAAAGCAAGAAATGTAACAACGCACATGTCACAAAAAATGTTGAGCGTTTGAACCTCTACCGGTAGTCCAACTATCTAGACATAATGCTTGTTTCTTCATGATTTGTATTTTTTAAACTTTTGGTGTTTATTTTTTACATCTTTGTTAGCATGACTTTCCTCAATGAATATAAAAAGTAAAATATCATAAAAGTGAAAACTAAAGATAATAAATGCGAGGTCTTTTTTCTAGGACTACCAGTACATCACATTGCCACAGTTGACCTATCGCTAGTACAAACGAAAGTTACTTTGTTTTATAAGTAGTTTCATTCACTTAATTGGTAACGATTACATGTACAATCGAGCCAAGTTTTGATGTTTTCAGTTCGTGTTTATTTTATCGACATACGATTTGACTTTTCGCAAGTTTGTACAGCGATACATTTACCTGAATCTTAGATGGTACACGGGAGTTTGCTATATATACTGTGCACAAATATTTACATGCAGAGCGCATGTATAATGTATATAATTTACCATAAGTTTAAAGAGTGGTCACTCAATGATCTAGACATTCTTTTATAAATTTTACGAAGGTGAATTTCTGTTTTCTCGTAAAATACAATCGGCGATGATGCAACAAAACAACAGTTTTATATAAATGTATCATACATTTCTAATCACGCTTTAGAAAGGATTTCCCGTATGAAAAAATATAAAGGAAAGATGATTAAGGGTGCTATATTCTCTGCAGGTTCAACAGTGATTCAAGAATATAAAATGTCCTAAAACAGTTCACATCCTGCAAGAAAAGTTCTTGGAATCATGTTTGTAAATATAGTTTGTCGTATTTATATAAGTGACACTCTTTACAACTGTGTCTTCTTAGCTCAGCAAACGTTTCAGATACTTAGCCCGAGTTAGCCGAGGACACATTTTCCTCCATCAACATTTTTTCATATGGACTTTATTACAGAAAAGTATAAAATCCTTGTTTCGTGTTGATAGTAGAACACGCAATATAGTTCGGTTTCGTTTGTAAAAATTGAATACAAGTTGTTTTATGAAATAAACTTTCGAGGTTTAAAATAAACCAATTTTATCCAAAAAGAATATATAAGCACTAGATTCATAAAAAAAATCAAATAATGTCACAGTTGTAGCTTGAAGATGTGTAAGCTTATACTGTCAGTATAGTAGTCAGTGTGTACGATAGATAAAGGTCATGATTTGGGCGGAGCTAACTACAGAATGTGACATCGACGTCATTTACTACCTGTGTGTAAAGCAAACACTGAAACGGCACGGTATTATGAAATCTGCAGTATGATAACGAGACAAGTTTTCTAACAAAAGAAACAATTAAAATGTTTTGTTTTGCTTACTTTTATTGTAGAATATATCACCCCGTGACTAACGGGGTGGGCTCTTTGGTATATCAATATTTTTAACTCGCATCAAATCAGCTGACTCCGTAGTGTAGTAGGTTAAGCCGCTGTAAATTTTTTGTAAGCGCAAAAATCCAAGTTCAAAACCTGGCTCGGGTAAAAAAAAAAATTTCTGCCTTTATTTTTAGCTCTTACACAAAGAAAATAATCTTGATGCTGACAAATTGAATATATATTAATTTTACCAAAAATTAAAATTTACTAAGAATTTGGAGTGCAGTCGCTTTAAATAATATTTATAGTCACAAAAATCAGACAATCAGCAATGTTCGCATTTCAGAGTATTGTGCATTAGAATGGGGTTGACAGTTTACTGATTTTGACATTTGTGTCAGTATATACAGTTTCTAATGGTAACAAACAGTTTTAATGGCTAACACCGTTGCCATTAAAAAAGTTTCCAACCATTAAAAACTGTACATGTAAATACATGATATACAAGCGAATATCAAAATAACAAAACAATTAACCCTATATTCACACATACTTTTGTAAATGAGGTGGTTGGTGGGATGGAGCTTATGTCATGATATAAAGACACTTTTTTCTTTTATAGATTCTGTGCAAACTGAGAGAGACAATATTTGAAGGATTAAAACTGTGTGGGCAACCAGTTACAAAAGTAGGTGGAGAGGAAAGCAACAGTGTAGGGGTGTATTTAGACAGAGGTTGTGTCTTTAGAGAAACTGTGAGCTTAGTAATTAAAGAGAAAGACAAATATGGGTCCAACAGAGACAGAAAAGATGGAACAATCTTACTTTGTAATGATATCTTGTTGATGAATACTGCAGATGAAAGTAGTGGAGATGTTTCGCTTGAGAGTCTAAGATCATTAGTGATGCATGATCATATTTTTCATCTTCTACATAGTCAAAGGTTTGTACCTGCAATTTGTATAGGTTTATTGTTATACTTTTTGTACACCAGTGATAGGTGATGTTAAAATTGAATTAATAGTCTCACATACCTTTGGGCATGTTGATCTCATTCATAATGTTAATAAACAAGTTGGACTATTGCTTCCTGATGAAGACTGCAGTGTAATAGAATACATCAGTACTGCAGTACTATAGAATACATTAGTACTGAAGTACTATAGAATACATCAGTACTGCAGTACTATAAAATACATCAGTACTGCAGTACTATAAAATACATCAGTACTGCAGCACTATAGAAAACATCAGTACTGCAGCACTATAGAATACATCAGTACTGCAGCACTATAGAATACATCAATACTGCAGCACTATAGAAAACATCAGTACTGCAGCACTATAGAAAACATCAGTACTGCAGCACTATAGAAAACATCAGTACTGCAGCACTATAGAAAACATCAGTACTGCAGCACTATAGAAAACATCAGTACTGCAGCACTATAGAATACATCAGTACTGCAGCACTATAGAATACATCAATACTGCAGCACTATAGAATACATCAATACTGCAGCACTATAGAATACATCAATACTGCAGCACTATAGAATACATCAATACTGCAGCACTATAGAATACATCAATACTGCAGCACTATAGAATACATCAATACTGCAGTGCTTTACAGTACTCTTGATGTAGTATTGTATTAAAAGCCAGTTTGAAACAAGGAAACACACAGCCACAATGTAGGTTAACCAGGTTAAATCAAAGGAAACCTTTATAAAGGTGCAACATTTTCTCCTTATTAGGACATACTGTACAGTATGGTGGCCGATTTCTGACAAAGAATTTTGCATCATTATATTCAAATTAAGATATTCATACCTATCTCATCTGGCTCATGTTGCTGTTACGTGAAACTTATGTTCTTTTTTTGACTGAGGTAAGTGATACAGGACCATATCAAGTCTGTTGTTATACATTGCAGTTACAATGTTTCATCACCAGTTGAGAGAGCTGCTTTTGGGAACTATAAATCGTTGTTTTCACTATTTGGTACAGACTTAAGCAGCTTTAAAGATGTTTCTGTAGACATTGAAAAGGAAAAACCCCTAATTACAGACTTCCTAAACTGTCCATATGTTAAAAAATCAAAAGATTTGAAAATCACTAGAACATTCAAATATGAAACAACTTGTGAAAGTGTAGAAGAAGAAACAAAAGATGATGACCCAGAACATGTTTATGAGTTTGACATGAAGAGAAAAATACAGGAGAAAGGTCTAAATATTGGAAAAACTGGGTTTGATAAAAACCTTTCATTGTGTGCAGGTAAGGGCATTAAAGTCATTCTTGTCTGGGAAATATTTCAGTTGCATTAGAGTACCTATATTTTCAGCAATTTATTTTTTAAATTAATAAATAATTGATAAATAAATAATAGTCTACCATCTTCTGGTGTTTGACGTGTTGTTCCTCTTATTCTTATTTTATTGACAATTTATTTTTTAGTTTTAGATTGTCTGGCGTGCGTCTGTCTGTCCATCAACAATTGCTTGTAAGCACCCTAGAGGTCACAATTTTAGCCCAGTTTTAATGAAACTTTGTGATAGTATTCTAATTGATATTTTATTTTAAATGCAAACTATTTTTTAAAACTTGTGTGCTCTTTTTGTACTACATGTCCTGAAAAAGGTAGTTCTTGCAGACACTGTGATTGATATGAGATCTATATTACCACACTCTGACTGATAGAATCAGATATAACACAGTATTTCATTAGTAACCATACAATAATAAAAGGTTGTCTCACGAATGTCTACCTAAAATATTAGAGAGATGTTTATTTAGCCAAAATTTAAAGCTATGAATGTCTTTTAGTTTTCAGCTCTGGTTCACCTACAGAAGTGTTGAAAAGAACATTGCTGATTTATAACAGTGTAAAGGTGAGCATATTATATTAATGATTACAAAATGCCCATTACGAGCTTTACATGTATTTTTTTTTATACTTTGCTAAATTGAATGTATTAAGCAAATTGTAATTAATGCCCATTGTACGCTATAATTATGTGCACTTCTTACTTCTAAGATTCACCAACACAAAACAAACATTATATAACGACTGACGATCCATGAAAGATCTTTCAGTAAGTTTAGATTTAATGTTGTGTAAAACCGGCTTCACAGCCATATTTGCACAAAGTTATCTGGAGTATACTGTTTATCTTTCTGTGTAAAGTAGACTGACAATATAATAGTTGTGCCTGTTGAATTTATAGGTTTCCTGAATAAACATTTGAAAAATACTGCTAAATATGTCTAACAATGCATGTCAGTCTCAAAATATTGGTTTTTATTAGACGACATTGAGCTAAACTGATAATGTGGTTTCTTACAACTATTTATATAGGCCTTGATAACTGAGTTGTTAGGGTGTTTGCCGCTGGAATGGAAAGTCCCAGGTTCGAATCCCAGTCCAAGCACAGGGTGTGTCCTTGGGCAACGACACTGATGCCACACATACCTCAGTCCGTCTAGCTGTAAATGGGTAGCAGTGATGAAAATCAAATTTCACTGCCTCTCTCGAAAGAGTGATGACATCTGGAATGAGTGTTCGGGAGCCATTCAGTCGGCTACTAAGCTTTCTTCATAATCAAACTAAATATAATTCGTTAAATTAAAGGCCTAGTAGTATTCCATTAGATATATATTCTCGTAAAAACCTTAAAATTTTAGTGCAGGATATTGCGTTTTCTATGTTTAAATGTTGACTTAGCACTGAAACACAGGAAGAAATCAAATCATATGTATCATATACTAGTAGATATTGTATTCTTTCAGGAACATCAAGCTCAGTTTTGTATTCATATAACTGGACAGAGACATGCATATTCAGTACAGAAGACACATCTTATTCTACAAGAACTTGGAGAGATGAAAAGCACTAAAATCTCACAAGTATTAACTACTAGAAATAACATAATTATTAAACTTTTTCTATGCTTTGCAAAATCTAGACATTTGTCAGTTCAATTAATTGAAGAAAAGGGGAGCGGTCCGATTCACGTCAGCTTCAGCATCTGTGTCAGATATTGCTTTGGAACTTAAAATACTTATTTAAGGTTTTGCTGTAAGGACCGCTTGATAATATGTCATCCGTGGTCTGTCTACCATTTCTATCTTATCTCATCCTCTCTGAAACTACTTGGTGAATTTTGATAAATGTTAGCAGGGCTGATCCTTTTATGAAGCTTTACCAAATTCATTTCTACGCAGAAGTCTAACTGAAAACTGTTCAAATATTTAAGCTCGGTTTAAATATTTTTTCCCCAAACCACAAGACACAGAGGTTAGATATTTGATGTGTGGCACTGTCTAGTTGACATCTATCAATTCGGTAAAAATCATGTCCCTGGGGTCAGAATTAGTTCCATCTGGTGATCATGTGTTTTACATAGTAAATATAGTAAAACTTAAAACAATTCTTGTTTGAAACTGCAAGGCGTAGAGCCTTGATATTTGGTGCGTAGCATTTTGTAGTGGTTCTCTATCAATGTTTGTTCAAAGCACGCCTGGGGTCAAAATTGGCTGTGCCTCATGGTTTGTTTGTTTTATAAAGACTTGAATAAGGAAATACTTAAAAAAAAATCTTGTCCAAAACCATGAGACCCAACGCTTAGATATTAGGTGTGTATCATTGATTAGTGGTCATCTACCAAGACAGTTCAAGTGATACTCCAGGAGCCAAAGTAAAGAAGCATCTCAAGTCGATTCTTAAGAGTTTCTTAAAATAAGCAATTTCCTTACTATAAAGAATATAATGTAAAAAGAAGAACGATTTCTGTAGCTGTAAATAATGTATAAAAATTAAAGATGTAGTGCATAGTGATAGTAATTATTCAAATCATTTACTTGAAAAATAATAAAAATTATAAAGTTGGAATAAGTGAATTATGCGCATAATTACTGCACAAAGTGCATTTTTGGTGACATTTTATGAAAGATGTTTGTTAATATGCATTTAAATGTGTAAAATTATGATATGCCGAAAGTTTTTTTGGTAACTTTACATATAAAAATGTGGACCTGATAAAATGATAGTTGAATGTGTTGTTGTTGATGTTGCTAGAGATTTCGGCAGTGGAAGAGAAGCAACTCCTGCATGCAGTTGTTCTTTTCTTAAATTGACTCTCCCAGTCAAATAAGAAAATCAATATTTCGAAAGTTTTTTTTCAACTGGTAGCAGGAAGAGTTTGGTGTATTGGGTTAAGTTATTATTTCCTCTACACTTTTGTACACACACCATTTTCAGCTGGATTTTTACTTGAAAAAAATGCGCATAATGTCACTTTAAGATGCTACTTGAATATGAGCCCTGGGGTAAAAATTGGTACTGCCCTAGGGATCGCTTGTTTATTTAGCTCATCCTGAGCTATTGTGACCAGTCAATGTCAATTGTATGTTGTGCATTCACAGTTGCTTGTTAACACACTAAAGAACACATCAATTTTCACTCCCAATCCTCATGAAAATTGGTCAATTAGAAACTAGGACATGTGAAGTAAAAAAATTAGGTCACCGAGTCAAATCAGAAAAAAACATTGTGAAACTCTAGAATCATTGTGCTTGGAGGTTTTGGGCTTCAAGCTTTATATAGAATAAAATAAAATGTATCAGAATTCAGAATCTATCTTTTACATATTTAAAATGATTACTAAAGCCACTTTACACATCCAAAGTACAATGTGTTGTACTATTTAATAGAAACCAGTAAGCTGCTTGGGACTGCCATGCATAATTTAGCATTTTGTTTTTATTTTAGAACCATTTCATTTATGGACCCGTTGTTCCAAGACAAGAGAGCAAAGAACATGATACAGTTAATGTGGATGTCCTTTTTAGGTATTTGTGTTTGACATTCCAACATTTTTTTTTGCACAGAGATTGTGACATATTTGGTGTGTAATGTATAATGCATTTATCCTTCTATCAGTTTTTTCTTCAAAGAAGTATATTCTAGAGCATTATTCTCTGTTGTTTATAACATATCAGCATACATGTTTATTAAAGTATAATAGCATACACCAAAAGGAAGGAATTTAGTGTGCAAGTAAGGTACAAACATTTTATGATTTTAGAACTGTTCAATTTGATCATGTTCCTTTGCTTACAACACTTGGTTCAAACTGTACACAATGTTAAAGGGTATTGTAGTAGATTATACAATATTCATATCTATACTTCAACCAAGTTCTGAGTTCATTGGGGCTATAGAGGCATAACTCCCTCACTCAATTGCATCACCTCTTATCCAGTCCCAAAACACATATCTTTGTCACTTAAGGAAGACCCAAGCTATTGTAAACTCATATGATATTCATTGAAGGTTATTTGGGCCAAGCTTTCTCTGTGTTCACAGTTTAGGCTATCACCCTGGTCATAGTAATGAAGAAAGTTGTCTCTGTGAGCATCTTCCTGCCATACAATGTCTTTTTAACGGGGGTACAGTGTGGCCACAGGCAAAATTCAATCCAAATTTATGTTTCAGTGGTTTTTCGTATTATCTCCATTTCTTCTTCACACCTTGAAGCAGTTTCATGAACTTCGGGTCATATTATGTTCATCTCATTGAGAAAGCGTACAATACCTATGTTCTAACCACGAGGGTTCAATATTGATCTCACACGTTGGGGTCATTGGTATTCGAGCCTGTTCCAGTGTCTGCATGAAACTTGCTTTAAATTGAGATTGAAATTTAGACACTGAAGAATCCTTGCTCCATTTATGCCAGCTCAGTGTCTCAAGGGCACACTTGAGGATCATGAAAGTTTGTCTTTTAAACTCTTTAAAGGATTTTCATCAAACTTGGACTAGATAAAGGTAAAGGTCAGACTTAGGGTTCATATGTCATTAGACTATATGTATCTTGAATTCCTTTAAGAGCTTGGATGAAATATTGGTCAGACATTTATTTCCTGAGCTAGCTTGAGGTCATAGTCGCGTTATGCGGGTTAAAGGTATGAATCTTATCTCCTTAACCTTCTGAAAGATTCTCATCAAACTTGGCTCAAATGTTCATCGTATCTTGATGACAAAGTTGAAACTCCTGAACATGTTGATGGATTTGATAAAAATTTGGTCATAATTATGATCATGTCATTGTTTGATACCAGGTTAGGGACTTTATTTTACATGACAGTATTCCATTTACTTCATACATGTATATTTATGTGTTTTTTTAGAATGAGGTATGCACAGTTGAGACAAGCAGCTGTCATGAAGTATGGAGAAGGTGTCCATGGTCTGTTAAATTTTATTTTCATGTCTCCTAAAAACCATTGCCGTTTTGTCTTTCCATCTGTCGATCATCTACGTCCCATATTCTATCCTTGACTATAACTTCACTACCAAGAGATGGCGCGCACTCTGTCAGCAAATTATGAGCATATTCAGGCTCGATGATATACGCTGACTGGAGAATAAATTGTTCATGTTGAGCTTTTGTGATCGCCCTCTGTTCGTCTATGTCATCTGTTATCAATATTTTGCTTCGCACAATGTCTTTCTGCAAATCTAGTTGATCCATGTAGAAAACTGGTTACCATAGCAAGTTAAGAGGAACTGTTAGTCCAAGGGCAAAAAAATATAGAAATTTTCAATGGGTTACAAATGAACCCTGTATAAATGTCGGAATAAAATGTTTAGTTAAAGGCAGTAGTTTCTGTAGTATCAGTCTGTGCATGTGGTCAAGCTGACTGATAAAGGGCCATCATTTCTGTGTTGTCACAGTTACTGCCCTTTGATTCTTGGTACTTTGTGTAGCCCATTCTTGTCATGAGCCATTTCTCACTTTTCATTAGGAATGTATACAGTGTAAATTTTGGGCTTTTATATAATAGAGTTATAGTGAACAGAGACTCTATACAGCCAAATAGGAAATAGGCTTGTACAAACTTAGAAAAACATGTACATACGTTTTCATAGATGTAACGTCAGCCATCTTGCAAAATCTACATTGTAAACAAATTTTTCTCCACAGTCAAACACGATGACAGTGTTTTTGCACTTTGATTAGGTTTATATGAAATGTTCAGAAAAATTAATGAAGGGATTGAGTAAATGTTACCAGAACTGACATAGGGCACTAGAGGAATGACATTGTGCAAAAAAACATAATACTACTTACCCAAATTTGTTATGCTAACCTGAGGACACCTGCTTACAGTGAGCTGTTATTACCACTCACTGCTAGTAGTAAAAAAACCTCAACAGAAGAATCTTTGCATTAATCTATTATAAGTCATATTCAAAAGCAGGAAATATCATGTTTATCGAAAAACTAGGTTACAGTAGCTCAAATATAAAAAATATCAAGATCTTGCCTAACTATACATTGTTGAAATCTTTCGAAGACTGTTGTTAGACATTTACATTTTATTCAGAGCATTTACTTCTACACAAACCTTTGAGTGAAATGCTATGTTTCAGATATTTTTTTTGACTCGGGTGAGTGAAATGGGGCTGTTATGCCCCGCCTGTTTTATTTTTGCTTATAATGAGATTGGTATTCTTTTCTGTTGATTGTGTTTCAGGTGAAGGTTGGGCAGCCACTTTAGAAGCTTTGACAGCAGCTTGTATCAAGTTTGAAATGCTCTCATGCGTACATAGAAATACCGTAAGTCTAAAAAGGCCAATTCATTTTTATTAACCTTACCATTGTTATGACTTAATGTTGACCTTTAAAGCTCACATAACAACGATTTTTCAGTATGACCTTTTAGGATCCTTTAGTCTAAGTTTTATTACCTGTCTTCTGTATGTGGTTCAGTGGTTAAGGTCGCTGCTAAAATTTAATGTAAACCTCTCACTGATTGAGAGTCTTAGGTTCAAGATGACCTGTAGTATCCATCGAGGTTGGTCATGTTGACTATTTTTCAAATCAACTTTAAAGTGACAGTTTACTGCGCATATTACTGTAAGGAAGGTAATTTTTGCTGACAGTCGTTTGATTATAGCAATGTGTTGTTATCCCGTGATTTAAATCTGTTCAAATTACTCATTATAAGGACCGCATTAGTATTTTACGTCTAGTGCTTGACATATGAGAAAATCGACTGAGAAAATGATAGTTGAATTTTTCGTTGTCTGATGTATGGAAGCTAATTACATATGTACAGTGGAAGAGTTGCAAATCCTCATGCACTTGATTCTCTTCTTAAATTGACGCTCCAGTCAAATAAGAAGATCAAATTTTGAAAGGTATTTTTCATACAGCTGCAGGAACAGTTTGTATGTATAATTGTGCAAGATTAGCTACACTTTTGTACACACAACATTTTCAGACGGGATTTTGATGTGAAATTGTCACAATTACTATGCAACCGCCATATCTAGGATATCAGTCATGTTACAGTCCAATGCTTTTGTAACTGTTATAGTCTTTCTGCTGATGTTTATCTTAATGAGTCAAGGGAGCTGCCATTCAATCAAAGCCTTGCCTACACATTGGTTTGGCAATGTCATTATAGGCTCTTGTTAGTTTGACATTTACTGTCCTTTGGCTTATTATGCACATGAAGTTGAGTCTTACATGTATCATATATGCAGAAATAGCCATACTAAGTAGTATGAAAAAAAGGGAATGCACTTAACCATCACTTGAGTTTTAGTTTTTAAAGATGTTATTATCACCCCTGTTTGAATTTGGTCCTGATGTCTAATAACGAAACTAGTTATTCTTAATCCAAAACTTGACATATGAGGAAAGCTGATATGTCACTTTATAGTAACACCTTTTCTTTTCTAGGAAGTATCCAATGCCTATCTTTACATGTAATGTTGATTTTAGCTTAATTGAAACCTGATTTTCTTTTAGTTGAAGTTAAAAATGTGTGAAGATGACATGCAAGGTAACAACTACAGTGTAGGATCATCTTGTCTGATAGAACTATGAAAGATTATCTAGGCTTGTTCAGACATTTTCAAGACGGATAGGTCATCGAGAGTGAAGTGTTCACAAAAACGAGGCATCTCTGCCATATGATATAACATGTTACAGTTCAATGATTTTTCACAGAGTTATTACCCTTGTTTTCTTCTTTGTATTCATTCCAGTGTTCATGTGAGCATATTGACACAAATTTCGACCTTGCCTCAGTTGCGTGTGGTTTACTAGCCACTGTATCACGGCTCGGTTTCTGTTATTTCAGAATTAGGTTGCTTTTAGCTAATTATTATTATTTGTGAAGTAACTTTCCTTTAGAAAGCATTCACGGATTGAAATTGAATCTTTTTTATACACACACCAAACATAGATTTAAGTAGAGAGTATTTTAGGGACATTGCACTTGAACCATCACTTGTAGTTTCAGTTTATTCAACAAGATATTGTCGTAACCATGTTTGAAATTGGACAAGAGGACATATACATGTACTGCTATTTATAGGTCAAACTATCACATTCTATGTCAATTGATATAGTAAACTCTGCCTTTTCTAGAAATATCAACCAATGCCATCTTTAGATATGTTGATTGCTATAGAGCTAGAGAAGAGCTAGGTTATACAGTTAAAAATATGTGTATGCATGATAACAACTATCATGGTAGTGTATCATATATGGAACAATTTTAAAAGAATGTGTTGAATTTAGTAGGCATTTGGACATTTACATAGGTCATCAGAATGGAGTTTATTGTTCAAGACACATCTGTACCATATGAATTCCAAAGCTTGTTGCAGAATGGAACACTGTTTTCTTTTGATGGTAGTTATTCACAGTATATGCCAGGATCATTCACACAAATATAAGGCCTTACCTTTAGCTGCAATGATTATCTTAATACCACAAGGATATCTAGTTTGTTTCTGTAACATTCAGGTAATGAGGCTTATTCTAAACCTTTTATAAATATGCTTTTCTGGGAAGTGCGTGTGTACTGTTAGGGAGCACTCTAGCCTTTCCAACAAATCGTTCTTTTATACAACACCAAACAAGGTTTAACTGAGAAATTTCAGGACCATTAATTAACCCAGTACAGTGTAAGGGTCTGTTCAATTACATATGATTCTCTTGTATCTGCATCTGTCTCTTAACACATATACATGTACTTTACCTTCACTGAGTTGCATATTGGCAGTGTGGACTTTAAATTAAAAAAAAAGTTGAGCCTTAAAAATATAACCAGACATTATAATGTATTGGTTCCTGTAGATAAGAGGGGCTTGGTATGCATTTAGAGTAACTGTGAGAGATGTCAATTAATTAATTTTCTGTGTTGTTTATACATGTTATACCTTTACAGGCAGAATGGAGTTTATTGTTCAACTATGTGTACACATTGTTCCAAAACTGTTGGAGCAGACACTGCAATCTTTTGATGTTCATGTACAAAATAGTGTTGACTCTATAAATAACACAAGGTAGTTAGGTCTGTACTTTTAGCACTATGATCTTAATAACACTCACTAAGGACTCTTTTTTTTAGCTCACTCTGAGCATTGAGTATGTTGAGCTGTTGTGATCACTTGATATCTGTCTGTCCACACTAAGCCTTTTATATGCAAAGTAGGCTGCATTTTTTCTGGAATATCATGAAACTTGGCCAGAATGTGTGTCTTAATGGACATTAGGTCGGGTTTGAATATGGGTCAAGGGTAAAAAACTCGGTCACCAGATTGAATCATAGGAAAACGTTGTGTATTCAAAAGAGACTGTATTTTTCTTTGGATTTTTGTTAAAGTTTATCAGACTGAATGTCTTGATGCAATATAGGTCGAATTTGAAAAGGGTCATCTCAGATGAAAAAAACAAGGTCACCAGGTAAAATCATTGGAAAACATCATGTATGCAATATAGACTGCATTTTTCACTGGATCTTTGTGAAACTTTGTCTGAATGAGTGTTTTGATGAATTCTTGGTCATCTTAGTTGATCACTTGTAATTCATCCTGCTCATATAAGCGAAACAGGACCAACTTAAACCTCTTATTTTTACTGACATTTTGTATATTTTCAGGTTTGTCAAATGCTTTGCAGCTTAAGCAGATGCCTGAGTTCTTATTACAGCAGATACCATGTCTTAGGGGTAAGTTGATGTGCCGGTTGTTTTCTTCATTTTTAACTCACCTGAAATGCATGAAGAGGTCTTGTTTAGCTATTGTGATACAGTGATTTTACTAATGGTTAGTTATTGTGATAACATGATTTCAATCATGGTTAGCTATTGTGATAAAGTGATTTCACTCATGGTTAGCTATTTTGATAAGGTGATTTCTATCATGGCTACTAGTAGCTATTGTGATGACACAATCTCACTCATGGTGAGCTATTGTGATATCATAATTTCACTCATTTTGACCATGCATTGCAGATGTACATACTGGTAGTTACTTCATGGTAATTGTATATGGTGTAGGGTCATTATGACAATTTTGTTCACTTGTATCGTTAGGCTTTTATTTTCCCCCACCAAAGTTCAACTGTTCTGCGCTGCACAAAATGTCAAATAGAACTAAGAAATAGAAAAAAACTTTAAAAGACATCTCCTTAACCACCTGGCCGATTTCAACCAAACTTCACGGGATTGTCACTTGGATGGTCTTCTTCAAGTGATGCTCACAGAGCTCTGACCCCTGAGCACAATTATAACCTTTATTATTGGGAAATGTTCAGATCTTGCCATGTATTGCAGATGTTCTTTGCATTCAGGTAAGTGATATAGGGTCATCATGGCCTTCTTGTTCTATATTACAGGAACCGAGAGCACAACTCCTACCAACAATGCATGCAAGACTTTATCTTCTCAAAGCTGTTCATCAAGTGATGATAAATGGACTGGCTTTAATGGGTATACAGCCCATTTCCCAGTTGTAAAACTAATGTGATTGTTACATACTAGTGCAAACTTACAAAATGTTTTGCTCATCATGCAAAAAGTGCCAGAGTTAGCTACTGTGACTGCCCACAGTCCGTTGTACGACCGCCAATCGGTTTCTTTTAAACAATATTTCCTCAGAAACCATATGACCAATCTTGATGAAATTTGGCAGGGATGTTTCTTGCATGAAGTTGTACCAGAGTTGCTCAAAGAATTGCATTCCATGCAGCACTCTGGTGGCTATGGTTCAAGGAGTACATGTCACATTTAAATAAGCTTCTTATTTTTGAAAAGAATGTTGTGTTATGACAGCGAGTTTTAACTGTTTGTGAAACGTCGTGACGTTTGTCCACTTTTAGCTCATCTTGGCATGAACTGCTCAAGGTAAGTAATTGTGATTGCCTGGTGTCTGTTGTCTGTTTGTCAGTTTGTCAAGTTCGAATATGTATATAAAGAAACCTAATATATGCAAAAAAGGTTGCATTTTTCATTGGATTTTCTTGAAACTTCGTCACTAGCATTGTCTTGATAAAATCTAGGTGAAGTTTAAATATGGGTCATCTTAGGTGAAGAACTAGGTCAACTGGTCAAATCATAGAAAAACCTTGTGTATGGGAAAGATGTTGCATTTTCCATTGGATTTTCATGGAACTTGATCAGAATGATTGTCGTAATGAAATCTAGGTGAAGTGTGGAGGTGAAAAAACTGGGTCACGATTTCAAATCATAGAAAAACTTTGTGTATGCAATGGAGTCTGAATTTTTCACGAAACTTGGTCAAAATGACTGGCGAGATGAAATCTAGGTGTAGTTCGAATATGGGTCATCTGGTTAAAAACTAGGTCACGAGGTAAAATCGTAGAAAAACCTTGTGCATGCCATAGAGATGACATGTGCCACCCATTGTTCAGAATGGTTTTTTTTAAATATTTTTTAGGCAATCACATAGGGTTTGAACTTATGTCAGTGGATCAAAACAATGATGAGCCTTTTTACAATTTAGAGACCACATTTATAACCCAATCATCATGAAATTTGATGACTTCTATATAAAGTTCGAATCTGGTGTTAAAAACTAGGTCACAGTCAAATCAAGGGAAACCTTGTCAATACTCCCGAGGTCTCAGGTGAGTGATGAAGGTCGATCGTGGTCCTCTTGTTTGCTCATCTGAGCCATTGGCTTGGGGCGGGCTTTTAGGATGAATGTCCGGCGTCAACATTTTACTTCAAACATCATCTACTAAACCACAGGGCCAATGTCAACGACATTTCATAGGGATGTTCCTTACATGAAGCTCTTCCAAAACGTGTTCGAAAAGTTCAGGTGCATGCAGAACTCTGGATTTAATGCTACAGCAACAAATAAGAAAAACTTTACTCTTCTCAAAAACTAGAGGACCCAGAGATTAGACATTTGGTATTTAGCATTGCCTAGTGGACCTCTACCAAAATTGTTCAAATCATGATCCTCAGGTCAAAATTGACCATGCCCTGAGGGTCACTTGATTTTACATACATGTATGTTTCTATATAAAAAAGTTTTAGAATATTCTCTGAAACCACAAGGGCCCAGAGCGTAGATATTGAGCATGTAGCATTTCCTTGTTGACGTCTATCGGAACTGTTCAAGTGATGACCCCCAGGTCAAATTCACCAAACCCAAGGTTCACTTGATTTTACATAGGCTTCTTTTGGAAGAACAGTTAAAATCCACAAGGCACAGATCTTAGGTATATGACTTGGAGCTCTTGTCTAGTGAACCTCTAACAAAATCATCGTTCAAATGTTGCCTCTAGGGTCAGTGTTTGGCTGCCCGGGTGGTCACTTGTTTTACATAGAATGTTATATTCTCGTCTATAGCTTAGATATTTGGTGTGTATCATTATCAATAACTATAATTAGAGAATGATTTGGTCTATGTTGCTTAAACTTTGTAGGTTGTATGGTCAACAAGTAGCTGACTCCTATCGATTTTGAGGGGTCAAAAGTCAAGGTCACAGTGACTTTCAACATTAAAAACTTGTCCGACCTATAATTATCTAGAGAATACACGGGTCTAGTGACCTCTTGGTTAATAGGTTGGTCATGACCGGTAACAAAACAACAATTTGCTGCCACCAGGGAGCATACATGTATTACGTCACTTGAGTAAATGTTATAGTGACTACTCGCTGTCCGTTAACGTTATAAAGCACTTGATGAATCAAATTTGACAAAAATTTGAATTCTGCAGTGGGTACTTCAACTTCCAGTTACAATATAAAATATCCTTGAAGTGCCTTTAAAAGAACCGAGTTCTTTTTCTATTGATGGCATTTACATGGTACAAAAATATAGTTAATCCAAACAAAGCTCAGGTAATTATAAACAAACTTACGATTTAAAATGTCTGTGATTTTGTGTTAACTTGGGGATTTAACCTGAACTTAAGTAGAATCATCAACTGAAGAATGGCAATTAGAAATGTTGGTTTGAGCAAGCTAATGAGCAATGTACGCTCTTCCTAATTTGCTTTATACTATAAACATATTTACAAAGGACACAATAGTCTGGTTCCCGACTTCCTATACTCTGTTAGGTAGTAATAAGGGGAAGGAACTCCAGACTAATGACACATATGCACAAACTTATTTTGACTTTGATAAAGTATATTTTACTTCATATTCGTACATGTGTAACAAAGTATTTTGAAAGTATTTAGTGATTGAACAGGAGTTTTGTTGCTTTTGAAGCAAAGAAAAAAACACATTTAGTAAAAACGCTGATAAAAGCCTTGAAATCAGCATGTACTATTTCATTGTCCTGTCCGACGCACATGCGTCCTATTTATAAAGCGGATTTAAACAACACCAGTCAATTTCATTGTGTTTCTATTTCTTCACCCGCGGCCCTTCTTTCTAGAGTTGTATTATACAACTTGTAGACTTCCGGCAAGTCAAACATAGAAAATGTAAAGGATCGGGTAAATGAGCGGGTCAGTGGTGGATCATTTGGTTTGGATTTGTCACATTTCTTCCTTGGTTTCTTAGCAAGAAGTTCCAGATTGTCAACAGTAAGTGTCTTTCTGAGTGCTTTGTCTGAAATAGAAAATACCACAATTAAATTACTGTTGTGTATGTGTATGCACATATTGTCTGTCGGTGTTAGATGTAAGACTTTAGCGTGGGCAATTTAGACAGTCTTTTAATACGTCATACTTGTTGCTTCCATACATTGATTTACAACGCCAACGCTGCAAAAAAAGGAAAAATGGATTTGAAACCACTGAACTAAGATTCAACATTTTTCGTATTATATTTAATAATTGGCTATATAGCATGTTATATAATGCAGACGAGAAGTCCGTTTTTTTCAAGAATGAAGATGTGTAAAGCCACCTTTACTTTTTTTGCAAGACCTACAGGTATTGTTATTGAAATTTAATTGTTAAAGATGTAAAAATAATGGACTTTCACAATCTTTTAAACTGTTTTCTGATGAAAAGACAAACTCGGGTCCCGTATTTTGCTGTGGTGTTGAATGGCCGTAACTTCCTTAACACTTTATTCAATAATTGATATGCACAAATTATTGTTCCCAGGGTCCCCGTCCATTTCATCTAGATTAACAATACTGTCTTGATTAAAATACCCCTGAAACCTTTAATTGCCAAACCCCCAAGTTAAAAGGATGAATGTCAGTGTTAAGGACCTAACATAATGGACTTTCAAATCTAGGAAATGTTTAGACTCTCTGATCCTCCGAAAAACTGACAACTTTTACTAAGCCGGTTTCTCAACATTGCCGTAGTGTTTGACAAAAACTTTATGTCTGTATCGGGTTAAGTTTAACCTGACGGGGAAAGTGGACGCGCCCGGGTAAGGTTCACTGTTGGATTTCTCATATAACCGATAGCAGATGTAATTCGATTTGTTTTTATATCTCTTCTTGGTTCCCGATTGCTATTGGGCATGGATGCTCGATGAAAAGGGCAAGAGACATAATTAATTCATGTTTATGATGACACGAATTTAGGGTTCGTTCAGTTCGTAACAGGGTTTTGGCGTGGCTGGCGTGCGGCCCCAAATGCACTGTCACCCTGTTCTTTAGACGTAATTCCAGTCCATTCAACTCTAGTCGAGAACTTTAATGTATATTTGGTTGAATAACTCACGGTTTCCTAGTTATAATTTTTATGCGTGATTTATTTTGCGACGAAATTTCATTAACCCATTGTCTTTCTTAAACTTTAACGCTGCTTTTTAAATTTGTAAACTGTGAGCTTACATATTTAAATGCTCTAGAACGAAGCTTTATTGCGGTATCACCATGTATTATATTTTGTTCAATGATCATCTTCTTGCTTAAATTTAGTATCGATTATTTTGATCTTAATGATAGTTAATCGAACATTTTTGGCTCATCAGCTGATAAACTCAGCTGGATTAGCAGTCAGTCCTTACTTTATATTTTTTTTATTTGATTATATGGCGACCCTTTTCTAGCAAAATGCCCTCCCCCCCCCCTTTGCCGTCAAAAATGAACTAGATGATCTAGCCCCGTTGAACGCACACATCTTAGTAGTAAAATAATTTATCATTTAATAACATTAACATGAATAACTTAATTTATTAAAGTTGTATCATGAAAATTTAGGATTATGTATTTTGTTTTTGTTATGCATATGTTCTTATTCATAAAAAATTTGTATTGTCTGTTGTTACAAATTTACCTGATAATTTCCAAATTACTATTTATAAAAAATCTTTTAAAAAAAACACCTTGGTCATTCAGCATTTAATGGCAGGCTTGGACATGAAATTCACCTAGCAGATTCCTGTTCTTATTGTTCTAGAACCGATGCAAAAGAAATCCAGTTTGTTACTAAACCGACAACTGCAGGGTTCCTTCGTTGGTAAACACCTGCAAACTTTACTCCTAAGTTGGCCTAAAGAGACATAGTTGGTAACAGGGCACGAACACATGGCCCTCAATCGATGAAAGGTTACAGCGATGTCAAGTCAGCGACTACGGAAGCGGTTTTCAAAATTTAGTCACAGGAAAGAGATTCATATAAGCTGTATAGCTTTCTTCTCAATTCTGAATGCTGTTAATAAATGTATTGTATTTGTTCATGCTTCGATAAACGAATAAATAATGCTTAAACTAAATGGAGTCGCATAACGTTTGATCCCCGTGTGTGACCATGTAATTGAATCAGTGGTGGCTGAAATGCGTTTATGTACTCACCTCGATTATGTAAAGTGAAAATTTCACGCAAATTTCAGGAATATTCTGGAGAAATGGATTTGAAAATGCGGCCTAGTGACTTTTGATTCCTACTTGAGACCTTGGCCTTAAGCCTTCACGCTCGGAACACGCGTTCTGCGTGTCGTGTCAACAGCTTTACAATTTAACCGGAAAATATTTCAAGGGGTGTAGGAGATGAACTCCTATGACCTTTGTTCCACAAGTGTGACATTGGCCTTGGTCTTCACCTTGACCCAAGTTTCACGAAAATGCTTTACAGGCTTTATGAGTTATAGTCTCATGACATTTGCCCCCCAAGTAGAATTTGACCTTAAGGGCTGTTGAACCAGGGGTTTTGGTCTTGAGGAAATAAATATTTTATCCAAGTTTAAAAGGTTCAGGATACATAGAGTGTACACGAAAAAACAATGACCCATACATGTGACGTCGACCTAGAGTCGGTGGGTTGGAATATGCGTTATACAGAATGGTGAATGTCTGACTCAAGATTTCTTAAAATCTGTCAAGGTAGGTGCGGGCATGAACAGACAATGATCCTAAAAGTGAACTTGACTTTGAACTACCTGGGTTCTTGATGAGAGTAAATATTGACCCAAGTTTTATGAAAATCTTTCTGGATGTTCAGGAGATGTGGAGCGTATAGTAAATAAATGACCTCCAGAGTCGGCGGGTTAGGAACAGAAGGTATGTCTGTCGTTTTGGTAAGAGAATCATTTGACTATACATGTAGGTTCATGGAAGTCTTTGAAAGTACTTAAACATGCTGAGCGGATACCAACGTGCAACATTGACTTTAAGCCGACGGAGTTGAAACACTAGTTCTGCAGGTCACCTTAAGGAGAAGAATTTTAACCCCAGTCTCGTGCAAATTCTTCAAGAGGCATATGGGATATTGGGCGGGCGTGAAAAACCTTAAACACCTAAGTTTGATATTGACTTTTAGCCGGCATAGTTTTGCATATCGTCTTGATAAGATAAACATTTGACTAAAGTTTCCCAATAATGAGTTGGAGATCTGGAGCGGACAATAAAATGTGTAACTTTTACCTTGAGACGATCGGGTATGAACAGGAGTTCTTCATGTCATTTTGATGAGGCAATCATTTGAAACAATTTTCATACCAATTTTCATAAAAATCTTCAATGGTTACACGAGATATGAAGCGGACAGGAAAAATTAACAGACCGATCACCGACACACTGTCTCATTAATAAAACATAAATATTTGTTTGTTTGTTTGTTTGTTTGGTTACTAAAAATCGAAAACGCGTAATTTGCTTTGTTTTTCATACCGATTTACCAGCAACATGTTATGACCTTATGAAAAATAAAATATCTTTAACAAAAATTGTTCAAGTTAAAAAGATATCGTAATGTGAAAATCATGAGCATTTCGAATTGTTTGAAGTCTGAATATTCTTCAGATAACAAAAAGTTATTCTTATTTCTTTTCCTATACAACCTTGTAAACACAACTCAACTGATGCTGTGTACGCCACGGGGATCTTTAACCTATTGTTGAAATAAAACTTTAAAAATTAAAAACAAACCATGCTTCGAATCCACGTGGGAGTTGATTCTCGTCTTGTGTCCATACAGAGAACGCAAGTAGTAATCCTTCAGCATAACATCAGACACTGCCTGTGATTCCCCTTGAGAACTTTTGATTGGTGTTTCATAGGATGGAGGCTCCGTGTGGGGTCTTTCCTCCAAAATTTTTGCCGGCTTTGGTTTTACCTGGGAAGAAAGAAAAAGTAAGACCAATGGTGTTCTGTAGTTAGATTTCCAAGCCACAAACAGGATCCGAATGTATGTAACAATGTAACAAAAACATAGTTACATTTAAAAGATAGTACAATAATAATAATTATAATAATAATAATATCTTTATAAAAGAAGGTTTACACATAAAGCAATGCTCAAAACATACAAAACTTATTTACAATGTGGCATTCTAGTAAAGAAACAAAAGAGGCAAAGAAAATAGTAAATGAAACAACAATATACATTTATGCAAAAATACATTCGATCCCGACAAACACTCGTCCTTACCTCAAAAGTGAAATTATAATTATCAGTCATACAGAACACATAATTTATCTAAACGTAGCACATGTGGAATTGATATTCTTGAAATGATAGATAATTGCTGCTGTTTTTGTAAAAGGAAGTTCTTGTATTTGTATATGAAAGATGATACTGAAGAGATATTTCTGATTTCAGGAGTTTTTTTATTCCAAATATCAATACTGGTGTAACTGAATGAATTTTTCATATAATTTGTTCTAGGTTTGTGATGTCATTTCTTTCCGATGAACGGAGTCTCTAACGTGTATTTTTCGAAAATGTTAATAACTCAGTCAGATATTCCGGTACTAGCTGGTGTTGGCATTTAATTATAAGTAAACCTGTATGGTAGGCACACCTATTTTCGAATTTTAACCATTTAAGTTCATTAAACATATCTGACGAACTAGCTTTTAATGGTTCATTTAATATAATTCTGACGACCCTTTTCTGTATTTTATATATTTATTTAGATCTGATTTTGGGCTCATTGTATTGCACGAGACAGTACAACAGTAGTCGAAGCAGGGTACTAAATATGCATTTATAAAAGTACCTTTGCTTTACCACCGGCGTCTAGTATAGTCTGAGATCTGGGGGTTTTTGTCAAAGAAGGAAGGTTCACATTTTGCTTCTTGATGTCCAATGCCACTTTCTGATCTGTAAAGGTTAAAGTTAAAGCGAAATGTTTTAAAAAGAAAATCTCGCGTTATAGTAAGTATGGTTAAAACTTTAAGTGGAAAAGAGATGAAGGTTTTCAGACTGCATCATTATTATGTCTGTCAAACAAGGTCGGTGAGCTACTTGCCACAAAGTGAGATAAAAATTGAACTCTGTATTTTTTTTTAAACTGTCAACTATTGAAACACTAGCTACCACTTAAAATTAAAAGAGGGCCAAGATGTCCCTATATCGCTCACCTGGAACCTTTAGAGCGTTAAAAAGGTTTTCCTTTGATTTTACTGTGGGAACTAGTTTTTTACCCCAGATTCGGACTTGATCTAAAACTTATCAAATTTAATGACGACTGAGTAATAAATATGGCCTCTAAAGTATTAAGAGGGCTTTTCACTGATCTGACAGGGTGACCTAATTTTCGATCCCAGGTGACCCAGATTCGAAATTTGCCTAGAAATCATTGAAAAAAAACATTCTGAACAATTTACATGATGAATGGGCGGTAAATGTCACTTCTGTGGCATACACAAGGGTGTTCTATGATTTTATCTCGTGACATAGTTTTATACCCCAGGTGACCCATATTCAAATTTGACCTATATTTCATCAAGGCTGTCATTCTGCCAAAGTTTCATGAAGTTCCAGTGAAAAATGCAGATTCCATTGCATACTCGAGGTTTTTCTATGATTTGACCGGGTTACCTAGGTTTTTACCTCAGATAACCCATATTCAAACTCCATCTAGATTTTATCAAGATAACCAGTTTGTCATAAAAATGCAAACTCTTTTCATAAACAAGGTTTTTCTTGGATTTGACAAAGTGACTTAGTGTTTGATCCCAGATGATTCGAATTCGACCTAGGTCATTCCACCCAAGTTTCATGAAAATCTAGTGAAAAATACAGCCTCTATTGCATACACAAGGTAAGCGTGAACAGACGACAGACGACGGACAACAGGCGATCACAATAGACTTTGCTTATTTTAGATATCTAAAGGGAAATAGCTTTCTTTCATAGAAAGTAAAAACACTTGCTTTTCTTTGCTAATCTGTATTTAGTTTGCTGAATGATTTCTTGATTTTTGATTGGACGAAATGGAATTTGCTCCAATTTTTTGTCAGTAACTGGAATGTTGGCACTGCTTGCTTGGAAATCAGGATCGCAACCCGTATCACCCCAGCTTGTAACACACGGACGAGATAAACTTTTCGGCTTTTGTTCGACAGAGCACTGCTTTCTGAAAATGTGTAACAAGGAAAGGGGATCAGTGTTTGAATAATATTATGTAATATGAACATTTTTGTTGGCCTAATGTTGATTTAAATAATTACACTTCGGTAAAGCACTCGGAATACTAGATGATTGTCTTTTTTAGTTTAATATATGGTTTCGTGGCGTTGTCGCGTTTCATGATATTCAAAATTATGGTAACAGTTTTGTAGGGGCTTGAGACCATATTTTTGAATTTTAGGAAACATTTATGTTCAGAGAATATTTGCGGTATGCAACCTGTACTTAAAAAACTGTTTCTCTATTACTAGTATTTACAGATCTTCACGTAATTTTACTTAATTAAGTGTTGGATTATCACTGTCTTTCCGATAAGGTTAAGCTGATGCTTACTTTGCTACAGGTCTTTGTGTGCGTGACCATTTTGTATATGAGTAAATTTGTTTGGACTGATCAAACTGAATTTTTGTCTTTGCTGGTCCATTTTTTCTATTCGCATCAGGAGTTTCCATGGATACTGAAACATGGCTGCGTATTGGCGTTTCTGTTACCCTAAAATAAAAATAAAAATTCTCACACAATTTATCGTCTGCATTTTGACAAATATACTAGTGTTCATGCTTGGTCCATTTCAGTTGACATATAGATTGCATTTAAAAGCTACAAATAAAGTATATTAAGTGCCTTGTTAACCTTTTCCAGCCATGACGTCTTCAATCTTAAATCCATTAATTAATCACAATAACATGCCTTTACCCTTAAGAATGAACTCGGAACACTGAACCATATCTGACTATATTGGAGACTTCTGTTCTACATTATGAAGGGCGTTCATGAACATTACAATGATTCACCAACCTAATGTAGGGTTCGTACTCATCCGGTGTTATTTCACCGTCCTCCTCTTTGCCTGTAATGCTAACAATCTCATCCTGAATGTCGGCACTTTCGCCAGTAGTATTGTCGATCTTAAGCTTATCATTGTCAGGGTTGTAATGAACGAGGCTTCCATTGTCTTGATAATCGTTTCCAATATCTCCAATGTCTATATGGTTGTCGTTTCCAATATCTCCAATGTCTATATGGTTATCGTTTCCAATATTTCCAAGGTCTATACTATCGTCTTTTACATCTTTAGTATCAGAAAGCCAGTCGTTCTGTTCCATGTCTTGAAATTGATCAATTATAATGATGGGAACTTGGATAAAGCTGACAACCCTGGACCCGGTTGTTAAACTAACAGTCGAGTAAATTTTGGGGTTGTATTTAAACATTTCTAAAGACTTTATGATATATTGATTGTATTAAGGTCACTGGAAAACTAAGACCTCTTTCAAGTTAACTTAAAATAGTACACGAGATTTCCCTACATAAATTAGTATTTTGAGTCAAAATTTAACCGACGGTCAATTAAACAGCTAGTTAAATTTTTGGACAACTGGATCCTGGTTAATTATAATTATGCAGATTATTAAATGCTGAAAATGATTCAGACAATTTGCACACAAAGTTCAAGAAATTGTGGCTGTCCAAACAAATATCCGTTTGAATTTTCGTTAGTGTCACATAATTGTGAATATCAACATATTTTACCAGATATAATTATTAAGTGTAATGGTAACAATTTATGCAGACATCAACGAAAACTCCGAAGAATAAGGTTTAAGTAAAGATGCAAGAAGGACATAGAGATTTGCCTATTATTGTCCTTTTTATTTGGCATATTTCCTCAGCTGAGAATCTAAAATGTGATGACTTTCTTAAGGGATATATGAACAAATACTACGCAATGAAACGTTACCGGATTAGTTAAATCTTCGTTGCGTTTCTTTCTTACGAACTACAGTTTATAGACAGGAACATAGTAAAACGAATTATACCTGGTGTGGTACTTTTAAGACGTGTAAGTGCTTCTGACTTACACTGCTCCATATACGGCGAGGAACACAGGTCTTCTGGTACTGTACCACTCTGGCTTGCCTGTAAAGTATCTAGTTCCGGATCATATATACATGTAAATGCTTCATCTGGTTCCGTATTCGATAGCTGGTTAGCGGATGATAAACTTTGCAAACAGCCATCAAACGTCCTTTCTGGTTCCGTATTCGATAGCTGGTTTGCGGATGATGAACTTTGCAAACAGCCATCAGACGTCCTTTCTGAGCTGGCGTCATATAATGTAACAGACGAATCTTGTTCGTAAACATCGTTGTCGGGCGTCCTTGGTGAACTGTTTGCATATTTCCGGCGACGCCTGTTACGTGTGCGTGGTGTATCACTTGAACCACCAGGCGTCTGTCGAGCTGGTCCGTGGATTTCTTCATACATTCTATCAATAATTCTTTCCATTGCGTTATATCTATATAAAAACAAAAGGAAATAAGGGTTAACAAAGTAATCATAAAAAATCGATTTCAGATCGATCTGTGACGTTTTTTGCCTGGTTCAATTAAAAAAGTACATTGGTCTTGTATGCCAAGATGATGTATACGAGAGATTCAAAGATTCCTTAGTAGTTTTGTGATTTAAAAAAAAAAAGTAATAAATGCATGATTTACTTCGAGTGTTTTTGTTATAAATTAGTTTTAGATTTTTAGGATTACCTTTCATCGTTTTCATCCGAGCTCTCACTGCCCTGTATTACAGTTGTTCGTCTGGGTTCTGAGTGTTTCTTCCGCCGCCGCCGCTTCCAGCGGTTATAACGTTTGTCTACCATTGCCTCGAAACAAAACTGTTGACCGTATTGCAAAGCAGGGTCTGTACACAAAGGTATAAAAAATAAAACTATTTAGATCTACATGTTATTCCATTTAAGGTGAGATTTTTTTGGGAGAGGGGAGCTGCCTGTAGGGTAGGATCAGTAAGTTACAAGTACGTTTTTCCGTTACTCTTGGACTTTATTGTGCCACCTACTTAAATGACACATTGAGAGTGTTTTGTTGTTCGTTTCCATCCAATTACCCGAGGCCGTGTTGACCTAGTATCGCAAGATGGATCTGTTCAGTAGATGGCCCCTGTTATTCTTTCAGATCACTGCCATAAATGTATGTGCTACATGTTCTGTTTAGTAATATATAACTCAGAAAGGGGCTTGGTCATGACAAGTGAATCTGCTGATTTAAATTGAAAAATAAAGATCAAATACTCGCAGACCTTTGAGTAAATGAAAAACAGAATCAGATGTTTTGCCGAATGTTGACAAGAAAAAAGCGGCGGATGGACAGACGAACGTAGCATACCGTGGAATAAGTTCTACTTAAGGCTGCATTTTCTTGCATACTGGCAAGCTAACTTAGTTTGTTCCTCGTTTAATTTAGAATGCTTTACACAGTGCTTAAGCAAGGACAAGACACACCTGTGCGTGCCTGTGTATATGACCATGTTAATTTAGTAATTATTGTCTGGACGATGTTTCCAAAAAACGTCAGATTATTCTGTACGTATGTCAATGGAAGCGGATTATGTTTTCACTATCACAAGATTTTGTGGATTGTATAAATGGTTAACATACCATTCTGGTTGTAAAGTTTCGTTCTCTGAAGACGTTTAAGAAATGTATCACACGAGTCTTCGACTTGCGGTGATGAGTTTAATATAGGCTCGTTGTCACCGTTGAAAGATACCCACTGTGTACATGGTATGTCCCGATCTGGTACTATCAGCGTGGAACTCATTGTACTGAAAATGTTCACAAAACACGTGACTAATTTGGATACAAGGCATCAAAGACGCCGCCGTTATACAAAGTGTTAGATACTAATATATTAATACTAATATTAAATTCATAACCTAGTACGCATATACTAGAAATTATATACAGATTATTTTTACCAACACAATTCATTTTCGAAAAACATTAACAACCTAAATTTTGATTTGCAACCAATTTTACATGTTTTACGCAGGTCTTTGCACTGAAAACATAGTTTCTGCCTTTTTTCAAATAAATAAAACGTACAATATATCATAACGACTCATAATAAATGTATAAATGTGTCTGTTACAACTGATTTTATTATTTAGAAAGTTTAAATAAAGTTTTAACTAAGTTCTAAGGTATATCAATATTTCTTTGATATATCTGTACATGTTGCCTTCTGCAATAAAAAAAGCAAAAACAAGATGTTTTTGGACGAAATTTTATTCCTCCTTTTTATTAAGAGGGACAAATGATAAAATTAATTGTATTCATTATCAACATTTATTGATATGAATTAAATAATTATATAAATATAACACCTGTTTTTATATTTATTGAAATTAGTCAGGTGTAAGTTCTATCTTTGCAAATATCTATTCAGTGTGATTTTCAATTTGTCATTTAAGAATACCCTATTTTATTGTATAGTTGCAGACATAGCTTTAATTTGAAGTGTGTACATATCAAACTACATGTCACAGAGAGTCCTATTGTAGAAAAATGTTTTATTTTGTTTTTCCTGGCGAAACTATTCATAGCCTCGCGTTCATGGTATTCTAAATACTTCACCGCCGTCAGGTATACCACATCGCAGCCGTCTACACATAAACATTTAAAAAGAAATGACCAGCCGGCAGAAGACTGTTACGAATTGTGACAAATGCACGGAAATTATGAGCTTACCTTCATGAACAATTATTATGACAAAAACATACGCAAACACCTTGCAAAGTCAAACTTATGGTGGCTGTAATGTGTTTTCGACTTTTAGGGGCGAAAGTCGAAAACTGCACAAGTAGCTATTTTGTCGTGTTTTCAACTTTGCGGAGCAAAAAGTCGAATTTCTCGCCGCTGTGATATATCTTACTTGCGAGAGTGACCGGCATTATTTGTTCGAAAAAAATGTTTAAAAGTACATTTTATCAATAGAGTGCAATATTTTTCAATGATATTACAGAAAAACCGCTGTGTGACATCGCTTTTTCTTGAAGAAGTGACCAAAATATGAGAGAAATATGTTCGCCAGCATTGTTTAGAGCACATTTTAATCATTATTTTATATCATCATTTATGAGTATCTGAAGTGCGAATGGGACTTTAAATATTTTGGAAAGTTTCTTTTAAAATATTTCTCAGGGAATAATAAGTAGAACTGTTTTTTGTTTAAAATAACTCTTTAATTCAAATTTTCGGCAATATATGTACTGACTTTTTAAAGAAATTCGTCTGCACTTTTACAACTTACATGTAGACCATCTTTATGACAAGCTTAGAAAACCTACCCATGTTACTGTAAAGGTCCGTTTAAAAGCCCCATTCAAGGCCTTATGTTATGATATCGTGGCACTCTTGCTATAAGCTAAGCTTATATCTCAACTTGTCATATAGATGGTCAACATGTAAACTGTAAAAGTGTAGACGAATTTCTTGGAAAAGGCAGTATTGCTGAAAATTTGAATTAAAGAGGAATTTCCGAAAAAGTTTAATTTCGGAAATTTAATTTATTTTGGCACAAATAACCCACGGCTGTAATGCCGCAGTTGCGAAATGGTAGCATGTTCGAGGTGTAAGAAAACATGTTTTGTAATCGAGAAGAAATTAAATAGTATATAAAAACTAAATTTGGCTCTATAGAACATAGCTTGTTATTCTACATGAATATTCCAAGCCGACTTTCTTCGTTTTACGCAAAATGATATGATTTCATCAACCCTGTCGATTTTTATTGTGATCGCTTCATGTCTGTCGGAATTTTATCACTTCAAAAATCTGAAATCTTTTCGAAAGCACTATACGGCATGTCAAAAGCTTTAATAGTATCGAATTTCATCAGTATTGTCGAAAATAATTTATATGCCATTTTACTTTTTAAACATAGAAATTTTTCATAACTGTACTGTCAACAGTGTTTTATAATTATATATAATTATTATTATTATGATTACCTTGACATACTTATTGTAACTTCTCTTTAAATGAGTATGATATATTTATACCCATGTTACTGTAATGGGTTCGTTTAAAAGCCCAAAGCTTAAATGTTATATCGTTGCACTCTTGGCGACTGAAAATAAAAGATTTTAGTTTATACACCGATACTGAATTTGAACCGAACGGGTCCTTTACTTATACACCGAATCCGAACCGACATGCCCGAATTCGTGACATCTAATTTTGTACAATTTGGTCACCGAATTATGCCATATTCAGCTCAGCGTTGCATGTGACACAAAATCCAGTCTGTATCATGAAATGTATCAAGAGTTCTCTGTGACAAAATAAAAATTATTGTTGAGAAAGTTTATGAAAGACGATTCACATTCTGGCTGGATTCATTTTTTGTTAAGATTTGCTTTGTTACTCTTTACATGTCTTATGTGTTACCTTCACTAAATAAAGATGTTATTAATGTTATTATTATTAATAGTAGTAGTATTATTATCATTGCTTCAAAAATATCATAAAAACCCTTGAATTGCAAAGGACAGCTATTGTAACACATACTCTAGAAAGTGTAAAATACATAGGTAAATAACTGTTTAATATATATTTAAATATAACCTACATGTGTAACTAACCTTTTTGGTTTATAAAATTGAAATAACACAAAATTTTAACCACTGATTCGGGTCAAAATTCGGTATACTTTATATACATGTATGTGAAAACACAAGCCAAATCCGAAACTCGGTCTCAAATCGGATTCTTTTTTTTTTTGTGGTGGTGGTGGGAGGGGGTGGAGGTATATTTAAAATGGCCCTAATGCTAATTTATGCTGAGGAGAATGATATTTTTATTTCCTCAAAAAAATAGCATATATACACTTGTTTTCTGCCGAGTAAACATGTCCATTGCACCGTATTCTAATCTTTCTTTAGAAGCGTTATTTTTTAACTTTAACTTTACAGTAAATTTTAATTTCATATCTTGTTTTTATCTTCAAATATTGCAAAAACAGGTATGGTTCAATGCAATTTCTTTTAAAAGTTGAGCGAGGGAAGGTGTACATGAGTCGGAGGAGTGAACACACCCGGTTTAAAATGAATCTCGGCTGGTTCCACTGATAAAAAGTTCAGAAAAAATTTCGAGTTGATTGGTGTAACAAAATGTAAAGTACATGTAATTTTTAACAATCGTTGTATTAACTGGGCACATTCCCTTCGCCTGAAAAAATGGACCCTCTGATACGGAGAACTTTGAGTCAGTAATACAGTATAGATGCTTAAACTGAAAGCTTTTTTCCCGTTCAAGGTTTATGAAGTACAAAATGTATGTTCAATTTACAGCGTCACCAGGGGCCGGTATAACGTCGGATCCCTAACCCGGAGGTAATGATTTGAATCCCGTTAGTAGACTTTGAACAGGACCTTAAAACAATCCCTTACTGTGCGAGTGCTGGTCAGAACCCCAGGGAGCAATTACAGAAGTTAAAGAATGGGTGCCGCGGTGGTCGAAAGGTTAACACTCTGGACTGCCAATCCGGAGGTCCCCTGTTCGAAAGCCGGCTCGGACACGGGGAATTTCAAGGTTTCCCACCCATCTAGGGATGAACTGAGGAGAAATCCTAGGGTCGGTCGGGACTTTTAACAATCTAAATCATCATGACGTTCAAGACTCCGGATCTACAAGCTGTAATAAAAGAATAAATAAAAAAATGAACTAAACTAAGCGCGAAAAAGTTCAATGTGAAGAACATGTACACTTACTAAACAACGCAGGCTCCTGGGGCAATTTGCACTTGTTTATTGTACATTGTATCTACTTTCAGGTTTATTTAAATCAAAACACCCGTCGGTTAAATGGTTCCAGTTCGATAAGTTGGCTTACATAATTTGTGACAGTACGAATAAAAGAGCATATTTACATATGTTTCTTAGCACTATTTACAAAACATGCGCAGCTGTTCTAACGAAGTATATATCCATTACTATTCCATGAACTCAAGTCTCCAATCCTATTTATGTGCACGCATGAAACAAGAAATGGTCGTAACTTTTCTGTATCCTTCTTTAATTATTAAACATCTTATTACATTTATTTCTGTTTTTAAAATCCTTTTTACAATAATTTTATACATGTACACGGTGATTTATTGAATCAACTTATTTCGTAGCTCTGCTATATCCTATTTGCAGTGTTAATGAACTGAACCATCTTCTTGACTTTGTAAATATGTACACGGCTTTGAATTTTTTTCAAAGAATATGACATCACGATGGAGCTGATACGTCAATCCAACAGGCCATGTTTATATTTCTAGCCACAATATTGATCAACGTCCGTTGTTCCCTGTAATCTCACAAAATAATCCAATAAATCCAAATCAGTGTTTAAAATTTCATATTATTACAATAAACAAATATTTTAAAAGTTATAAAAACTAAGTGTGTAAACGATTTAATCTTTCCGTAGACAGTTTAAGTACTTCCATCGATTGAAAGCCAATTCAGCATGTTCAATTTTCATTTAATGCAAAGAATAAAGCTGTTTTGACACGGTTAAAATATGTATATCAAAGTTATAACCTTGCTTCAACAAAAGAAAGCTATCATTTTCCTCACCGAACCTCGAAAATGGCAATTAAATGAAAAATAAAGGCAAACAATTTCAACAGTTTTAAAGAGCATTTCACTTCTTTTTTTCATTTTCAATATCAATTGAGTATTGATCCACAAGTACAATGTAAAGTAAAAATTCCATTTTCTTATTTACATCGTATAATACAGCTGTCTGTAGAAAAAATAATTGCATGAAATATGAGATTCAGCTATCCTTTGACAATAAATAGATGAACAGACGAGAAACTATGAGACAAGAACAATAAAACATTCGGTTCAGTGCATTTTAGAGACATTAACGTTTACCCTGAAAGAAAATTAGTGCTGTCTAAACAGAACGCTGATATATTATTTTGAAGCTAGATTATCCATTTTACCATTTTCTGCTATCACTGGGCAAGGAATAAAGATACTATTTACTGACGTGAGAATATAATGAAGAGTGATGAGTGAATAGTGAAGAGTGTCAACTTCTGATAACCTCATGTTGTTGACACTATAAAGTTACACTTTATGACACGCCATTGCCGAAATGTTTCTTGTCTAGATGCTTGCAATACTTTGTAATGAAGTGCTTTTAAAATATATTCAATTAATTTATACTTAATATTCATTTACTTTCTATTACGAGTTATTAATGTTATATTAATCGCTTTCGAGACTCACTTAAGACTGAATTAACCTGGAAGAGAGAAAGGGGCAATGCAGATTTATCTTTGTCTTGCTTAAGGACACTACCGCTGCTTGGCACTGCAGGCGGTGATCAAACCTGGGACCCTCCAATCCGGAACGCGCTATCACTGCACCAAGGTTACTTGGTGATACTTTTAGGAGAGTTTTGTGTCAGGTCAAAGGTAACTCAACCATAGCTGATGCTATGAAGCAGAGTAAGTTTATAGATGTGCTATACTTTCATAGCTATTAGTTTATATAATTAGATTGTTCGTATACTCACGCGCCATATGTGGGTGTGTCGGGTTTGGAGCGACTCTCGTCTGCAGGACTGTCTTGAATCTGCTGCAGTTCTGAATTTTCTTCAGTGGAGGTTGGCGGGGCAGTCAAAGCTGGTGAAGAATTTAACTCGATGTTCACTTTTTCAGTTGCAGTGCTTTTTGAATATACTGGTTCTACCGGTATTTGATTGAGTAGCAACTCTTCACTCAAACTAGGGCGGATGTGGACTTTGATATCCATAGGCGTTTCTTCCTTTTCTTCTTTAACAACAGACGTACTTGATGTTTTGTCTGTCGCAGACGACAATTGCTGTAACTTTGTTCGATTGTCCGCTTTTACATTAGCCGAATGTGGAGGCGTGGTTGTTTTTGTACAAATATGTGGTAGATGTAACTCATCACTATCACTTAACGCATTCACGTCTACGTTGGCTGTAAGTATATTATTGTATTTCAATTATTCAAAGAATGTTGTGTTGTAAGCTTCAAAGTTACCCAATTTCTGTCACTGTTTCTGTAACTTTTTCTAGTACACACCATGCATATACCGGTTGTAATAACTGATAAAGAACGACACTACTGCGCACGTATGAAATTTGTAGAAACTTCAGAAAACTGAAGGATCGGTGTGCACGGTTTGGACAAATCACACGCATATACGGTTAGAAACGTATGTACGGGTGCGATCTGTCCGGATTTTCATACGGTTGGGTACTAAGAGAGAACTGTCTAGAAATTAATTCGGCTGGTAACACGTGAGAACTACCGTTCATGCAACTACTGTTGAAAGTAAAGAAAAAAAATAGGTAGGTTTTGCGGATGGAGTTGAGCGCCATGACGAATATTGATTTATGAATGAAACTGTATTCACAGACCTGTACTATATTATTCCAGCAAAGAGATTGTTTTATCACTTATATCTTCTTTCTTGGATGCAAACGGTTACTTTGTTATCATAACATAGTTGTATTGATAAGCTGGACGTATTCAAGTTTTTCTCCGACAAAGAATGTATATTTTCTACCCAGGCTCTTGCAAGATTAAAATCAATTAGATTTGACAGGTCCGCAAACACATATCATCTAAAAAGCGTCATATCAATGAGTGCTTTGTATTTCAGTCAATTATATCTTTGTATGATATGGACGTTTAAACACCGATGGAACGGAACAATTCAATATGTTCCATATTCACTTTCTGGTACATTTGCATCGATTGGATATTTGAATCAATTCTTTTTCACGGTACTCTACCTTCGTTCGTTAAACGAGACAGTATTTGTACAGGAAATGGTCTAGGCCGTCGTTCTGATATACTGCTCTCTCTTTCCGTTTTGTTTATATACGAGCCTAAATAAAATGATAGTGATCTGTATACATTGTATATGTTTCTCCTGACAAAATCATGATCTATTTGTATCAAGTTTCTTTAAAACGAAAGTTTAAACCCAGTAAAGTATGACCTTGACCTTTGAACCAAATACCTGACTTTTACCTTGTCACTGTGGTGAAGACTTATACCAAAGCCAACTCCAAACTATCCAATGCATGAGACAGTAATTTCAACAGCCATGTCAAGGTCGTATGCGCTCGCTTCTTACCTCAAACTTCCAAATATTACCTTGACATTTGAGATGCAGACCTTGGTCTTCTTGCGTGCGACACATTATCTTATCGCAAATGTCTCGGATCAATCTAAAATCCTTCGGAAAGTTACAGTCCCGGCCGAGAATGTTTGATATATACACATTAACCTCAATCCTTGAGCTTGCAATTGATACTTCGTCTCATTGTGGTTATACTTGGTCATTTTTTGTTTGTGCCAAGTCATTTCAAAATGCTTCAGCGAGTGAGGAAGTTTGTACAGCGAAGACAAGATTTCTTGACGGACTTAAAACACGGACATTCTTAACATTTTGTTTTTATGTGACTCGATTGTTCTTTTAGCCGCGTCATCCACATCAGCCAAAACGGGATAAATGATATCAAATAGAGAATGCACTGTGACCTATTGTCCTCGTATTCCCGGCCGGGGTTTGTTAGAAGAGACTACCCCGAGCCCTAATCTTGATAACTATGTTGAGCCCACTGTAGGTGAACTCGACAAAAGATTCATGATGACCTTATATCGCTCGCCTGAGTTCAACTATAGCTTTCGGATTTGTTGTTTTGAAATACATGTACTACGCCAATATACATGTCAACACATTGTCGCCTTTCATTTCTAAGAAAGTGTTGCTTTATTTAAATATACCGACACATAAGCAGCCTAATGGCTTCTGGGGTGAAAATTTTACTTTTACTACAGAGACATGTGAGGAGGTCAGTGACGCCATCTGGTAGCCATGGACAAACAACGCCGTATAAAATCCATTCCAGCGAAATTATTTGAGAAAGTGAAACTAGTATAAGGATTGATTCTAAGTTTTCCATGGCAAATATCCCGCCATAGATCATTTTCAGAATAAATCTCAAAAGGTCTGGGGTTTGTTTTTTTTTTTTTTTTTTTTTTTAAACATATTGTATTTAAGATTTACCTATTGGCTATTTTTACTTACCACTGCTATTTTCAATGACTCCAAGACACGTAGTTGCTTTATTCATGACTGACCGCTTTTGCTTCATTTCCCTGTGTCTACCGATGCTAGAATCACTTAATACCCTTCGGCTCCTCTCCTCTTTCATTTTAAGCTTTTGGTTTAGTTTTGAGAATTCAAAATTTCGTCGTTCCTCTTTCCGCTTGTCCCTCTGTTCTTTCATTGCCTGTTGCTTTTCTTTCTTTAAGCGTTTCTTTTCAGAGTAGATGTCATAGAACGACGTATCGTGAGCATTTGTGCAAGATAAACTCCGTGTATCGTACTGATCTGGCATGCCAATTTGCATCGGATTGCTGTGTTCTCTGTAATAACTTAAAGCATCCTCGTTCACATTACGTTTGGAGCTGTGTCGGCATAAAATGGAATTAAGTCTGAAAGATAATGTTGCATTTTAAAACATAATGTTGAAATACCCACAGACAATAGATCTATCGTAGACAGTTAAAGATGCCCGACGATAGTTTACGGAATATTCTAACGCTTTTAATGGTTATGTCATTTAAATTTGGGACTCACTGAATAACGTATACATGTACATGTATATAGTCGCATAAATCGGACAATCAGTAATGTTTCCATTTTAGAGCACTGTACATTAGAATAGGGTTAACTATTCATGTGATTTTGACATTTGCGACAGTATATACGGTTTTTAATAGTCGCAAACAGTTTTAACGGCTATAGTTAACCCTATAGTCTTTAGCGCAATTGCATATTAATTAACAAGTTATATTCAACCGGAGAGCGGATTCGTGATCAACTGAAAACGTACTGGACTTGTAATCTACGGTTTGCAGGTTCGATCCCCTACTCCATTTCCTATGTTGATGAAAATCACATACTACACTATATTTTTACATATATGAATAGTGTAGATGCCTAATTTAAGTTTGCAAATGAAATCTCAGGTAAGTCAGCCAAGCCCATGACTTCTATTCTCTTTTAAAAGATAAATAGCGGGAACATTTTCGCAGACTGTGTTGAGGTCTCATCCACAAATTCAAGCTAACATATTTGCTCTTATGGACGGACCTTTATAAAATTTGCTTAAAATAAAATCAAATCAGCAGACTGTGTTGCTTTCATTGAAAACCGCGCTCCTCCCCAAATGCTCTATAGATTTATCTAGATTAAAAATTTAAGTTGTTTGCTAAATTATTTAATTTCGTCCAAATATGTCAAAACTACAAACGTGTACTTTATTTACCGTCTTTGCAGTGTGACCTGTGACAGTTCCTCCTCGGTGACACGACCTTCACATTTCAAACAGTGATGAAATGGTTGTTTGAAATACCCGGGTTTGAAGTCTCGATTCTGTTGATTTGCAAAAACAGTTTTTTCATACGGCAGAAAAAGTGTCAAGCGGTATTATATCAGCAGGCAATCGATAAATATTGGGGATTAGGAGTTAACGGAAACAACTACGGTTCGGTAGAGTCCGTAAAAAATGAAGATTCTAACCCAGTTTGTATTTAAGTGTATAACAAAACCCAATATACAACTTTTTAAAGATCATGATAAATGTTGCGTAATGTCCGGTCATAAATCTCATCGATGACCTGGAGCAGTTAGATCAATCATTCGGAAGTATTCGGCCAGCATTACGGTAGCAACCGAACTCCGATCGTAAAATAAAATTACATACCTGTTAAACAAAACCTTTAAAAAAGACCATTTTCTTTCTTTTCTTTTATTTTTATATAAAATATATCGATAAAATGTCAAATGATTGTTTTATTAGATCCCGTTTGTGATTCTAAAATAAGTGTTATAGTTTTTGAACAATTGAGGATAAACTGCAAAATTTTCACTTCAACTTGTCACATTTTAGGCGTTTTACTACATATTATATAGTAAAACGACGGGTAGAGTTTCTAACTTAAAAAGACCAAACAAATTAAGTCTCAGAAAAATAAAAAAATATTCATTATAAAGGGGAAATGTTGTATTTTATTATCCCGTTTGTGATTTTAAAATAACTGTGTTCGTTAAAATGTTATTGCGAGTCAATGACAGCGCTCCTATATAAACCTATAGTATATTTCTGGCGTGTATTGGCCCTGGCTGTGACACTTTTTCTGCTACATGTCAAGGGGACAAAACATACTATTTTGGACAATTACATTATGTAAAATCTAATATCTTTCATTATAGTTAAGTGAAAGATTTCCTCCGAATTTGTCTACGGGAAAGTCAGTTCATATGTACTTTTAAAAAATGTACTTTTTAGACTAAGAAAGTTTTTAAAGTCCCGTTGTCACTTTAAATGTGCAGACTATATATAGTTTTAATTACAACTTTGGTAATATTATAACAAAACTTTGCCAGACAGATTTGAATGCAGTTGTCTTTCACGCTGACATACAAAAAAATACATAATTATGAACATTTAAAACTTCTAGAAACTTTCCTAACTAGGTATTCTTAACTTAGACGTATCTGTTTACCAGACTTCACCATTCTGTCCATTTTGTTGAAGCATGCGCGTAGACAAGGATCGACAAGATAGTCTGATTTAAATATATCTAGTAACACTTAGAGATATTAGACATTTACTTCAGTTTTAGCGTCAATATATATTAGTAATAAGTAAATCCAAAGCTTTACTGGCGTTTCATTTGTTGATACATATTCGGTTGTTTTTGATCGGAATGAACCTTCCGAAGCCGTATTTACAGTTTTCTATTTTACTCATCTTTTTGCTGTGAAATCTTATTGGAAAATTGTCTCAAATACTCCATGAAAACACAATTCCCTGTGTTTTCTGCAATTTCAGTATTTTGAATCATTCAAACATTGTGCGTGAAGTTTAATGTTAACCAGTAGAGATTATCACTTACGTATGAAGAAGCACTGGAGGAGCACCTTTCTGGACACATTAACTTCTGTCCCCCGATCATGAACCTGTCAACACCAGGCCGGAAGTTGATCGGACTCGGCGGAGGGTTTTCAGGGGATGCGCTTGACACACGATCATCTTCTGCAACTGGGTCGGATATGTCATCCATATCCTGAATGACAGTTGGTTGGTCTTTGGTAGGCTAAAATAAAAATTATCATTTTCTCATTAAATATGTATTTAATGATAAAATGTAAGTGCATGGTCAGTAAATACGGGACATGTGCATAGGTGGAGTTCGCATGTAAACTCAGCATCTACATCTACTGTGACTTGCGGAGTGTGCCACCAGTGAATTATCCTGGGGCATGATATCTGGTCTGAGTTTTTCTTCCCGTTTCCAATGATGGTGTGACCCATCTGCCGTTAATTCACCTTAATAACACCCTCTACAGTCACGGACAGAATACTGACGCCATAACCTTGCCCACTGATGTCGACTGCTTGAACTTCTAGCATGCATTACCATACGATGTAAAACATCAGTGGATCATCTTCAGTGCCGGGACTTCCACACCTGAATGTGAAGGACAGTCAGCATCACATGAATTTTTCATGTCTTCATACAATTCATGTCATGTGCAGAAACTTTATCACTACTCTCTATGAAGTATCCGTTAAACCTATAGCTAACAACTCATCAAAAATTAAAAAATGTTGTTGTTGTTTTTTCCAAAACACCACAGCTCAGTATCGTTAAAGTAGCTCAAACATTCACTGTGACACGTAGAGCTTGCGGAAACCAGAAATACGCATGGTCACGGACTTTTCAATGTGCCCTCGAATGTTGCAGCTCAAATAACCACCCCGTTAACCCTGACAGAGTCGGTAGCTAAACACTTACTGTTACTGAGTGGCTGTCAGATGCCTCCCACATACCACGAAGACTTGGTTTCGAGCCCACGACAAACAGATCTGGAGTATTGCATGATGAAGTTTGTGGTATTTCCTCTTCCGGTTCGTCATCGCAGGAGTCGACAGAGGACGAAGAAGACTGAAAATATTGGCAGCATGTCTATGGTAGTTTAAACATATTTTATTCCCATATATACACATGTATACACACAGTTTAACATGTCTATGGTATATCTTTCGATATATATTGCTATACAGTATCTCTTGGAAAATTATGAATTCTGATATTTTACAGATTTCTTAAAGTTATTCAAGGTAATTCAGCCCTGACATGGATTTTGAATGGGTAATGTCTATTAGAAGTTTTGCGTGCAAAGTGCTATCGACCAAGCTGATGCAGATGTTAGACTGATGCTTCATATAGGTCTTTGTGACTCAGTAAACGACTAGATCTACATAGAATAAAGTCAAATAACTCTTGCAACAACTTTTGCAAAATCACCCCCTTTCTGGACTTTGGAATAAAGTTTGCGTGAAATGGTGTATCTGTAAAAACTAATGGATGCATTTGATTAAAAACTTCACGCAGATCTTCGATGTAAATGAACTATGTGTTAGCATGAAGTGTCATAACTGTTATATAATTATTTTGCAAATTTATCCCCCCCCCCCCCCCAACCAAAACTAAAACACACACGCACACACCCTTCTGGATTAAAAAAAAGTTTTGCATTCAAAGTATAATTGCCAAAACCAATTCTGGCATTATATTTAACATCACACATAGATCGATCTTCGCTGTAAATCTATTTGAATGCATACCATTCTTTGAACACACTCCACTTTTCTGTTATATATGTTTACCTGTTTGGATGTTCGTCCTCCATAGATCGGTATTGTGCTGCGCGGAATTGGGCTTGGAATAGGAGAGGATATTAGAGCGCCTTCCAGTCCATAGCCTGTGAGATCATGGCTTGATTGTCTACTTGATGAACGCCGTTTCTTAAGAGATATACAATAAAGATATAGGGAGAAAAAGAAAAGATATAAAATCCATATTAAATTATTAAATTATGAAATTATTAAATTATTATTCTAAACTTTACACTCTGGCAAGAATGAATCAGTTAAGACAAATAAGCAGAATAAAATATGTAGTATCCATGTAGTGAGTATAGCAGCTATACCTGAAGTTGTTTCCTTTTCAGCAGTAGTCTGCCGACAGATGAACCACATGACCGCTGAGACACTGGGCATACGCATTCAACGATAGACACCGTCGTCATTCTTCCTGCTTGTTTGCCAAACTTATCGTTTGAACTTTGAGTAACATATATGTCTTACAAACCTAGTCCATAGTTATTTAAAGGTTGATACACACGTTTATGAAAAATATCGACCATTCACTAGCCGCTCATGTTTAAAAAATGATAGTTACGTCACAAATGTTGCTAGGCAATGACGTCCGCTTTGAAATTAATGACGTCAGATGAACGTTGTTCTTAGTAAACAGTTAGAAGTTCATATGTGTATCATATTGCCACAATTTTCGCAGATCACCATTTTAATAATTGTCATAGTCTATATTTGCATAATTCATATAATTCTGTATGAATACACATGCAAGTAGCAGTTTGTTTTTCGATAAACTTAGATCATTTCGGATACCGGGTTGATTTTCTATACCGGGGGATACCGTTTCCTTGTCGATACCGGCGTTTAGTAGGCACCCGATTCTGGATGGAAGCCGAAGTAAACCGAAACTGTTTTAGTTACAAAAATGAAGATATTTTACATTCTTTAGCTTTATTTACAGAAAATTGTTTTGTTTGACAATGTTTTGGTGTAAGTAATAATGTTTATATTAGCTAAGCATAGTAACTTAAGCTAAAAGTTGATGTTGACTCGGGAAACGTGTATATGACCACTTATAGGACCTGTTATTTATGAAATAACATCCGTTCCAGCGGTGTTACTGGCAAGCAAGGAAAAGTCGATGGCAAGGAATTGTCGGCGGCTTTTTAGTTTTCCCGTTATATGCCTCTATAACTATCCTGTATGAAGGAAGTTTTGATCAAAATCTATCGGAGGATTTGTTTTGAAGCTGACTGACGGAAATCATAAGTCAAAGTGTTAAATATTTACTAAGATATCGGTTTTTCATTTCAGCGTACTCGCAACCTTGACATGTGTTGTCAACAAAGTCACGTGGGGGTCATGTGACGGCTGTCAACTTCTGATTTCCTTCCGCGCGCAAAATATTACTTCAATTTTTCTTAAAAATTAGAAAATCATGTTAAAATACATTTCAACAGGCAATAAAAAGGTATTGATAACTTTTCAAACCCCGCCTACCACTAGTATATCGGGATGATTTGACTCTTCGATTCAAGGGAAGTAATTTGTACTGATTGTATAGTATTTCCCCTTTGTTTGAGGGAGGCTCAATGCAGGAAATCACAGGCTATATTGCCAAGCAAACACATGAAAATATGTCGGGGTTCTCATCTGATGTTAGCTCCGACTTCCAGAGGCTGTGCAGGGTATTAAGCAAAACAATTTGCTCTTTTTAACTAAGTGAAAACGGATACTTCCGGCAACATGACACATGTAGGTATATAGACCTACTTACAAAGCCGCAAATTAATTAATTTCTCAAAGACAATTTATTGTTAAAAACCATTAGAAATAATTATTTTTGATTCTTTTCCTTTTTTTGTGTTATACGTGTCATGAGCTATATATCGGCGATAAATGCAAGCCGCCGACATTTCCTGCTGTAATGCCTATTTTTCGTGTGCTCTAAGTACTCCTTTTAAGGCCCCATATTTATAAGCATGCGCGACCAATGTAAACAAAAATCATCTCCCCCAACGGAGGTCAAGGCCAAGATTTGCAAAATATTCAACGGTTTTATTCTGTCTCATTTATTTCTAAAATAAACGAAAAAAACATGCAAATTCCATCGGCTTTTCCTTGCTTGCCAGTAGTCGTTTAATAAACAATGATTTGGAGTAGTGATACGCAGAATAATCCCGAAGGCCGAAGGCCTGGTGGTTATAACTGCGTATCAGTCGACATTTTGTTTATTAGACGATAACAACGTGAAAAGGATGTTATTTCGTTCTAACATGACCATATATTACAAAAGGTGAATATCGTTCCCGCGTTGTTTATGGTTTAATATCATATTTTCTCTCTTTGTTTATACAGACACTGGTTGTTTTATTGATAAACACTGATAAACAGATCAAATTTCAGATTCCTCAGATCCTCTGATCAAAATGAATTGAAAGTTTGAAATACAGGGTCATTAATTTTGTATTGGTTGCTTAACGCATCTGGTAGTCTAACTATTTCTACTCCGAAAGCAAACCGGTTTTACGAGCTGATATTTTGTTGTTGTTAAATGCCTTCTACATCTCACTTTGAAGTCACATGGTTTAGGCAGATACCACGACGGGATAGTCGTTGGGCACTTACCACTGTGAGATTATCCAGTATTTAGATATATTAACATTGTTACATAATAAAATAAAGGTTGATGATGACACTAACACAGATTCTAAAGTGCTCTATTTACCCGTCTGTGACACACAGACACCAATCACTTAAATTCGAAATTATAAATAACATTGTACAATGGCCATTTTTAAAGTATCGCTATGGTTCATGGGAATTGTGTTATATCATGTGTTAAACCGGGTACAACTGGCAGCCAGAGTTTATTATTAACTTAAAAAGCAGCCCTGTATAAAGAGGGGAACACATCGAAAGTTACATTAAAGGTTTGACAGCTAAAGTCAGATCTATAAAATGGGTCAAATCGTTCAGCCGAATGAGTTAGGCTACGCATCTGGGAACTGGTAAATTATTTATATTCAGGAGAAGTCATGGACTCCTCAGCTTTCATCAATTCAGTCTTTTCATCTTTAATTTTCAAATGAACATTAATTATCATTTCTTGCATCAAGAAGCACATGTTGTGACTGTTGTCCAAATGTCTGCAATTGCAGATTGCTGCCAACCAGTTCATTTTGTGACATGACTGAAAACTTTTGCACTCCACCTTAAATTGCATTTACTGGGATTTTGTATTTAGCATGAGTTACGGACCTATACAGATTGCCAACTCTAAAATTGTTTGTGACTGATAGTTTCCTGAATTAGCATGACCTGCTTCCACTTTGAATTAAATTGAAGAGCATATGGCTTACAAGAAGTGATCGATCTCCAATCATGTTTTTTTCAATACTGGTTACTCAATGGGGGGTGCAGGGATACGGTCAAACCCATATTGCGATACGGTCAACCCATATTGTGATACATATTGCAATATATTGATGTAACAGAAAAGCTAAGAAAATAGAATTAACCAAATCACTACATTGAATACAGTGCCCCAAGTTGTCCACAAACAATCCAGAAACTGCATATTAAAAGCTAATTAACTTGATTTATGGGCAAGTTATATATTTGTAACCAAACCGTGGCAAAGATGGTTATATATAAACATTACCTTCTTCTCTTTCTGATTTATTTATATGCACAATCAATGTGTTAAGTCACAGAGTAGTTCATTAACTCTGAAAATCGCAGCACAGGAAGATGTGTCAGCCAATCTGTATTGCAATATACCAGTATATTGTTGTATTACACATACTTCTCAATGGTTTGTATTTTTTCTATTTTGTGTAGTCTTTGCATTGCTACGTGCATTATTGAGACTGTCAGAGCCTGCCAAATGTGTCAAACCTGAAGACTGACGAAAATTAACAAAAATCATCACTGAGCACTGACGCGGGATTATGGGTAAAATATTGTATGTTGTGATCAAATGGATTTTTGAAGGTTGCCAATCATATGAATTAATGTGTATGTAGGTCTGTGACATAGATTGATTAAGAGTAAAAATGTATTAACAATTAAAATTTATATGCTGTTTTCATTGGACAGATTAATAAACACACAGCTTGGTGTATTGGATGAGCTGAAAACTACGAAAAGGATGGAACAGTATACAATACTAGGAAGAGTTGGAGAGGGAGCTCATGGCATAGTACTTAAAGCAAAACATATTGAGGTAGTTTGGGATTAAATGCAGTTTTTACCTTGTTTACATGGTGTTTGGAATTGATGCAAGAGTGATAATGACTGATCATCTGTTTGGGGAAAAAACAGATTCGATACTTGAAATTATAACTGGCATCCAGTGTACATCATCCGCCTGTCTGGCCATCCTTTCCATCAGATGGCACCTCCTCTGAAACCACTTGGCAAATGTTGAGGGCTTGGCAGGAATGTTCCTTGCATGAAGCTGTACCAAAGCTATTCAAAGAAATGCATTCCATGAAGAACTCTGGTTGCTATGGCAACAAATAGGAAAAACTTTTTAAAAATATTTGTCTCTGAAGCACTGTATAGCCTTAACATAGAGTTGAACACTTTACAGTGGTTTTCCTTTACTTCTAAGAGAGCTTAATCAAACCGGGCTTAATAATATTTATAAAGTCTTTTATGGTTGTCAAGCTAAAGTATGTAAAAATTGAAAAACAATTAATCCAATGAATTTGCAATAACAAAATATGAATTATATATCCTCCATTTTATGATATTTTAGAGTGGTGAGGTAGTTGCTTTAAAGAAGATTCCACTCAGAAAATTGGAGGATGGAATTCCAAACACTGCACTCAGGTATTTGAATATGGTGCTTTCCTAAAATAAGCTTGCAATATAATATGAGAGTACCAGTAAAGTGAAACTTACTACATCTATGTGTAGATGTTGACAAGAAATTATCGGTCGAAAATGAACTAGAGTTAAAGCTTCAGAAATGATTTGTTTAATGATGACTTACCTGCATGAAACAAGTGCAAAATATTCTATTGATATTACAAAATGCATTCAGTACAAGTTGAAATTATAAAGGATAAAGTGCAGAACTCTTGCATCAGTATACATTTATTTTCTCCCTTTTTATACGTCCGAAGGGATGTATTAGTCACTATTATAGAAACGCCCACAGCGGGCAGAATCTACACTTTGTCCACTCTGTAAATTGAACAAATTTCATCTGATCTTCACCAAACTTGCTCAACATGTTTGCCAAGCTCGATAACCAGCCAAATCAACCCAGGTACTTTTGGATTATAGCCCTAGAATTATGCAAAATTGAGCATATTAACCTTGTCTGCTCTCTACGTCAAACAGTTTTCATCCGATCTTCACCAAACTTCATGAAAATATTTATGATCAATTGAGCATGATATCTAAGCCAAGTTAATAATAATCAGCCATATATCCAGTATATTCTAATGTCTATGTCCTTAGTTAGTGTAAAATCGTCCCTTACTTGAAATATGTAGTAAAAATTCTTGTTATGAACTGTAAGATATTTGGTGTGTAGCATTGTTTGGTGGACCTCTGTCTTGGTTGTTATGTGCATGATATATAAATGTCTACTCATCTATTTAAGGGAAATCAAAGCATTGCAAGAAATTGAAGACAATCCCTATGTAAGTCAATTACTTGATAATTTATGCTTCTTTATTAATTAACTTAGATCTATCGCTCTGGAAACTCATTCCAGATGAAATCTGTAAAACTCAAAGAATTAGAGGCAATATTTCCGGAAATATCTGTGTCTTATTGTGGCACTCAGATGAGGATTGCACCAGGACCATCCGATCCAGATGTAGTAACGTGAAACACTGTTTCATTGGCTTTAAGAAACTTCAGTATTTGTTTCATTTTCAAACATTACCATGTTTTGTTTATTAGCATGTTTTGTTATGGTAATTGTTAATCAAAAAAGTCTTAGTACTGATTAAAGTGTTCATAAGAGAAAGATAAAAAAACCACACCGATCTGAAATAAATAATTGTTTGTACATAAGACCTAGTGCTGTTGAAGAGCTTTTGGTTTAAATGTGCGAAAACTATGTTTTGTATTACAGGTAGTAAAACTGAGGGAGGTATTCCCACATGGTAGTTCTCTGGTTCTAGAGTTTGAGTATATGTTTTCTGACTTGTCAGAAGTGATTCGTAACTCTGACAAACCATTGTCAGAAGCTCAGGTGAAGTCATACATGTTAATGGTGCTGAAAGGAGTTGCCTACTGCCATGAAAACAACATTATGCATCGAGTAAGTTGCCACTTACTAGGTCACTTGCACTTTAACTTGAAAATCATAATTATAGGCACAAAGTGGCCATTAATAAAATGATTTTTTCCTTTGAGATGTTTGATTGAAGAATTGCTAGGATTGAATATTTGTTCCCAGACTGAAGATTTTGAAAGGTCATCCATACTTGAAGTAATGGTTTGTTGAGCACTTAAGGTTCTGCAGTGAGCAGCCACCCGGGGATACATTACAAGTGACCACTTTGTATTTAATGTGAATATCTAACTGAGATACGTAACTTCTGGCTGGTGAAGACAGGTGGCTGATGATATGATTTCATGTGACTAAAGTAGCCAACACTGGTTCAGTTGCAGTGAAACTGGAAATCAATTTGACAAGGACAGCGTTGGTGTTCAGACTATAATGATCAGAACTTTGTAATATGGTTGTCATCCTTTGATTTACACAGACTGTAGAATTATTATAAAATACAGGAAAAGTTTTACTAAATTAGATCAAAGGGAGATAATTGAGATCTATTTAAACTGCTTTATAATCAGTGATTACAGGGTGTTGGCATCATGATAAAACAGATTTACAAAATGCATAAGTGATAAATTAAATAGGCTGAATAGCAGGTTGCGTACTTGATGTTACTTGCAACAATATATTTACAGGACTTGAAGCCAGCAAACCTGCTGATCAGTTCAACAGGTCACTTGAAAATAGCAGATTTTGGACTTGCGAGAGTGTTTCAGAATAAAGGCAATAGATTATACAGTCACCAGGTAGCGACTAGGTAAGGTCAAAATGAAAAGTATGTTTGTTTCGGCTCCTGACCTACCTCTAACTTTACTGTGGACTTTTAACTTTTAATTGGAAAATGATCAAAAAGACCAATTTTCAAGTGTTTTCAAGTAAAAAAAGAAAAGCAAAATAATGCAGTTTATAATTTATTGTAGTTTAGTCAACTTTTAATTCAGTTCTTCCTAAGATTTTTTGTCCTGTTTGGATCATGTTTTCTAGCAAGCCACACTACGTGTTCCTTGAAACCTTTTTGGTAGAAACTATGAACTTAAGTTGAATATAGAATGAAACTTTCAACAAGCGTCTTTTACATTCAATTATGAAGATACAAAGCAAGTGTTGAAATCAATTTATAAGTATTTTTCTTTTTTTCTGCAGATGGTACAGAGCACCAGAATTGCTATATGGGGCCAGGAAGTATGATGAGGGAGTCGATTTATGGTATTTCTTGTTTTTGTGAATCAGTAATCCTCACCAACCCCCCAAAAGAACTGTGAGAAATGACATGAGAAAATTAGATATAAGGACAAAATGTTACTTTTAAGGGCTTTTTTTGGCATTTAAAATGAATGAACTATTATGATTTTTTTCAAGGTCTTGCTCTGTCAAGAGATAGTATCTAATAGATTCTTAAACCCATGACTTAAATATTTGAAAATGCCATGCATGTTGCTATGGCCATACTTTATGTTGCTATGGCAACATACTTTATGTTGCTACAACTTATGTTGCTATGGCAACATACTTTATGTTGCTATGGCAACATACTTTTTAAAAGCTTCTCAAAATTTTGAAATGTGATGGTGAGAGACTTTTTTATCACATATTGTCCAAAGAAACAGATGTTTGATAGTTTAATAGTAGCACCGAGGAACAAAGGAAAAAGTTGATAACATTCCAAAGTTCAAACTTGATACTCCCTCTACAGCATCATGAAAATTGGCAAAAAAAAACGGTCTTGTGATATCTTGTATAAGTGGAAAACTTGTTGTGATGATAGTTATACTGCTTTGTAGTTACAATTAATAAGAAAAAAAGTAGACATGAAATATAATGTACATTTATGTAAAAGAATTTTCAGAACAAGCTAAATATTTTACTTTTTTGTATTTATTTCAGGGCTGTGGGGTGTATATTTGGAGAGCTTTTAAACAACTCACCGCTCTTTCCAGTAAGTATTAAAACAGTTGAAATGATCTATAAGTACTTTAGTGCTTTCATGCAAAGTAATTCAGTACTCAAAAATGTACTGTAATAGTGTACTTGCTGTTTAACAAAGAAATTTAACTTAAAGGGTACCGAAAGTCAGAAAACTCGACAGCGAAATTCAAACGAGCCTGTCATTTTATTTCATTTCCAAAAATGCGTTTGAATGTGGTCAACATGCTTTTAATGATTTATTCAATTTTTCATTGAAATTGCGTGATTTCCATCTGGTTTAAGGACGCCGCCATTGATAGCTTTAAAGCCCTATTGCGCCTGCGCCAAGTAACCAGATGTGACGTAACACTGCGCTGTCTAAATTACGGAAGTACATCGAGGTCTTTCACGCACCTGCTAACTGGATGTCGGCCGTTTTGAGGCAAACCATTTCAATAATACTTGTACATGTTTACTTATAACATGTCTTAGCGATGCTTATGTCAGGTTTTTCTTAAAAAATATCTTGAAAATGATTGTTTAATGACGTTCGTGAAATATCATGCATGACAAGACAGAAATACATTTTACATTCGGCCTTTGTGAAATGATCTATATATTTTAATCATTTTCTTTAAGTTTCTAATATTACGATTAAGAATTTAAATGTTTCACACTTATGCCATCTTCATATAGATTTTCCCAAGTGCACAACTTTTCTCGTATAACTAAATCATGCCGAAACACATCATTTTACGAGAATGTTAGGTTGAAACTACTGTAACGCAACGTATTTTATTACAGGACCATAAACTATTATTTAAGACACAGATTTGTTTTTTTAGATCTAGATTCTAGTCTATATAAAGGGCTGGCATTTATATTCAAAATAATTTCCAAAACTCATGTTGTTACGTAAATGTGAAAAAGATAATATAGAAGATACTTACATGTTCGGAACACTGAAAGCTGATCTTCCTTAAATTCCTTAAAATTAAATTTTCGCTTTCAATAAAATCAAAACACAAACATATCTCATTTTGACAACGTTGCCAGGAAAATAATTAGTGTGGTTCTAACTATTGAAGGAATTTGTTGATATAGCCCAAGGGCATATTTCACAACAAAAGATGCGATATGATTTGTTGTTAATTGGCACCCCCTGTCAACAATCTAACTGGTCACACATTATTGCTATTGCACACTGGTCAATTGCATTTGATAATTGCACAACAAAATGCAGAGTGTCCAATTAAATTATGCAACATTTTTGGATGTGCACGATCGAGGTAATTTACATATGAATTTATCTCTGTGATTAAAACTAACCATATATTTAATGAATGATAGGCCGATATAAAGTTTATACATATACTTATTTGTCACTAACCTTCGAGTAACATTTATAATGCATGATCAAGTTTGCTAAAAATATTATTTAGTCATCTAACATAAATATGCCTTAGTAAAAAACATTTCAGCAAGTGAAAGTTTCCAGCACCCCTACAAATGTTCAGAAAATATATCATTTTTGCTGTTGATGACAAAACTTCTGTACTCTGATGAAACGTTTTTCTATGAAATGGCGTACCGGATAAAAATGAAGTATACGCACAATTGTGCAGGGGTTCCCCAGAAAATATGAAATCAACATGCATCTGGTGCATTCTAGGGGCACTTTTAGCACGTCCAGAAAACACAAACAAGATATAACCACATGTAAATTTATTGCATCACATGTATCAAAATTGACTCGGTACAACTTGAAAAAGAGAACAATCATATCAATATGAGCGATAATATATAAATGATTTTAACACGATCATCTATATTTTGTCCCCATGTAACAAAGAGGGATCTGGTGTGTATTTCCTCTAGAGAATGCAGTTCTTCCTCCATGTACTCGGGTTCAAAATATACGGTACAAGTCCGTGATCATCAATTATAAAATATGTGTTTTACTTGCAAATGCTGCACAAATACTTTTGACGTAAATTGAAATTAATCTTCGCACTTTGTCTCATTTGTTTATAAGTAACGGGTGAAAATTGCGCTGCAATTATCGGTCCCTAAAAAATCTAATTATGTAGGAGCGAAAGGAATTTGTCGTGAAAACTGTGAAAGGCCATCAATGGTAAAGAAGCTCGTAATAGATAATAAAAGTTTTTTTGTTATGGATCAAAGGAAAATTTCAATTATAACTATCAGCAATCAAAAGAAAAAGGTAGCGGTCGCTGGTCTTCGAAACTGATCAGTGCAGTGGACGTCACACATAGTGGGTCCGTGACTCTAAAAGCAAATATGGCGATTTACATTGAGCGACCGACAGGCTAAAAATTGCGTTTTAAATCAAGTTTATCAAAATTAATATCGCATTAATTTTGATTGCAAATAGCGATTCTGTATTAAATTGTACGGACTACAACATGGGAAATTTTACCCCTTTAAAACAAGCATTTCTGCATATTTTGAAAGAGCTTATAAAATAAAGTTTTAATTGATGTTTTCCTCTAAACTGAGTTATATGCCTCAATAGGATGGGCTTCATAGTCATACTTCCATTCTGTGTGTGTCTAATTGTGTGGGGGTCAAAAAATTTTATGCATGTAGCAATTTCAAAATAACTTTAAGGTCATGATCAGACATAAAGCTCAAAGACTCAAATGGAGATATAGAAAGAAAATCATTAGTGGTTTCCATATCAAGCACCATTTTGATTATGATATTTATCATGTTTTACATTGTGTTACTTGAAAAATTGGTGCCGTATCCCTGCTTTGAGGTGATGATTCATTGTTATATGAAACTTATATGTTATTTGTTCAATGTGTACAATTGTATGTTCTGTTGCTTCAGCAAATGGTCACACTTTGTAATACATTATTTCCGTTACATGTATGTTTACTTTGTTTTAGGGTGAAAATGACATTAAACAGTTATGTTGTGTACAAGGGGTTCTTGGGACACCAAATGAGAAGATTTGGCCGGTAAGTTAGCAGTAAAGTAATGTATCAACAGTCTGCATCCGTCTGTAAAAAAGTTTCATATTGCAGTAGACTTTTACATTCATATCCAGAATTAACTGCAAACAAAAAGATGGATAGCTTTTATGACTATACATATACATTTGTATTTAGGTTTCCGTAGCTATTCTAAGAATATGGTGAGCTATTGCGATCATCCTTGTGTTGAATATACATGTAATAGGGTTAGTATAGTAAGCTGATCCAGTATGCCAGATTTGCTAAAGTCGCATGTTGGATCATAGTATCATTGAAGTCGCAAAATACATATTTCTGATATTATTTGCCAGTTAGGTTGAAGGTATTAAGGATCTACAGTGAAATGCGGGTTAGCTGCATAGGGCCAATCAGGCCCTGTTGAGGGTCAATAGGGCCCTATTGTTGTCTCTATTTGTTTACAAGTCATAAATGTGCACTTAATTTGAATGTTCTTTACTCCAATTTAGTACTGTACAATATATGCTATATAAATCAGTATATACTACAAAAGAGTTATATTTAATCTTCATTCAATTGTTCTTACCAGGGTATGCATGAGTTACCAGATTATAACAAGATCACATTCCCAGAGACTGATCCTGTGCCATTTGAGGAAGTTGTACCAGATGCTTCCAAAGAGGCTCTCGCTTTACTGAAGAGATTTCTTGTTTATCAGTCAAAACAGAGAATCTCTGCCAAAGAGGTAAAGCGTTAACAACCTTCCCAGTTATATCACAAGCTATTTTTGTTATTGTATAGTTGTCCCATGAAACAATTAAAGTCTGAAGGAAGTATATATATGATTTAAGGGTTGGTTTGTCAGTAGTGATGGGAGAGGTGAGATAACTTAAGAATGGTTTAGTTTGATTGTGAAGAAAGCTTGCAGTTTATTGAGTCACTCTTTGAGTCCACTTCCTGAAAAAACCAGTCCTTGTGTCATATGAGGAGGTACTGTCGTGACCCCAGTGGGGCTCGAACCTGCAACCTCCAGGATGAGAGGCATGGTTTGGCCTAGAATTTTCAAACCTGGAAGGTAGATTGGTCATTACTAGTAGATGACCCCTTGTGACTTTTATTTGAGCTTATAACATGCAGATTTGTCCATCCCTCAGCCATTTCCTGGTCACAATTTTCGTTTGACTTTCACAAAACTTGATCAGAAGGTTGATGATATGTGTAGAAAATGAGCCATGCTGTGCAAAAACCAACCATGCTACAGCGGATAACTGTAAAACCTTGATAACAATCTACATGTCGATTTTTCAAATGGATTTTCACAAAACTTGCTCACACGATTGCCTGCATTCTGTAGATGATCTGTATGAAATTATTACATTTTCACAAAACTTACTCAGAACAGTTCAGTCAGTCCAGTAGAGTGATACTGGCCCTTCTGGGTCTCTTGTTTTCTGTGGAAATCTGGATATGTACCCTATTTTCAATGTATGTCACCCTCGTCTAATGGCTTAGGCAACATTAAGTGCAGACAGGTACATATCCACATGTATAGGGCAAGAACATGTAACTAACAAGGTACTTGATCTGAAAACAAGTGTTGTTTAACTGAAGACATGGAATTTTGTTTTATATTTTGGTAAAGCATGAATAATGTAGATCTAATCTATGTTAAAGATATATTACTTTTCAAAAAGACCATATCAAATAATGGTCTAGAGAGAAGCTTAAAACTCAGAAGATGCTTTGAAATAATATAATAAAAACTATTTCTCTCATTGATTTCAATGAAAATGTACGTAACCAAAAGGGTGGATTTTCAATTTTTAAGACTTACTTTAGCCAGTGCTGTTTTTGTTTTAATCAGGCATTGGTACATCCTTACTTTTTCACGGAACCATTACCAGCCCACCATTCAGAGTTGCCGATTCCTCAAAGAAGTCAGCGAGGGATGCAGAGAAGACAAACAGCCTACCAGTATAACCTTGATGTTCCGCTAGAAAAATCTCTCATTGATCCAGAACTGCTTGCACCTCATGTTGTGAAGATAAAATGAAAAAAAATAATTGCAAATATAGGTATCAAACCTGGATCCTAAGGCGTGCTCAGCAAGTGTAACCACTGCACCTTTGAGGCCGAAATATTTGTTTTAAGTAGAGGCTGTACTTGCAAGGTTTTAGTGTTACACTGTAGGAAATATAAGTTAAAACAATCTTGCAGTTTTATGTTGGATGAACAGCATTGTTCTTTACCACAGATTATATTTAGAAAAAAAGGGATGATATCCCTTAGGTTTTGAAATGTTTTAACATGATGGCCCTATATATCGCTCACCTGAGTATCATTGCACTTTAAAACAAGAAAGTGAGTCAAAACTCAAAAGTCATAATCCCACACCCCACACCACCCCCATCCCTTGGGGTAGGGGTCAGATATTTTAAAATACTTCATTATATCCCCCTCCCTGTGGGTAGACATATTGTTCTTGTCCAGTCTAATTTTAAAATGCCTCTGTTGTCTTAAGTTTTGTTTGGCACAAATAATCAATTTTGTAGGCATAAAAAAAGGGAAATGAGCGATATAGGGCCATTTTGGCCCTCTTGTTATATATTCATGTTTTTATTTAAACATAATGAATGCCATGTTATATTTGTTTTACTTCAAAACCTGAAGAAGCCAAGAAGGGAGACAACTCTTTCACTCCTCACATAGCCATATGTGATATATACAGCAAAATTTCATAATTATTGCATTCTTGTGTTTCTATCATGTGTTCTATTAAAGCACTAAGAGAGCTAGCGAACCAATAGACTGTGAAAGTGTTCTGTACAATTCTCAAGTTTTTGCCTTTATGAATCATTTTTCAATGAACTTGTAAATGACAGAATAAACACAGGAATTTAAGTAAATTGCACTTTACAGTTGTTTGTTACCTCCCTTGGTATTATTGTCATCAAACGTTGCTAATAAAACAGTGCGATATACATGCCCATTTTAGAAAGAAAGCTTGGCAAATGTTTTTGCAGTGTTCTACCGCTTAATCACAAGTTAAACGTTGCTCTATTTCTGCAAATACTTTATACCCAATATCTTGTATCATATATTTTAATCATATTCAAATATTTTAGTAAATCTGGTCCAAAACAAGCAAGTTACCTTACATTATGTTTATTGATCATTGTTTACTTAAGACAGATGTTGTTTCTGTCACATTGTTTATTTTTGAGAATTGCCAAGGAAAGAAACAAGCAATTCTGGTACAAATTGTTCAGTAACAATTAATACAGAATTGACAATACAAGAGAAACATGTGTGAATGACAGGAAACTTATGAAAAAAAGAATAGACAGAAATGTGTATATGTTATGGGTCTGTATTAAGCAAAAAACAAATTTATTGCAAGGGATCGCTGTATGGACCAATAACCTCCACCTACAGACAATCTACCCTTTGAAATATACAGAAATTTTGGGTGGAGCTCAAATCTATGATGTCAGAATACTGTAGGTAACAGACAGTAGACCAGTGCCACCACATTATACTTCCCCTTCGGCATATAAAAATGTATATGTATTATAAAATTGTACCAGATGCCACCATAAAGTTTAGGTAATACTTGTGCCTGTTTACTTTTGGCCTAAACGGTATGCCATATATTTGGTGCATTCTTGCAGTTGCATCATGTTGATAGGGAGTATTGTAATTCTTGTAATGTCTGATATTGCAGCAGGAGAAAGTGATAAACCAGTATTTGAAGCAGTAGATTCTATTTATATTGTTTCAAAGGCAGAAAGGTAATTGAAGCTGATTAGCTTACTCTTATTGCTATAGTAGTGAAATTGTCTTTTGAAAGATAATTACAAAAAATGTACCTGGAAATGTTCTAAAACAAAATTTTGATTTTGACCAAAGATAAAGTAGATATAGAAAAATTGGTCCCTAACTACAGTAAAAAAAAAATCCTAAAAACTGTTATGTTCTTTGAAAAAAAACAAGAAAAACTGTGATACAAAGTATCACAGCGGGCCAACAAACAATAATCCCATGTAAATATTTTGGAAATTGGTGATGGTTGATATTGAGGCATGGTCCCAAAAGAACTCGAGGAAACCAATTCTGGTTGAACAAGCAAAACCTGACACGACACCACATCTACTGACTGACCTGTAGTATGGAAACTTTACTGTTATCAAATGATATTTATACAGTATGTCCAGGAATGCTCTGTAGACCGTTCCTGGTATGTCTCAATTTTCATTACCATTATCCGTATTAATTTGACATGAATGAAGATTTTTATGATTATTTGCCGTAAAATATTCTTAAATGGTTTAAAGGCTAAAAATGATGATTAAAATAGCAGAAAAAAAGTTTTAAAAAAATTGGTGTCGGTGGGATTAGAACTTGTGGATTCGTAAAAGTACACTTATACAAAAGTATGAGAGAGCTATCATCTCTACCAATACACCACGGTGACAAGTTACTCATGCAAGGGAAAAAATGATCTAAGATAATGTCATGTATATTTAAAAAGGCAATCAAAGAAGATTCAGTCGACTGCACTTCGTTTCTATAATGTCAAAGGCTGTATAAGTGGAAAAAGCAAACATATTTCCATTTTTCTCAGCGTAGATTGCGCCTTAACCGTGAAAAGCGTTTTTCTCTATTTTTATCGGTGTAGATTGCGCCCTCTATGAAACGAACGACAACTCTTGCTTTTCCAAAAAAATTGACTGTGTCCACAGTTTTCATCTCGGAATTACCTCAATTTTTCAATGAAGAGAGACACATATATTCGATCTAGTGTTTAAGTCTCCATGCATCGTTTACTCATCACGTATTAAATATAGCGGGCCATTGCTGCGGCCAGCAATAATCTCAAAAAGTGTATTTAACCTCATAATTATAACCCCCCACCACGCCCCCACCCCCCCCCCCACCCCCTTATGTAGTAAAGTGGTGGCTATATAGGAATCACTCATGTTGTTTTATCCCGTCCAGTCCAACCTTACACAAAGTTAGATATCACTTGTGTCACTCTGCTTAAACCTAATCAACATTGACAAGTTATTATATAACTGTTTTACATTTTTATAGAGTTATTGCCCTTATGTCCTTAGCAAGTTTTCAATTAGAAAGTGTAATATCTCAAGTATTGATGGTGGTACTGCATTGAAATTCCACAGTTGGCATACCCGATAACATCTATGCATTATGACGATTTATATAACTATATTTCACATTTTATATTGTTACTGCCTTTTGTAATTAGCAAATATCTATGCATGTAAAACCATTGTGTCTGCACATTTATCATTCATGACACTGTTTAAGTTGCGTTTATCATTTGTTCATAGCACCATTGAAAGCTGTGTTTGATATGTGTAGTAAAACAAATGTGTCTGTCTATATACATTCACACCAATTTGCATTGTTTTGTTACCAGCTCATAAGTGGGGGTATTGATCACTCTACTGATAGCTCTAGTTCTCTATCTATAGCAACAAAATGAGACATATAATATTATAGAGTTGATCTTGCCTATACATTGAACAAAAGTCCTCATATTTTTGTGTATCCAATACCTTTAACTCTAGAAAACTTGTTGCTAAGCTATTTGTAAGGGCAAGAACTTTGGTTTGTTACTAGAAGTATGGCCCTTTTAAATTATTTTTCACAATACACTAAACTCGAATGACCGAAGATAGCGAAAATCCGGATATTAGGAAT